>OW679202.1:97156776-97444457 GCA_940337035.1 Agriotes lineatus
AAACAAAGAGTTAAAGCCAAAAAAAAAATAGTTATACCTATATGATGAAAAATCCTGTAGCATATGAAATATTATAACAAAGAACCTGATTCTACCTCTTAAATACTAGTGGTATTTATAAAAAGACTTAGAAATATGTGGTTTTCATTGGTATAGCTGTATACCAACATTGAACATATTATATACCGGGTGACCCGTTTCAAACCAAACATAGCAAAATCATGGTATATAACAAGGTTACTAGAAACATTTAATTTAATTTAAAAAACAAGGTTCCTAGCAACTTCATTAGACATATAATTTGTTTACTGAAAATGAAAAACTTGTTATGTTTGGTTTTGAAACCGGCTACCCGGTATTTATTTACAAAAAATATAGAAAAATGACAACCAGAAGGGCGTTTTTTTAAAAGGAGAATTATATATTATATCAGCGGTAGAAGATAATGTTAAAATTAAAGTAAACTGTTCTTATGTCTGCAAATATGATCAATGGTTGAAGTGATGGAAAAGAAAAATATTGGCAAAACAGATTATTTGTATGTCCTCATTCTAACAAAGACATTAAGAGCCAAGTAAAGGTATAATACCTACTCTTATTACTTTAAATTGCAAGACTGTTGATATATTTCTTAAAATTAAAACTTTATGAACGATAATTCATTGTAAACCATGTAATTTCTACCATATACCTACTCTTAAAAAAAGGAATTATTTTCTTAACTAAAATAATTATAAATTTCAACATCTGGTAACTCAAATTTTATGGATACACTACTATTCTTCTTAGATTGAAATAGGAACTCTTTTCTAATGACTTCTGGGATTAGACCATTTCATTGTTGAAATAGAAGAACTCAACGTTTCACCCACCTTCATAAGGGGCGTCATAAGGAGTAAAACAAAACAGCACGGTAACTCAGCATATATAAGCCATGCTAGCGGCAAAACTTTTTTGAGAAAGGATAGAAGAGCATGGTAACTCAATGTGTCAACCATGCCAGAGACAAAACTCTTCAAAGAGACGCTGAGTTACCATGCTTTTTTTTTTATACTCCTGATCCCGCAAGTCATTCGTTAATTAATGACAAGGGCCATGGAGGCCTCCAAAATCACTTTTATATTGTACAGTACCAACCACCATTTGCTTATAATTTAATTTTTAGAGACTTTAAGATGACACCCGATATTTGAAATAATTGCCCAAAATACAATAAAAAAATGTTATGTAGACAGAGCTGGGCTTACGAATAATATTTAGAATAATATTCTAAATACTTTTTGAGTATTTATTGTAGGCCGTACTTTACTTCCTCAAAATAGGGACTGAAGCATCACATTTTCTCCCATGGGAAGAAAAAGTAAAATTAAACAATTTTCACTGTGGTAACTAATAAATTGTTAAGTTCCCAAGTATGCTTTGTCACTATCAGGAACTACTATTTTAATTTCAACGTTTTAAAAAGCTGGACTGTCACCTTGACAGCACATTGCAAAATCAAATTTATTTCCGAATCTGTAACCCAGGAGTGCAATAAATAGTGTATATAACTCGCGACTAGGTGTTATTTAATCCCACCTGTGATTATTCTTGACTCTGGGGTTTAAATGGTACACTTTGTCTTTTGGTATATAATGTACTATAGTTTTTTAAATTTTTGTATAATAGTTATTTATATAACTAAGGACTAAGATAGAGCTTTATTCGCAAAGAAGAAAGGTTAAGTCCCAAGCCCTTAAAGTGAGTAACTTAAATCTCCTGAGCAGAATTTCAAAGGGGCTTTACATAAAAGTATTCATAGTTTTACGAATACTTTATTCTTTTTTACCTTTTTACTCAAGTATTTAATATTCGAACGACTTCAAATACTTTTTTTTTGAGTATTTAGTATTTGTTATCCGAATACTTTTTTCAGTATTTGACCACGCTTTGTGTGTAAGCACACTACTCTGATAACAGATTCCTCATAGAGGGTTTGCATTGATAAAAAGTATAACACATTTTTTTATTCAAAATTGTACAGCACATTAAACTTGTTTCACATAACAAAGGTTTCAGTAATTATAGCTGTAAATATAGGTATCTTTTTCCCAACTTATGTTTTTGGTACTTTTTATCACCTTTAAGGTGGCGATTTGCTCTGGATTATTTGACAATTTTAAAATTTACTTGGTAAGTGGTGGTCTCTAGTGTCAAAAAGTGTGCACGCCAACGTAGCATATTAGGTGTAAAAACAGTCTAAATGAATCGGTTCATGGGGTCATTCTAAACACCCTGATTGGAAACGTGCGTGCGGGGTCGGGGAACGGTATGTTACCTGCTAATCGCACATGTCATTGTTATGTCTAGATACTTATCGATAAACACATTATCGCCCACATGCCTGATGGAAATGGTCATAGTTTTTTTCTAAACTAATTTGTTTTATAAAGTATTTTATTAGATAAGTTATTATAATACCAGGTGATTATAAATGTTGTTCCATCAAATTGGCTTTGCAAAATATGTGAACGTGTTTTTAACAACTATTTACCGCTTCACTGAAACACACTTTTGCCTTAATATTTAATAAGAGTATTGTTGGTTGCCTACTGACAAATTGTGTAGTCCATGTAGTCATCAGAACAAGGTGGCAAATTTAACAAATATTTCAAAGGAAACTTGTTGGAAAAGCATTTATAATCACCCGGTATAATATTTATATTATTTTCTACGTATTACGACTTTAACAATAGCTGTGTTTGTTTTACTTTTGGCAGATCAGCAAACTGTGCATTTGACATTAGTTTAGTCGAGTTATTTGTTGTAAATAAAACAATTGTAATAAAATGGCTATGCAACAAAATGGGAAATTCAATTTGCATACTTTTACACCAATTCCAAAAATACCTCATGAACAGTACAAAATTTTGTATAACAGTTTCGTATTTTTATATTTTCAGTTTTACAATAAATTCATTTTTAAATTAATTATAGGCTTGTTGCACATTTACCCCACTTGACCCTAATAAATTATGATAACACTAGTTTTCAATTATAGACGAAGTTGTTATAGATGAAAGTTTCATATTTCTAATTCCCTCCTACTGTTATAAAACAGGTGACGTTATACCCATGCAATTTTATATCAAAATGATTAGTATTTCAATTCAAAACTTTCAAGCTGCCTAAATATAGGGAATTCCATTAAAAAAAAAGTAAGTTTGGTTTGCCACACTTTTTGGAGACACTCTGTATAATCAAAAGTATTTCAGTAATGTGCATCACCTTTCTACCTATAACTTTTATATAAGCGATATTTATGTAACTCTCGTAGTTTTAGAAATATCTTCCATCCCTCCATCATTGCCGGATAGTGTATTGTGTTCGGCTAAAAATGTTCATGTTACATATTTATGGATATGCTAATTCCAGTTTGAATTACGTCATTAGTAGCCAGTAAAGTTATCATTGTACTGAGTGCCGCCTACCTAACAGAGGCTGAACTATTTTTAGCAGAGAAACACGTATCAAAGCTCGAATTGCTAACACGGAATTTACCCACGATGAGTTATTACAAGTATTTGTTGTTTAGCAGTCATCTACTGAACTTCTGGTTCAAATTATTTCAACTTTTAGTACCTAGGTTATAGCTAAAACTCTAGAGAATATCACTATCTATTCTATTTTAGTGTTTGAAGAGTATTTCTTACAGAAATAAATACTCGAATTTCACTGCAACTGCAATTTTCGGTTACATTTCTTGAGAGTAATTCCCCACTTTAAGCCAAAACACAATCCTAGTTCATGGATCAATAAAAATTAAATATCTTATATACCTACCTACATGGGTGAGGATACAATAATGAGCAAGACATTTCGGGGGCCACACTGATGTGGTAGATTCTCAGGAAAGCCACAAGAAGAAAAAGGTTGAGAACCACTGACGCAGACAACGGAGACAAATTTAAAAATTTAGAGGTCCATCTCAGTTCAGATATCCCAGGATCTGTTTTCCCAGTATGTATAGAATTTACCAACAGTAAGAGTTTGTACCTATTGCTACTATGAGGGATGCTCTGTTAATAGTTAGTAGCAGGCCATGGAAGCTCAATTGGCTAGAAACAATTGCAACAATTGCATGTTGCATTAGTTGACAATCTCTACCCACAATTGTCAAACGTTCCGACTTCCTTGTGAAACGTAGTTAATTTTCTAAGTTAAGTAGTTGTGCATTTTTAATTCAGTTAAAATGAGCATTCCGTGAACTGCCTTTAGAGCTATGACTTTCTATGACTATAAAAGACAGTTAGGATACCAGCAAAGTCATTAAAATTTGATAGCAGCTTTTGGCGATGCTGCCGCTTCATTATCCGCTGTTAGTCATTGGTTCCGCGAATTTCGACGAGGCGAGTGCTGCTAGAAGACGAAGCAAGACCTGGAAGACCTGCGGAGGCTGCCTGATCAGAAAATGTGGATCGTGTGGCAAGCTTGATTCAGTCCAATCGAAATATTACTTATAGGCAGATTTAGGAGGAAGTAAAGATTGGATCTTTGGCGGTGAATACCATCTTGCATAAACATCTTGGGGTAAGAAAGCTAGCAAGCCGTTGGATACCGCATTTGCTCTCGGAAAGATCGAGTAGACTGGTGTAAATTTTTGTTGCAAAAATTTGACGGAGGAGCTTCCAAGCAAGTGGCATACATTGTAACAGGTAACGAATCTTGGGTATACAGTTACAACCCTGAAACTAAACAGCGGTCTAGTGTTTGGGTATCCGAAGATGAAGAGTTGCCCACAAAAGTAATTCGTGGCAGAAGCGTTAATAAGAAAATGATTGCTGTTTTTTTCCACCGAAGTGGTCCTGTTGCTGTTATTCCTCTTGAAGGTAGGAGAACTGTTAATTCTGAATGGTACTGCTAAGTGGCTTTACCACAGATGTTTGGAAAATTACAGACAGGTCGCCAAAGGACCGGTTTGCGTAACATCTTAGTCCATCATGACAAGGCATCCTCCCACACTGTTGCCAGAACATTGGATTTTTTTAAAGATTCGGGAGTTCAATTGGTAACTCATCCTCCGTATAGCCCAGATCTGGCGCCGTGCGACTCTTTTTTGTTTCCAACTGTTAAAAAAATGATGCCAGGTAAAAGATTTTCCAACGCAGATGCAGCAGTTACAGAATTTTAAAGAATTTTTGAGGGCCTTTCAGAAAATGAATTTTCCGAATGTTTTAAAAAGTGGTTTCAAAGACTGCTCAAGTGTATTAGTCTGAATGGAGAATATTTTGAAAAACAATAAAGATTTTTTATTAAAAAATGCAACGGTCTTTTAATAACTAACAATTTTTCAGCGCAACCCTCGTACATGTCAAAAGCAGTTACTAATTCCAAAATATTCGAAGTTCACATTTTTGACTGAAGATTACAAAAGGTAATTTTTTACTTATTAGTCAACGCTATTAATTTCAAATAATTCAAAGTTTATTTGTTAAGATATATGAGGAGTAGACAGCCATGTAATATTTAATAATAACTATTTAACATTTTACACATGCACACATGCATAGAAGCAGACAATTCGATATGTGCGGGTGAGAAAAAATTACAGGTAGCTTAATTTTGGAGTATGGAAATGTTTTAAACAATACCTGGAGCATGGGAACGATTTAAACGATACTAAAATGTTAAAATATTGTCATAAAAGTTACAGATAGATTTTCATAAATATTTAGAGAGATGGTGTATAAAGCTTTGAAACGATAGCAACAGACTTTGGTTTCCCTGTGATACATCGTTCGACATGTGAAACAAAAATTTCTTTCTAAAAAATGGTTCCGATGATGTTGATCATTTTACAGACAAAATTTCTCTCTTAGTCATAAGTGATATGCCATAATCAGTATCTAACCAAAAATTCCAAGGGAGATATCTGGCGGGGGGTGGTAGGGTACACATTTCATACAGGCGACTTTCCATGAAAATTTACGAAGGTGTTATGTGAAGCTTTAGAATGATGGTACCAGACTTTGGTTTCATTGTGTTGCAGTGTCCATTGTCAGGAGGCCCAAATACCCCAACAAATGTCGAAAAAAAACACTAATTTTTTCTTGTAAAAATGGCTCTTTTCTTCTAAAAAATGGTTCTAACGATTTTGATCATTTTCGCAGAAGTGATAACCCATGGTCAGTATCTACTTAAAAATTCTAGGGAGGAAAATATTTGGGAGAAGACGACTTCCCATGAAAATTTGCAGAGGTGTTCTATAAAGCTTTAGATTGATGGTACCAGACTTTGGTTTTGCGATGCATCGTTCGGTGTGAGAAAGCCCAAATACCTCATTGAAGCTGAAGCAGGACATATGGTGGCGTGCTAAAGGCAATATAAGCAATAAGGCAAGAAATGAGAGATTAAAAAAGTAGACGATTGTAAAAATTACAAGAAGAAATGAGAATAAAAGAAAGGAATTGAAGGAGACAAAGCAATTATGGAATAGAATTGGAAAAATCTGTAAAGGGCTTTACAAGAACAGACAGAGGGACAAAATTGTGAAAACATGTTTTTCGGAAGGTGACACTTTCACGATTACAATACTTCCTTCGTCTTTTAAACACGGAAAGTAGAAATAATAGATCACCAGTATGGCTCCAGAGGAGGATGATTAACGACAGGTGCAGGTCATGTAATAAAACAATTTACAGAGAAATACCAGAATACAAAATAGGATTGCATATATCATAGACTTTCTAAATGAGTTTGAAAATTGTGTGGAGTTAGAGGAATGGTCAATGATTAGCAGTAGCAGGTATTAAGGTGTCAGTGGGCGTTAGTTTTCTGTAAAAGTCAAAAGTAAGGCTACTCTACTTCTGTGGCAAATTGAATTTTACAATTTATTGTATTACGTATTGTAAAACTACTACCAAAAAAATTAGTAGTCTACTTGGTAAATTGGAATTAAATAAGATTTTAGTGAATAAGAATACTTTGAGTAACTTGTTAGTGAATAACAAACAAAAAAGTTGAATAAATCTGAACTTGATGAAATTAAGTGTGGTGAGTGTAAATACACGTAGATAGGACAATGCGCTAGGTGTATGAAAGTTCGAATGAAAGAACATAAACGGGCAATAATCAACAACAAGCAAAGTACAGGGTTTGAGTAGAATTGTATAAACACAGGGCACTTGTTTAATCCAATAGATTTGACACTGTTATATAACATTTATAAAGGAAAAGAATGAACATTTTGGAAACCTTAGAAATAAAGAAAGCCGTATTTGCAAATAAACTTATTAGTATTACTATACCTACCGTAGGAAACAAATAGAATAGAATATGTAGCCCAAATGATATATTATAAAGCTAGCTGGATCAGTATTTTAATAATAATTACTAAAGAATTATAGATAGCGATTCTTATACATAATTTCGACTGACATTAAATAATTTGTTGCAGTTATAATACAAACAGAAACTTCGTCCAACTCAAAAAGAATGCCATTTGTGAGTATGCACTTGAAAATATCGTGAAAAGACGTAAGAAGAACAGAAGCAATAATAATAGCGAACTAAAATAAACAAATAAAGTACATCACAAACTATTTAGCATAAATATGGCGGAAATGTCAAACTTCACAAAAACCAATTTTTGGTCAGAATCCAGGCATCATTGTAATTGGTAATTTGGGTTGTATACTCTATTTGTTTGCTGCGCCGAGTACAATACCCAAATAGACTTTGTGAACATCCCTACGATAGACCTAGCAGCAATGATTAAACTTTATTAAGTAATTGATTTTGTAACGTGCGATTTTTATTTTATTTTAATTTTTAATTTAGTTTTGACAAAAAAGACGAAAATATGTCAAGAGTTTAAACAATTGAATCAAACCACTTATTTTATTAATTTTTTAAAAAGCTGTATGTATCACTTTTGGCATTCCTGCTAAACAATTTAATATATACAATTACACAATTAATTATCAACACTTTGAGTGTCTATAGTCTAATTATTTTAGTGGTGGGATTGAACAATTTTTGGTTGTATGTAAAGGGTGTTTCAATAACAACTGACTGTTTTGGTTTTAGTAGAAAACATAAAATATTAGAAATATTTTAGATTTTTTTATTCATTGTGAAACTGATACATGGGAATTATGTATGGAATACAACATGGTTTAAATGACCGCCTCGGTTTCTCTGACAGATGACCATTACTTTGGTCATATTTTCCATGATTTTTACACATAAATCAAGTTCTGTTTCGCCGATGAAGCGTCATATAATATGTTTAAGCTCAGCAATAGTTTCAGGCTTATCAGTGCAGATTTTCATTTTAAGAAGGACCTAAAGGAAGAAGTCCAACAGTGTTCTATCGCACGATTTCGAAGTCCCAGTTGACGTCACCAAAACGAGAAATAACACAGTCAGTAAAGATTGTTTTAATAACTTTCGTGTTTTGTGCGAAATGTGGCAGGTGGCACCATCCTGTGAAACCACAAGTTGTCCAAGTCCATTTCGAGCCAAAAAGAAATGTATAATCATATCATGGTAACAGTCCCCAACCACCGTCGCTGGAATTTCTTCTGCATTTTTGATGAAGTACGGCCTTATGATATCTGCCCAGAAACTTCACCAAACAGCAACTTTTTCAGGATGGATTGGTTGCTCATAAACCACTTGAGGATTTTCAACTCTCCAAATCTGATAACTTTGATTATTGACGTAACTGTTAAGGTGAAAATCAGCCCCATCACTTAAGCACGTACTTTTCGCAGCACGATTGTAATCGAACCATTATTTTGATAATAAATTTTCATGATTTGTACACATTGTTGTATCGTATAGCGTGCCCATACTAATTTCCCCGTTCCTCTAGACTACATATGCCAAATTTCAAATGTCAAAGAGCCACTTGTGCAAAATGGCGGCAAATTTAAAACAGTCAGCTCTTATTGAAACACTCACTATTTAGGTACTTATAGAGATAATAAATAGAAAAATGTATACATAAATCAAATAACACATAAAAATATGAAAAGATGAAACGTACATTCAGATAGTGTCAGTTTAAAACTAAGACAGTTAAAATTTTCCCTATACATATGTATACAGTATGTCTACGGATTGAGTTTACAAGAGGGAAAACTTCTTTTTTTTTTCATTTTTCTTAGAAAAGTCATTGCTTATAAAAGTTAATGCTTCTTATAAAAACCATAGTGCTATGGAGAAATGAAAAATTTGATATATGGGGTGGTTAGAAAATAAAAAAATATGAAAATAGCTAAAGAGAGAAGTTTCTTTAATTTTGACTTTCTAGGAAAATATCATAAGAAAAGGATGTTTATAATCAAAGAATAAGTCTAAACACAAAATTTAAGCTTCATGCTAGCAACGTGTACCTTTTTAGTTTTAAGAATGTAAAAATCGTAATACAGTCACATGTTAACAAAACAATAAAATCTGTCGAGATATGGGTAAATTCTGGTGAGATATAATGGATTGAGTATACAAGAAAGAATATTTTTAAATTTTTATTTTACTTTCTTCGTCTTTTAGATGAGGGAAGTAAAAATGATCTAAGTGTATTGAATTGAATTTCCAAAAAGATACGTCACACCGCCATTTATGAATATCTTTATAGATTAGATTGTTTTGGTATTACGATTTTTGCATTGCTTAAAACTAAAAAAATACAAGTTGCTAGTATGAGGCTGACATTTTGTATTTGGACTTATTCTTTCATTATAAGCAAATTTTTCTTATAATGTTTTCCTCTGAGGTCAAAATTAATGAACTATTTTTATATTTTCTTAATTTCTAAACATGAAATGCAAAAGAAAAAAGTTTTCCGTTATGTAAACTCAATCCGGGGACGTACTGTAGAGATAAATAGAAAAGATGTACTCACCTACTTCCATTAAATCGTCCTACATTTACTAATCTATATATTTGTACTTCTACACGTTCATCAGGGTTGGGCACAAATGTGAACCAGCAGAAGTTTGGTCCTTCTAAAGACGGAGATTTAATTTGACCAAAAGCTTTTCCAGATTGCTTTTGCAGTTCAGATGAAGTAATTGTCATGTTGCACACTGAAATTTTAAATAAACATGTTATTTACAGTCAGTAACATTAGTTACTTATATGTTAAGTGGATATGAATTCTTATTATATAATATCAATATAAAAATGCATTTAATACGACACAAAGTTGTATATCTTAACCTGTAATAAATACATGGAAAAAAGTTGGGAATATTAACTTATTTTTCCAAATTTTATAATTTTACTTGCTGTAAATAAATATTGTTTTTTTTTCGTATTTGTTTTGTTAGGATAGCTTTTCAATAGCTTAAACACACGAGATACATTTAGAAAAGTTAGGCATATTTCAATTCTTTTTAAATATATTTTTATCTTTTTCTTCATATCTATTTGTTGTTTGCTATTACGACTCAAAGATGAACTGATTAAAAAAAGGAAAAGACAAGAAAAAGATGCAAGAAAGAATACAACATCTAGAAGGTAGACCGAACAGCAGTAAAGGAAGAAGAGGAAATAAATATATAAATAGGTACACCTAGCAGTTAAGCAGCTAGCTACAGATAACAGTAATATGGAGGAAGTGACGAATTTTTGAAAGACAAGTGTTGGAGCAAAGGTGAGTATAAATAAAGTGTACGAAGTAGGAACATGGAATACGAGGGAGAGTGTTGTAGTAGTAGAACTAGAATACATTGAAAGTAAAATGGAGGCAATGAAAAATAAAAGTAAGTTAAAGAACGAAACAATTTACACAGAAAGAAGAAACAAAAATACATGAGAAGCAAAAAAAAAGCAACAGAAGAAAGAATCAAAAATAGTAATGTAATATGAAAGAATGTCTAGGTATCATTTGAAGATAATTGTAACAAATAAAATGCAAAAATTGTAAAAGCAAAGTCTGCATGAGGTACACAATAAAAAGGGGGTAATTGTAATGAATTTGGCAGCAGGAAGGAATCTGTGAGTGATAAGTAGGTTTTCTAGCTATAAAAAATACATTAATCAAATTGACCACATACTAATGGAAGAAAGATATGCAAAATGTATCAGAGATGTAAAATCGTGCAAAGGGGCAGATAGAGATTCGAGCCACTATAAGGTGAGAGTCATGATCGCATGATGAATCTGAAACTGCGAAATGAATAATGAAGAGATATGATATCAAATAAAAGGAAGAGGCAAGGCAGAAGTCCATGGAAAGGCTAAATACAAGTTTGAAAGATTATCAAGGCAAAACAGTAGAAAAACATTGGAAATTAGTAAAAGAAGCAATAACGCAAACAGTAGAGTTAACGGTAGAAGAAAAGAAAAAAACACAAAAATAGGCCATGGTTTGACATAGAATGTGAAAATTCTTTGAAGTTCCAGTCAGAAGCAAGGAAAAGGATAATTTAACTGAAAATAGATGACGTTAAAGAAAATTATGAAGGAGAAAGGAGAGATTGTAAGCGGGTATGTAAAATAATGAGAAAAGAATTAAAAAAAATCAGGATTACTGTAACAAAGACGAAACACGAAATTTCATTTTCTGTATTCTTTTTTGTCCGTTGCTAGCACTTTCACTTCCCTTATAGTCCTTCCGTGTTCACTCACTGTCACTTTCATTTGCTTCTCTCATATAATTGTTAATCTACCCCTATGCCATTTTCCCTCTACTTTCATCTCCGTAACCAGTTTTGGGTTTCTGTTCTCCCTCATCCTGGATACGTGTCTACACCACTTTAGCTGTTAACTCCTTTATTCTACTATTGTTCACCATGTCCCTCGTTTTGTATCCCGTTGCTTTACATAGATACTTCATCTTTGCCGCCGTTACTTTTGATTTTACTTCATCATTTAGTATCCAATTCTCTGTAGCATATTTAAGTACTGGTAGGAATACTGTACTGTACACTTATCTTTTCGTATTCCTGGTAATTTCTTTTTTTCCTATTATTGTGGTGTTGATGGCATAGCAGATTTGATTAGCTTTATTTATTCTATTGATTATTTCTTGTTCCAATTTTCCATCCCTTGTGATGGCAAAAACCGCAATGACCCAACTAACCAAGTTATGGAAGGATAGAAACCTTACAAAGACCACGAAAGTCTAGCTGGTAAAAACATTGGTGTTTCCAGTCTTTTCCTACGGCTCAGAGACATGGGTAATACATGCTGCTGATAGAAGACACATAGACGCCTTTGAAATGTGGTATTGGCGTAGGATGCTTCGTGTAGCTTGGACCGTCAGAAGGACCAATATCTCAATTTTAAATGAAATCCCTCCACAACAGCGACTGTCTTCTCTGACATATGGCTGGATCTTGAAATTTTTTGGCCACATCAATAGGAATGGGAACATAGAGAAGCTAGTTGTCCAAGGAAGATCAACAGAAAAGCGTAGACGCGGACGTTCGCCGACCAGATGGACCGATATGATTTCCAGGCTCACTAACTAGCGGTTGGAAACCGCAACACGCGAAACAAACAATCGGCAAGGATGGCGCCTTATTATACACAGGGTCATCCATAACATGGATGAAGAGTGACGTCTCATAATCACTACACATCGGTCAAGATGTTAGACTAAGAAGAGAGTGATAATTGTGCCTAGGTATGTGTATTTTTCCATTTCTTCTAATCTATTATTTTCCACTGTTATCACATTCATTGGTGTTCTGTCTACTAACTTCATGGCTTTACTTAACCAAAATACTGTGATTCAGGAATTGTTTTGCGGTGTAGCAAAGGTTTGCCAGCTAGTTCTGAGCAGGATGGGGTGGGTTGTCCGGAAATGCCAGTGGTTCGAGACGGTCCAAACCAGCAGACCTACAGCCATAGGTGTAGATCCCTAAACCACATAAATGTTCCTATAAAGCAAAAAATAAGAATGTAAAATTGGCGTAACCCAATATTTTATTACAATGTATAAAATCAGCTCCAAAATGTAATTATAGTATTTGCTTCAAATGAAATGTTCAAAGGAGCAAAAGAGGAAATGGCGAATGCTTAGACTTATTTAAATTCAAATAACATTTTGTGACTGAATTATGGCACACTTCGATTCCTGTGAGACCGATTATAGGGGCTTCAAATGCTCCAGTCCTTTCTCACAAATAACATTGTCATGAACAAAAAGGTTGTTGAACGTGTCCTACGCCAATTGATTGCAACTAACCAGCCTCTACCATACACATCAACAATCAAGTATACGCAATGGACTCTGAAAAATGCACTATCTTCGCTGATCACTTAGAAAGCACATTTACCACCAGGATCCCAGAAAGAAACGAAGATTTTGCACGAGTAATATCTACAGAATTAAGCACTAATTTTCCTAACCCGGGATTGATTGATCCAACTACTCCAGCAGAATTGACACTGCACATCAACAAACTTCAAGTCAAAAAATCTCCCGGACACGATCTTATACCGAATATCGTCATCAAACACTTTCCCAACAAAGTGATTGCCTATCTCACAACTCTATTCAACGCTTGCTTGAGGATAGGATATTTCCCAGATACTTGGAAACACGCACATATTTTACTTTTCCCAAAACCTGGCAAGAACCACAAAAACCCAGTAAACCATCGACCAATAAGCCTTCTGCCCACACTTTCAAAGCTTTTTGAGAAAATTATACACGCTCGTCTCACCAAATTCTTAACCAAACGAAAAATACTTCCAACTTTCCAATACGGCTTTCGCAAGAAACACTCAACCGTGCATCAGCTATCGCGTTTGTCAGAACTAATAGAAAACGGATTTGAGCAAAAAAAGCATACTGTGGCTGCATTCCTAGACGTTGCCCAGGCATTTGACCGAGTCTGGCATAATGGGTTACTTTATAAAATGCTTAAATGCAAGGTACCTGATTACTTATTATGTATTATCAAGTCTTTTCTCACAAATCGCTCATTTGCGATCAGAATAAATTCTACCTTATCGGAAAATAAGACTGCCACAGCCGGAGTCCCACAGGGATCAATACTGGGCCCTACATTATTTATACAGCCTTACTCTCTCAACACAACGACATCCTCCAAGCTACTCAACAACTACAAGATAGCGTTAACGTGATCACCGAGTGGTTCAATAAATGGTGCATAAAGGTCAATGTAACCAAAACAGAGGCAAAAATATTCACTTTACGTCGACCTAATAATCCGCCGAACATCTTAATAGATAACCAAATGATAGAGTGGAACCCTGCAGATAGTGCGATCAAATACCTTGGCGTTTACCTCGACAAAAAACTCTCATGGGCCATACACATCAACAAAAAGCTAAATCAGAGCTATACCAGACTAGCAATGCTATATCCCATCATTAATAGAAAGTCCCCGCTGAAACAAGAATGCGGAATATTGTTATACCAATCCATACTTAGACCAATACTCACTTACGCCTGTCAAGTGTGGTGAGCAGCATCAAAAACACATCTGAGAAAACTTCAAATATTTCAAAATAAGGTAATTCGCATACTCTTCAATGCTCCATGGTTTATGCGCAACGCACAACTTCATCGAGAAGCACACATCCCCATCATCGAGGATTATATTAGGACTCTCTCCAAAAAATATTTCCACAGCATCTCCCAATGCGAAGGTGCCAAAAACTTCCACACGGGCAACAAACATGTCCATACAAGACTGAAACGCAAACTCCCACAGGACATTTATCTAAGCAGTGAAAGTGAATAAAACTCAATAAACATACAGCACAACAGTGAAGTGCATCATAAATACTTAAGTGCTAGTGCGGCATGTATTCCAATAGCGATTATATTCACTATGTACATAACTATTTAACAAAAAGCCATGCATAGCGATAAATTGCTGATCTGGCTAAACCAATAATAAAAAAAAAACTAAAATCGTTGAACACTAATAGCGACTGTACAAATACTAAAAGTCCCAGCATACTACAACGAACTTAATGAGCACATCATAAGTAAAACTGCAGTTGACATCCCGGCGGTTAGAGGTCGGCCAAAGGTGAGTTTTGCTTCTGAAATACTTGATAATCATGTCATAATCAGATGAATTTTAGCTACAGCATACACAACACAGGCGCTGGAATAAATTTCCAACAATATTGAAAATTTTTTATTTACACTTCGGTGAAAGTTTGGAAAGGTTCAGCACACCAGAAGCAAACTATTAATGGATCTACTCAAGGTGGCTACAGGAAATTGCTTTCTCTATGTAGGCAATTGTTTCCAAATATTGCAAAAATTTTCCTAGCCCAAAGATTTTCGAAGATTCGCAAAGAAATGGACCAAGAGGATAGGCAACCATTTATACAGCATATATATATATAATAACTTCAAACGGCGACGTCAACCTTAATAATGTATGGTTGTCGCCAAAAAAATCGGGTACACCTGTTTTTCCTAATGTAAACTCAACTTTTAGAATAATAGCTTAGTAACCTGTGCATTTAAATTAACTCTCACATTTTTTGCTGTTATCGAACGTCGAAAATCAGTTATTTAACAGCATGCCCCGTCATTCGAAGGATTTCGAAAAAGGAAGAGTTGTCGATAGGCTAATTAGAGGAATGCAAATAAGAGCGATTGCCACTGAGTTTAATATACATAAAAATACAACTTATCTTCTGAATATATGAGAAATTTACTAACCTCCATGACAGGTAGATTGCAAACTGTAATTGCAAACAGTGAGGGGACATTATAAAATATTAATTTAATTATTGTTGTTATACATTTCCTGTTTGTATATTTAATTACATATTTATATTCTAACCATATTGTTTTTTTGTTTGTAATTTGCTCAAGAGTAAAGTATACGTCTATTTTTGACAACATCGAAAATTTTCATCGACAAAAGTTGATTAGAATTGAAAATTACATTCAAATATGCAATTACACCGATTTATCATGAAAAATCAATTTTCTTATTTTTTACTAACTTTTCTACACATTGATTCAAAATATTTGAAAACGCTATAAATTACGTTTAGTTTTGAAACATTATCTCTCTTATCTACTATAAACATACAAATTTTCGATTTTGTCAAAAATAGATGTACTTTACTCTTGAGAAAAATTCATATTTTTTGACAAACCTCGTATACGGTTTGAAAAAATTGATATCTGACGGTTGAAATTTAAGTTTTGGACCATGCAGAACTTTTTATCAAGAATACCTTTTTTTCCTAAAACCAATAATAATTTTTTTTTCCATATGGTTCCAACTTAAGTAGACACACTGTATATTATGAAACATATAGATATATTATCTACTTGTGTATAATTATACGTACATTTGTATATATTTTTACAGTAAATATTACTTACTGTAGCTGCAGTGTTTTTCAAGGCCACACTGAGTGCAGCGATTGGGGGATTCTTTGCCGCAGTGACAACCTCCATCTTGAACACAGCAAGCACACTGGTGATTATTGGTATTCCACGGACATGGGCAACCCTTCGATTCTTGAGTCCATAAATCTATCTGACCTGAAAATAACATTTTAATTGTTCAATAGGCAATAATATGATTTACAGTATTATATTATAGTCCGACTAATATTTTACCTTAATCCTAAAAAAAATATGATGAACCTAACTGTAACTGTACAGTAGCACCAGTCAAACGCAAAGTAACATTGAGAGTTAGTGTTGGTTGAACTATAGCTCAACAAGGTTAAACTTTAGCATCGTCATATTTAAGCGTTTCTCCAGCAGGTGGCACTACTGAATTTTTATTGTAATTGTAATGGGCATAAAGAATGGGCATCTACACCTATAGAAACATCTGTGCAAGGATTTTGCTCAAGTTTTTATAATGAGTTAGTCAATAGGGAAATGTCACCATTAAAATCATTGCAAGACTCGGAATAGCAGAAAGTAGTTAAAACATTCTGTCTCAGACATACACTCTCTGCGAAACTACAGTATTCTTCTAGAACCACATATAGGATGAACATCTTACTATTAGTTCCGTTTTGTAAAATAATTGAATTAATTTCAAGATTTCAGTTGGCTTAGATTATGCTTCTTTTTCTTCTAGTGCTTTATTATCTAATGATGACGTCAACAGAAATCACATTGGCCCATCTCAATTTATTTACTGCTCATCTGAATAGCTCACCAGATGATCTTCCTGTCCACTGCTTAATATTACGCAACCAGGAGATTCAGCACCTGCCTGGATTTTTTACACCCAGCAGCTTTCCTTGCAGGAGAAGCTTCAGTATTCGATATTTATTATTTCTCATGATGTGTCCCAAATAAGCAATATTTCTCTCTTTGATTCTTTTTAGTTCTTTTTCTTTGCAAATTCTTTATGGGATGGCAACATTCTACACATGATAACATTCGATGGTAGTACCATATCTCAAATGGTTCTCTCGCTTATTTGTACTTTCTGTAAGAGTCAAGCTTCCATATCATACAAAATTACGGGACAGGTATAGCACTTGGGAGCATGACTGTTCTAAAACTCAGATTGCAGAGAACTTTTCTAAGGTGGTAAAATGCTGAACGTTCTTTCCCGATGGGTATGATGATTTCGCGAGAGTGATCCCATCTTTCGTTAAGACTGCAGCAAAGGTAGGAAAATGTCTGTCAGCGTTTATTTCTGCCGTATTTAAAGATTTCGATACTGAAAGCCCCCGTCGAAGCGATTGCAGAACCTTGAAAACAATTGTGGTTTCAGATTACGTTTTTTATTAGTTTTCCAATTTCAGCGTTCTGATTGCGCGTCGAAGTTCTCGGAAACGCATGTGTGGTTGGGCTTAGAATGCCAGGTGCACGTCTAGATGGGGTTTTTACGCGATGAGGGCGACGAAGCAACGTAAGTATAGAAAGAGACGGCTATAACCGGAGTCACGGACAGACGAGGGAAGGGCGTTAGACGATCGCCAAATGTGTCTGGTTTTGGACAAAGCACTTGGTGCCCAGAGCTTGAACTGTCAAGACGTGTTTGTGAAAGTGTCGCCTCGGGCGCCTCAAGAGCAAGTTTGAGTGAGCCCTAGGCTAATTTGTGCAAGTCGCATACCGATTGCAGTGCCGTACTTGTGCCATTTTATAGTGACTAGGGTGCTACGCTTCAAGGCAAGCAGACATTTTTCGGGGAGTGCGAATCTAGAGTCTCGGGTCGTCGAAATATCGTCATCCACCGCGTAGAAGCCGAAGTGCGAGGGAGTTTTTGTGTTGCCGAAGTCGTATTGGCAATTAGCCATTTTTTCGGACTGGTGTCCGCATCAGTGTTGCCGCTAGTAAGTTTTGAATTGTACTGTAATATTCACAATAATTGTACTAGATTGTACTTAATTATAGTAACTCCAATCAATGACGATAGGGTTATTTTTTATAGAGAAGCTCAGTTAAGTTTCATGTATATACTTTCAGATTTATCTAGTAAAATTTCTCCTACAACATTGATTCAGTTGAACCGTCTTTACAGCGTTATACACTGCACCGATCACAGATGATGAAAACCTTATGCATAGTTTTACCAACCCGAAAATTGTACGCTGATTATAAGTTAGAATAGCTTAGAATTATTTATAATATTATAATAAATATTTTATTTATTAAAACTTATTTCATACACGTTTGTACTTAAAAAGAACGCCAAAACTTATGAATATAGAAACATAAAGTATCTTATAATTTGGTAGATTACAAATCGTTATTGTTTATTTTACTTCATTAATTAAAAACTTCGAATAAATAACAGAACTACTGCGTTGTTATTA
This sequence comes from Agriotes lineatus, assembly GCA_940337035.1. NCBI lineage: Eukaryota > Metazoa > Arthropoda > Insecta > Coleoptera > Elateridae > Agriotes > Agriotes lineatus. Next base: position 97,175,515 of record OW679202.1, read on the forward strand.
TACATTACAACGATAGCGATTTAAAACTGTGCTGGTAGGTAGTACCGGGGAGTACTTATATATATTTTTTCACATTGAAATCGGCAGAACGTAGGATGTAATTTTCAAATTTCGTGAATTCTCTATATGGTTTTATATTATATGAACATGCACGCCAAGCAGAAGGAAAGCAATAAAAAATATGCAAATATGATATGAAATGTTAAACAGAACGAAAATTAATTGTAATTAAATGCGGAGAACCGGCCTAAAAAGAATGATTACTATTTCAACAAAATTTGTACTAGATATTGTCTAATTTTATGAAAGGAGTACTAGCAATCCATCTAACAAAAATTGTACTAGATCTAGTACAATTGTACTAGAACGGCAACACTGGTCCGGATATAAATCATGCCCCGTTTCAGTTTCTTTTAATTATTAGAACGCGTGTGCGTTGTCCGTTTCTGCGGATTTTACCGGCGGCCTATTTATATTAGTTTAAACCTGTAGGTATTGCTGGGTTTTTTCGAAAATTCGCTTGTGGGAGGGAGACTTCGCTGATCTTTTCCTGCATCTATTCGTTTCCAAGCCACCAAGCAGCTGTAGTTTGGGTCCGCTAGTTCAGTCAGGCCGAGTTGGGAGAACTCACACTCTCTTTGATATCCCATGAGATTAACTTTCTCGGCTTAAGCAACCTGTACTATATTTTACTGTGCTTTACCGAGTTGTGAGTTTTCCCCAGTGATGTGCATAAATTAGGGGTAATCGCTCAAGCAGTTATTGACATGATTTAACGTCCGTATTGGTTGTATTGAATTTTGTGGCGCCTTGAGCACTGTCATATAATTCAATTTGAATTCGTAATACCAGTATACTATTGCACGAGTAACCTGCTCATTTTATTGCTGGTATATACAGTACAATTTATTCCGTGTTCGGAGATGGCTTGACCTCTGTACAGCCGATGTTAACTGTTTTACTAACGGAGCTCCAATTTTGTAACTTGATTTATGTGTTGCATACTGTGACCATTCGTATTTACAATACATTTCCTGTTATGCAGGACCGGTCATATAAAGGTATAATAAATCTCATTTGTTAAACTAAATTTTTGATTCTTTGAGTGTAAGATATCTCGCTTTAGTAATATGAGAATGTGCCCTTCAGCCGCGCCAAATTCAAAATTTGTGTTTAGCCATTGTTTGGTCAATTGTGTGTAAGGTGTAAGGAAAAGAAAAATTAACATAGATAAGCAATTAGGTTTTTAGTTGAAAAGAAATTAAGCTTTCGCGTAAGTATCCTTTGCACCAGAGCCTACTGCTTCGACCGTGGACGGAGCAGATTAATAGTTTCCAGTTGAATTTTCACGGTGGCGCCTTGGCAATAATCGAAATCTTCGCTGTTCTAAGACAGGACCGGATTTCACGGGTAACTTGAACCTCACCCTCCTGGCAATCTAGCTGTGGACGATCGAGAGTTTAGTACCGCTGGCGCTGTCTCCCAACGCAAACCAACCTGTGGTACATGCAGTCCGGTGTTGTCGTAAAATACCGATTATATCGTAATACATCCACAAGAGTAATTATTTTGGTATTTTCCTTGTTTGTTATATTCACTTGAAAATATTTGTAAACGCGTTCCTCCTCCAGTTCTTTCTGGGCTTCTCCTCAAACTTTATTGGGACCTGGGGCTTTAGACTGCCTTAGCTATTTCGCTTTTGGTAATGATTCAATTTTGGTTTGGTTCGATGTTCTTCATGACACAACTCCGCTACACATTCCTCCCATTTCTTTATCATGCTATCAGTGCCTCATATTGCCTTGTTATATTTGTCTGTAATTGTGCTCATCTTTGTGCACCTTACTATGCATCCTGCTTCTTTTATTTTCTTATATTTTATGTACTTCTATGTCAGTCAGGCTTCCTTCGCTTCCTTGTCTGTTCATTCGCCTGTATTTGATCGGTTATCCATGGATTGCTTCCCTTCTTCCTTTCGAAGGTAACTCCTCATCAGCTGTTGAGTTTATAGCGTTTTTAACGCTTTACCTGGTCTGCTCCATATTTTAATGATTTTGTGCTTTCAATTCTGCGAATTTTTGGTTGATTATTCTCTTAACTTGTTCTGTGATGTCCCTATCTACTACTTGCTGACCAGAGGCTTTAAGGCGTAGTCTCATTACTCCGGTTTTGATTGATTTGACAGCATTTCGGTAGCGCGTATTGATGTGGCAACGTAGTCGATCTGATTTTTGTTGTTTTCAGCTGGGGACTTTCATGTCTATAGTCATCTAAGGGGGAGTTTGAAGAATTTATATTGGGATATTACTTCAAAAAACAAATGATATTGGAGAATTGGCAATACGGCCTAGCGTTCTCCATAATCTACATCTGTAGGTATGACACGTATGTGCATACAAAACATTTAAAATGTAATTTTATGTTAAAGCAGAGATTATACCTTCTCGTCATCTAATTTCAGACCGTCTAAGTTGTCATTGTTGTATGTTCCAAGATCTAATAGAAACTAAGAAGTAAAATTAATTTCAAGTCCGACATTTAAAGGCATGTCGCCTGCGAATACATTTCGGGCAAGAGCTGCAAGTCCAATGCGTTTCTTACGCAGATCTCTAACCTGAAGCATACATGTTGCTTTTCAAACAAATTAAATTAGAGTACCAGGCCAATGAAAATGGCTAAGAGATTCATGTATCCATCTCCGCTTTTTGTTCTTTTTCCTCGCGGGTTTTCGCTTCCTGTACTTATTCACGTTTTATATGTCCTACATTGGTTTTCGCATGAAAAGGCAGTTTTAGGCGATGTGACTCGCTATCTTTTCGGATTAAAGGTTTAGCAAATGAGAACTTCACCCTTCAAGAATACAAAAACCAGCAGACACCAAGAACTAATTTACAAAGAATGTGTTTCCAGCAAATAGTATAATTGTAAGGCATTCGAAAAACATTGTGAATAAACTATAAGCACGCATTTTTAATTTAGCTTATACATAAATATGAAGTTCAGATTCAGAACGCCTTCAGATCAATAAATTATAAACATTGTAATACTTGGTCATTAATCAACTGGAAATTAAGCTTAGCAAAAGAAAGATGCCAACAACATTTGATATCCTTATAGAAACATAAAAGTAGATATAATTGGAGAAATATTTGCCAGCACCAACAGAAGCCTTCAAAAAGAAAGATATGGTTGATTACATTAAGATGAATTTAAATAAACAATTACAAACATGGTACAACTATTGCTGTATATTGTGGGACATATGCACATTTGATTAGAACAAGCCCTTCAACTTTGACAATGTGCCCAGCTAATATCAGCTGAAAATAAGGCTTAAGCGCTCCGGCATGACGTCAGCACAAGTAGGTCAAATTGGGCAATGATTGAACTTACTCAGCTCCTCACTCCACATTGAGCCTCGAGATAAGAGGCTTGATAAATTCATTCGACAATTCGACCTACTTGTGCTGATGTCACGCCGGAGCGCTTAAGCCTTTTACTGATATTGGCCCAGCTCGTTTCCATCTTAGTTTTACAGCTCTCTAAATTGCATCAGCTATGTCTGTCAAGTAAAAAACCATCCTTCGTTATGTGTATATGTATATCGATCTCTGTGACAGAGTAATTTTTGGAATACATGGCATTTTTATTTCATATGCGAAAACAGGGACAATTTTGCTAATATTTTGCCCAGAAACTAAAACTTAATTTACTGAATGCGATCCAATCTATCCTTCGATTTATCCCCGCTGCTTTATTTTCTTTTGTTATCTTACTCGGCGAGTTGCAAGTCATATTCCTTCACAGAGCATCCCGAGCTTTATTATCTTGATATCCTAGATAAATGCAGCTTTTTACTTTTTCTATTTCATCCTTATTTATATAAATATTTAGGTTATTTGCCTGTCTCATGATAATCTTCGTTTTATCGACATTCATTTTCCGACGCGAACTTCGTAATACTTCGCTGAGTTGCCCTAATATCACGGCTATTTCCTGTTCACTTATACCTATTAAAACCAAGTCGCCCGAGTATCTTAAATGATCCAACTTGTTACAATCCGAAAGCGTCGCTTTAAAATATTCGCTTGCTTTTGCTGCAGATGCGGTAACATCAAACGCCGTCGCGTTTCGGGTTACCTAAATAGTTCTAGTGGCCTCTGGATTTACGACTGACGTTCCCTTCTTTAAAAAACTTCCCATACGCAGGTAGGGATAGCTTTCCGATCCCCATTTCCTTTTTGGAAATTTTGAGGATTCTTATTTTTACTTCCAAAGTTACACGATGTGTTTCTGGGAGGGGGGTTCTTTGAGTAACGCCTCATAAGCGTTGATTGTGGGGCAGATTTAGTCTGGTTGGTTTGGTTTATCGTTGCCCTTGTCTTTTGGCTGCAGAATACGGAGCTTCTTCTGAAAGTAGGAAGTCTGCTGGTCGACTACGATTTGAGGTAGAATTCTATCATCTTTGTTTCCATGTGGTCTAATGTTCAGTCGAATTCATTTTCAGGCCCATTTCCATATTTCTCCCGTTTTATTTCATCCTCTGTTCGAAAGGCTTTTGGTTGTGAGTTATGACTTCGAAATATGTATATGACTTGCCAGAATCGCTGTGCTGGCTATCAAAAAAGAATGTAAAGTAGCAGTACGTATTATCCTGTACGCCCGCTGGAAGTCATTTTCAACGCCAGGTAGAATTCTAGGTTCGTTTTGCGTTCATGAACCTGGTCTTTCTGTGTATTATTGTCATCCTGTTGAATAAATGTATTATTAATGTTTGACACTAATCGCTGTTGTTTCTTTTTCTGGACATTTGTTATCGCATTATAGCTTACCTTTCGCCGCAGCTCATCTACTCCGTGTGGTTCAGCGGAACGTACAGTAAGTTGTTAGGTATGGCTTCCTTATCTATCAAGTTATTATTCCTCATAGCAAGTAGGTGGATTTAACGCAATATTCAGGCCCATGGCTTCTCTCCGGCGTTTCTGTTGAGTTAGTTGTTTGGAATACTAACAGTTACGACGTTGATACTGAGAAAGTTCGTTCAGTGTTAAATATTTACACGAAACTTTTGTAACAAAATTGGCATGCAATGGAATTTCACAAACTTTCTGACATCTACACTTACTGTCGCACCCCCCCCCTTCCCCCACAACGTTAATTGTTTTGAATATTTTTCTAGAGAAGGGAGTATTTCATTGGTGCGACAACACCGGAAGCTGTGAAATGAATATAAGGAGGCTAGAGGCAGCATATACAGTGCGACTATAATTTTTTTTGAGCAAGGTTAGTACATGCAATTGTTTGTACATATCTGCAGAAACTGTGTGAGATTTGTTAAATCGGCTTTTATTTGTCGAATAGCATTTTTTGAAGTACGAAAAACGTGTTTCTGGCTATTGTCATGCCTAATAAAAACAGATCTTCGCCATACTTCTAGATTCTGGATGATTTCTTAGATTTATTACCAACAGGCATTTACCCATCGATTCCTTTGAAAGACAGTCATATTGTGCTGCTTTTCGGCAAAAGGCGACCATGGCCCGGACTAGCTCAAAGCTCTTGGCGGTTTATGGTCATTGGTCAGGACTAGGCGATGGCTGGCTTTCCAGGCTATTAAATAAAAAAGTGGGCCCCAGTTGCCAACAACGACAGCAACAAAAAAAACAGTCCAACCTGCAGTCATTCACATACACTCACTTATCGTACAGGGCCTCAGCTTACTCTAAAAAACGAGGAGGTTGCGGTAGCTCATAAAGAAAAAACGCAGAAGTGAAAGGCAATAACCTAGACTTTAATAAATTATAGTATGCAACGTGCCCAAATATTCAATATTTAAATAAAGACACATATTAAAACCAGGTGACAATAGTCACAGTAAAAAATGCAGCAAGGTGGACAATAACAAACAGTGAGTGGCTTCTAAGTCATCCAACAATTTAGAGGACGTATGAATACTAAGCCAAGTCTATTGGCAGAACAGAATGTCGTGAGCTTATTCTGGGTACCAGGTCATTGTGGCATCAAGACGTGCTATTCGAGGCTATGTAAGTGATTGAATCGGCACTCAACATGAAAGATACTGGATTGACAGACCAGAACAGAACCACGGCAAGGCATACATAAGCGGACCCTGAGAAAAGATAACTGCAGAACAACTTCGCATGGGTAGGGAGCAACTCAAAATCGTCACAGGACATGCGACTCTTAAGGAACACCTACGAAAGATCGGAAAATACAATCTAGACCTCACTTGTAGAGTCTGCAATAAGGAAGAAGAAACCTCAGTACACATTTTGTGTGACTGTGATGCATTGGGAAGAAAAAGACAGCTCATATTCGGCCAGCCTACTATGGAACCGAAGAAGTTTGCCACACGCCCGGTGAAGGGCGTATATCTTTTGATACAGGGAACAAAGATCACTGAATGGGTGTGACCCACACCACAAATTAGGGTATGCACAATAATCGTTTCAGGCTGCAGTGTCCCCGGAATTAGTAGAGAGACAGGCCCCGAAGAGAAAAAAGCCAAGTACATCAAAAACAAAAGAACTTGGAAAACAAAGACACAATTTAAAATTACATTAAGCTGGGCTCTATATTTCAAACGACATAGAAAATTAAATTAATAAAAATATTAAATTTATATGAGATTTTGAAATTCTAAAAACAGTAAAAGTTAAATTAGAAAATATACCAAAAGTGAAATTTACGAGTTATGAAAAATTGCAATGTCAAATAAAACATGAAAGTAAATAGTAGGTGGTGTAAAAATAAATAAATATGTTAAACTATTCATTGCCCGCGGAGACTAGGCAAGCAACAAAAGAATTCAAATACTAAGACGCCTAAATAAATTGCATAGCGATGAACGCTGGCTGCGGCTGGATATTTTTCCCTGTAGTCTTGTGTGTTTAATATACCCTATTATTTGTTATATTTGTATAATGTGTTTGCATGTACTCTGTGTACCACTGCATACAGGCGATCTTATAATCGAATTAAACGTTAACAGATGGAGGACAGGTAAATTCATAGCTGCATCAATGTTTGGGAAACTCGCGTTCAGCGAGGTTGTTCATTTCTGGATTAGGAGACGACACTCTCTTGGACGAGAATGATTTAATTATTACTAATAATTATAATCAGTCATACAGCATACAAGCAACCAACATCTTAAATGGGATATCCACGTTAATAATGTAATAAAAAATTCAGGTCAGTTCTATTCAAATTTAAACAACTGAGGTCTGTATTCGAACTGAAACACCTAAATATTATTTATCACTCGTTAGTTGAATGTCACTTATGCTAGGGAATAGTTGGTTGCTGTGGCATATTGAAGCATCACCTAAAAGGTCTAGATATAATTCAAAAATATTTTCTCAAAATTATATTTGGCAAAGACCGGCTATACCCTAGTGATTTATTATATAAAGAAAGCCAATTGTTTGATCCAAGACAGCTATTTTGTTATAGTCAAAATATTTACAAATTTAAGAAAAACATAAAATCTTGGCTCCAGAATACCCCTAGACATAGTGGCCATGATTTAATAGACATAAAAAATGCTTGATCAAAACAATTTATTACTGTCTTAGCGAATTGCATAGTGTTGAGAAGTGTGCTTCACTACGTTTTCATATGTTTTAATCTCCCACGCACAAGTTTTACATCTGAACGTTCTAGTCATCTTAGATTATTGTGTATTATTCAATATACATATGTATACTCTTCAGAAATAAATTATTATTATTGTAACTAAATTTTTGAGTTAAATTGAGAGCCATACACTAATATCTGCGCAGTTCCTCCAAAATAAAACCGCCTTCCTTGAATTTAAATTTCAATAAACTTCAGCACTACTTCACTCTACTCCGATACTTTTAGTTTAAGCACGCAAATATTATAAATATTTATTAAAAACGAGCTAAATGTATCAAAACCTAGAAGTTATTCGTCGCGTGCTTGTAGTACAATAGTTCTGCAGCAAAACACGCACATACATTCTTGGCAAATTAGCGATCACACGACAGATTTAATTATATTTGACATTTAAATCATAGGTGTAAATTAACTGTTACCATTAGCATTCGTTCGTGGTTATTTGGTCTGCCAGGCGTTTAGTTTGCACATAACTGCTCTAGGTATAACTACTATAACTAGGGTTACCAACATTGAGTCAATGCTGACCCGAAGAAGATCATTTTAGAGGAGGTAGTAGGGGATAAAATTAATAAAAAGATCAAGGTGAAATCGTTTCTTAATTTATGAATATGTAATTCCATAAATTATTTTATATTTTTTAGGTATCATACAAAATGCGGATTTTTTACCTCTCCATGAAGACATTAAATTTAAACAAGACGCCTCGCACTCCTTAATATTTAAATAATTATTTGCCCTTTTTATCCCTTATTTAGCTCAGTGAACATTAAATTCTCTTAATATGTCAGTTAGTGACTTATGAAATATCACTATCTGCTAAAGCAGGTTCCCCTAGCAGTGCTGGTCGTACTGCAACTTAAGTTTAAACAATGGACAAGAATTTATTGATGTCAAAAACAAATAAAAACATAAAAACATAAAGCAAACACACAGAAACACAAAAGAAAGAAATAAAAGAAAATAGAATTAAATTCTAAAACAACCTACGTGCGATGTAGCTTGAAACTACTCGCAGGCATGTTGCTAATTTTAACAACGTAAAACATCGTCAAAACTAACGTAATAATTGTGTTTAAAAGAACGCAAATGACAAAATGTTTAACAAAAACACAATGTTAAAATTGCTTGAAGTCGATAATTATTTAAGTAGAGCCCTGTTACAATTGAAGTGCAAGTCATACACATATTATTCGCTAATAAAATTCATTCCTTAGCGTTTGCAAAAGCTTGCAGTTAAACGCAACTTTATCACGCTGACCTAAAACATTTTATCTGGAACTGGCTGCTGCATACCCTTAGAAACGGCACGCTTCGATTGCATTACTCACTCCTGGTAGACATGATGCTGGAAACCACCGCTTGCGTGCCGGCCTCGAAAGGGTAGTTGAGTTGGCGCCTCTCAAAAATGACGCTTCAAAATCAGCCTTTTAATAGAGCACAATGGGTGTACTTACAATACATTAGGAAAATTCGTTTTTGGAATTTATAAACGCTGGTTCGCTCCACTTTAACTCTGTTTTGCAGTAAACGCTGGCTGCCAGGCTCTTTCAGGCTTCATAAAATTAACTTATATCGCCCTGGGCGAATTCACGTACTATACTTTCGAGTCGAACAAACCCATGCAGCTCTCAGAAGAGGCTGCGTGCGAATGCCGTCTTCTTTGTTAAATTTGCATGAGTTGAAAATCCAGGGTACAGCATGTTTCTTGCTGCACTAGCGAAAACTAAAATTCACGATACCCATCCAGCGCAGGACCGACTTTGCGAACATTTGCTTACATAAAATACAATAGATCTAATAAAAGAACATAGGAAATACAAGTTGGCTTCTACATTCAAACATGAAAATAAACATCGGCGAAGAATGCAACTGGCCCATTACACATAGCATACTTTTCGGCCTTTGTAAATCATAGGAATAAAGAACAAAACTATTCTTTACGTTCCATTAAATACAATTTGAAAAACATATTTTAGAAGTTAAGTAAACTATTACTAAACTGCATTTTTTGAAAAAATTGAAAATGTGTTATAAAATTGTATTTTTTGTCTCTTTGGCCACTTTCGACCAATGACTTCTGCTCTGGAGCTTTTTAATAGGAATACAAATTTTTGCAATCTATGTATGTATGAACCTTTAGTTAACCCAAAGAATTTTATTGAAAACCCGGAGCCCGAAGAATGATTCCCAAACCCGAAGTCTTCGGGTCAAGATGACAGTGTTGGCAACCCTAACTATAACGAAATACAATTTTCTACAAAATAACCATGTCACCATTTGTGTCTTCTACACGAATAATAACATATTGTAACTTGAAAAATTGGATAAGGCCATTTAAACAAGTTTATTTGACTCTAATTAGGCGCACTGGAATGTCTTGGAAACGCTAGTTTGTGTGGGTTAACAAACAGCGAAAAGTTTACCTTTACCCACATGGGTGGATGGTACGGTTTACAAGCTAGCAATACACATAATTATTACAATCCTTGTTTGGGTTCACAAGCTGTAATCCATATAAAATTCGTGGCGTCGGAATTCTCGCGTGAAGATTTTTCAGGTTCCCCAAAGCCTCGGATGCTAATTTGAAATTCCGAATCCCCCCTTGTTTTGAGTTTCGTGGAATTCCACATCGACTTACGCAACCAGCCTTTACAGTCACGCTCGACGGCGACGTCGCTGTGGAAAAATCGGTTCATCGTGTGTGGATTCACACTAACTGCTCGAAGAAAATATTTGAACTGCGGCTGTTTTCTTTATCGTCCCGTCGCCGCCAGCTCAGCTCTAAAGGATCTAGCTATGCATCTCGTGTAGAACCACGCAAATTTCGACCGTCGACATCCTTGGAGCGGTTTATTTTCATCCCATTTTTGAGTCAGGAGCCCACCAGAAAGTTTGCAAATTTACTCAACTTTGGCGACCAGCGATCTAGAAGTTCCGGCCAAACCTTTACTCAACGGTCGGGATCTGGGACTTCCCTTCATTTCCGTGTCTGTCGATCCAGTTAGGTAATCTATGGTTTATTACCTCGTGTTGCATATATGTTTTATTATTTATTAATTATAAATATGCCACACAAGTTTTTGAAACATATCCCTGTTGGCAGTGTAGCAACGCATTCACTGCTGTGCACTCATGCAATTTCCCCTTAGGCGAACACGTGAAGGTTTTGCTTATCTTGTCAAGCAGATAGAAATTTTATAGGCAATGTTTTGAAACCCTTCTTTGTTGCAGTCACAGCTGTACGGCTCACCCGCTTAAATGTTATGTTATAAGTGTTATATTAATAGTCTTTAAATTTACTGTGCGATCTCATTTTGTAAAGCGCAGTGCAGTTTCGCGTATTTTAAAGTGAAATAGGCATTTTCAGAGATCACGAAGCCAGGTAGGTTCCAAATCTTAGAGCTGGCATCCTAAAATAAACACGAATTCATCCACGTGACATTACAGGAATAAATGTTCAGATAGTAGTGACCTCAAAAAATAAGAAAATTGATGAACAAGAAAAACAGGCGTTTGTAATTACGCTAATTCGTGATGTTGCAGAGTTTTTTTCTGAAAGAAAAGAATTAATGTATCACTCTCTCTATCTAGTCTACTAACCCTAAAATGGGTTTGGTGGCTCATGAAATTGAATTTCCGGTGTTTTTCCATGCTTCTCTGTTTTTTTTCCAATTGGGATGTTTTATGATCTGAATGTGAAGAAAAAACTGTGTTTCAACAAAATTTCAAAATAGGTTACATTGTCTGTGCGTTGTTTTCAACAGGAAATAAACACTGTGAGTCATTTATTAAAGGCTTTTTCGATTGACTTTATTTTAAAAATGCAACGATTCGTGACACTATCTTTTAAGTAAAAATTTGTTTTGGAATGGAAGTGTTGATATAAAATGGCAATCCTTATCTTACACCATTTTTTACAGTAAGATGACGTTTTAGAGTAGAATGTTGTGTAAAAGAACCAATGCCACTGTTTGTTGACTTAGATTTTAGTTTTAAGTTAAGATTTAGCATCACATAGAGGGCTTCTAGTTAATTTCCTTGAATTAATCCGAACCTAGAATATACATGACCGCTATTCAAATACAATTGTTGAAGAGAAGCTATTGAATATTTAGCAGTCGTTCACTCATAATGGAATCGTTCAACAGCGATACTCCATCGTTTTAACCCGTTTATCATTTGTGTGGAAGTAACTGCTGATTTATGAGTGTATTTGTTTAAACGACAAATTACGCATCAATCACTAACAACGTTTTAATAGGTGGCTTACTGGGGTGCATGTTGCTTGCGTTCGATCACCTCCCAGATTTGAGTGAACAATTACTGTTGCCATTTTCAGGAGTATAGCCAATTATCGGTAATTAATGGAAATTAAACTGTTCTGTGAAAATTAAAATATCGATAGTTTTATACACTTTTATTTGATGTTAAATGGAAATTTGCACCTGCAACAGTAACCTTCTATTGAACTGATGTAAATAAAACCTGCTTCTAAACATTTATATTGTTTTATGGTAGTGTACATTGTAGTTCCATACTTTTTTTATATTTCATTTAGACATATAACCCAACTTACAATAAAACGGGGGAAATTAATAAATTCAAATCGGAAATTTGTTTAATTTCCTTCGGCCAATGCTGAAACTAGAACTGAGAAGATGATGTGTAATATACAACAGTTAGTCACTATTGTATCTACCTTAACATGAAACAGTTGAGGTTTACATTTCTTACCTGTTGCGCATTTAGTCAGATATGGAAAGTCTTCTTCAGATGAAATTCAGAATTTGTCCAATTGATTTTCTTGGAATTTAAACTTCAACCTCTTATCATTTTTGAGCTTTTCCAATTCCTCTTCTTTTACCAAGAAAACAACTGGATTTCTTATCCAGCCGTACGCATTTGTGTTCAGATCAGGAACGTAACTTTCAAAGTGAATCTCTGAGTAATATCAGATAGCTGTCACTCAAATCTTTATTCAAATCACAAAGAGACATATTTGAGAACATTCCATAGTGGTCGTCTTTCACTTTCAACCAAATTACTAATTTGTCTTTTAAGTCTGAACTTTTATCTGTTCCAGCTACGATGTTGTAGTAACAGCCCTGCAGCAGCTTACGGGTCATCGTAATTCTTCGAAGAATGCACAAATCCGTGACTGCTCATTGTCTGGACGAGTAAGAGGCAGTGAGCAGTACTGTACAGAAGGGTTGGCGAAATTGGGCTCTCTCTCAATCTATTTCAATCCATTGGTAATCACGTTAGCGTTACTATGGTCGTTCACGTTCCATTTTTAACTTTACTGCGTATTTTATTTATATACTCAGTGTCTCAGCGAAGCAACGAGCTACAATACTCTCATGGCTTCCTTGCAGACTGGAATTATATTTGTTCAGGAGGTCAAGTATCTTTCTTCTTCTTCTTTCTTAGCGTTATATTGTCCATTTTTGGACATATGCCTCTTCCATGGATTTCCATATGTTTGTTTTGGGCACGTTGGTTCCAGTTAAGTCCAGCTGTTATTTTCAGGTCGTCGGCCCATCTCATCGGTGACCTTCCTACGGGGCGTTTGTGCATATAAGGCCTCTAGTGAAGCATGCGATTGTTCCAGCGGTCAGATATTTCTCTTGCTACATGTCCCGCGTATTTCAATTTCAGACTTGCAGCTTTTTTGAGGGATATCTGCTCTTTTAATTTTGCCCTTATCCATTCGTGGGTCTTTCTGTCTTGTAATGATAGTCTTAACATAGCTCTTTCTTCTTTGTCAGGGTGTATTTTAATTTTTCAAATGCTGCCTATGATTGTTTTATTCTTCTTTTTATCTCGGCCTTTTGATTTTCCCTTCCAAGTGTAAAAGATTGTCCTAAGTATATATATTCACCAACTTTTTCTATTTCTATATTGTTTATTTTAATTTTCCGCTCTTCTGGGTACATCACTTTTGTTTCTTTGTATTCATTTTTATGCCAATTTTTCGCGATTCGTTGTTTAGCTACCGTCTAGCTATAACCACCACGTCGTCGGTATATATTAGGTTATTAAGGTATCTTTCATTGATATTGATGCCTTTATTTCCCCAGTTCAACTCCTTAAACACGTCCTCTAATGTGAGAGTGAATAATTTCGGTGACTAACTATCCCCCTGTCTCACGCCGCTTTCTAATTGTATTGGCTTTGTTTTTGTGTGTAGACTATATGTTGCCGTTGCTTGGTTTGCTATATTTTGTAGCAGGTCTCAGTATCTGGGACCTATTCTGCAGTTTCTGAGTGCTCTCATTATTGTCCATGTTTCGACAGTATGTAACGGGCTAGTGTGTCAGTCAATTACGCTGATAAATTGAAGCCAAATTGTATACTATATATTGTAATGTTTAGGTTAAGTCAAATAGAAATTTAAAGTTAATGTTCCGCGCGCTCGAATAGGGAAGTGCAAACCAGCTGAATCCTGACCATGTGTGTTATTATTAGAACTGCGTGCGAAAGAGTGACGCAGCGGTTTGGTGCAACTTCGCGCTTTTGAGACAGCGTACAGGGGAGTCGCTCGCTAGTAGGCGGCTGGTGCCTTACATCCAAACAAAAGGGCCGCCACGCGAAGCATTGCGCGATTGAAAGTTTATGTGTTGGCTTGCGTTACGAGCAGTCGACGCCTCGCTATTCTTTAGCCGAAATACAGCCTCGAGAGCAGATATCCACTTTGGAAACAACATCGAGGTACCTAATTGTTCATAACCGGTAGCCGCTATTCTAGCTTCAAAGAAGCAGTGATCTTGTCAATGTACGAGATCATTTGGAGCAGCTATAACGCAAGGTTAGTTTCTATAAATAATTCCCACGATTGAACACCCGGTCCAGGAAACTAGAAAAACTAGCAAGCGTAGTTAGTAAATTGCACCAAGTTACACCATCCTTGGTACGCGTCAGTACGAAGCGATGACAGAGCCGCACTAAGTGAATTTGTGGGTGACAGTACGCCGTGTTCGCACGATTTGTTTTTTGCCTTAGCGTTGCGCATTGACAATCACACTTCATGCATGTATGTTCTTTTACAGAGTATATGTATTTTCTTGTAAACTGTTTGGTTTCTATTTCTGGAAGGATTTGCATGTATGGTTGTAATGCCCCGTCATTTTCATTTCAATAGCGCGTTATTGCGTTTAGCATCTTCTACTACTACTAAACTAAATTGTAAGTACATGTCCTTCTCAGCGTTTTCTTGATCGACAAAGGCAAATTCAGCAACTTTTCAGTTCTTACTAAGGCCTTAGGAACTCAAACTGAAGCGTGTTTAATTCACTCTTTTGGTTCACTCATTTATTAACGCTAAAGAGCGAGGATTTAATTATTTCTAAATTGCTGAAATATGCATTTATCTGTAATTTCAAATAAGCCGCGTCCCTTGGGCGTGTCGTATTTATGTCAATTGCGATAGCACAGGTGGTTATCCTGAAGTTGTAATTCGAGCTATAATTAGCAATTTGCGACTTGAATACTCACAGTAAAATTTACCGCTTGTATTACTTTCTCTAAAACTGTCTTTAAATTTTCATTAATTATTTTTGTATAGGCACTTCTCGGTGTATAAAGCAATGTGTTCTAACTATTTTC
This sequence comes from Agriotes lineatus, assembly GCA_940337035.1. Classification (NCBI taxonomy): domain Eukaryota; kingdom Metazoa; phylum Arthropoda; class Insecta; order Coleoptera; family Elateridae; genus Agriotes; species Agriotes lineatus. The sequence continues at coordinate 97,190,785 of OW679202.1, forward strand.
TGATTTTGTCTTTTGGCCAATGGAATTAAACATTTTCTAGTCCTTGTCGAGCATATTCTAACACAGTTCATTCATGCAGTCATTTAAAACATTACAAATATCTTCTTCTCTTGTAGTAAAACGGCTTTCTAAGCACGACAAGCACTGTTCAACATTTTTTCTTGATAAATAAAACGTATTGCTATGGACACATTTTAAGCCTTTTATGATTATAGTTAATAGCAATTAATATTTCAAACATATCAAATATTATTTTATAAAATATTCCAGAAATGCGCTAGTTTAATTTTCCAAATTGTATAAAATATCATTGGCCTTGATAATAAAGTATATTAAAAATAGTGTTAGCCTTGATTTGAACAAGAAAATGTAATTAGAGTAGGATTGGAAATAACGTAAGCTGTGAAGTGGTGTTAATTTTGGCTTCCCCAATAAATAATTGTTAATAAGTGAATAAATACCCTTTTTCCAATTCAGTGTATTTGAAAATTAATTCTATACTCTTTGGGTGTCCATTGATTCTTAGCACCTCTGCAGAGGTATAAAAAATTGTTTAATTTTTGCATCGAGTGTTGACTGGTTTTTCCGAGATTGTCCACGAGGTTAAAGCAGTGCAATTGGAGCCCTCTAAGCTATAGGTAGGCAGCGAACTTCGTGGGAAGCAGTTGGGGCCCTAGTATGAGGCAACGGCTGAATTGGAGGCTTTTTCGCAGCGGTCCAGCTACAGGAGTCGTTCTGTAGGGCATTCATCGGCTTGTATCTGCAAGGCGTTCGGCGGCTTGTATCTGCAGGCCAACGGAAAAAGAGGGGCCCAGACATCGTGGGATTTGTTGGGGCTCGAGTTAAACCCTAGTTTCCATTGGCAAAGCAACAGAAAGGTCAGGAAAGTTCATCCTAAAAGATTGAATTTAGTGAAGTTCAAGCGTGGAGTCGCTTTTTGTGTAGTTCCGACAGAAGCGTCCTCTGAGTGTTTTCTGTTTGTGACGTGTATTTACTTACTGCAATTGTTATCACCTAGGCAACGCTTTCATAATGTAATCACAGATAATTGTCGAATAATAGCGAGCTTGTTTTGCGAATTGTGCGGTTAGATCGCCATATTTGAATTAAGTTCCCATTAGTTAAATAATATCCAGTATTATAGCGATCCCAGTAGTTAAATCAGAATCAAACAATTTATTAAAAAAGATAACACGACAATTAAGTTGATAGCAAATGTATTTCCTATAATTTATACAAATCAAGGTAATATTTGCTAGGATGAGAGACCCGACCGATATGAGATTAAACTCATTTATTTACATTAATTATAAAAACCACTACAAGTATAATAACAATCACGGTAGTATGTAAGTCAGACGTTGACTAAGTCCACTTGAATCAGTCGATTCGTCAACCTGAATTGCAAAAATGGCACTCTTTTGTCTAACCTTGCCTTTAACTAAATGTTCAATGTTTTGAAATAAATCCTGAATGCTTCCTACAATTTTCTTCTCAATTTCAGTTGTGACATTTCTACCAGTCGTGAGCGTCGATATACATTAATATAATAAATAACTCTGAGGGCAATGACTAGAAAAAAACATAATCTACATTCCATTTATTCGCATTTTAAGCTGTTTGTATACACGTGAAATATTTAATGACAAATGCAGCCGAATTTATTTCCTTTTCTTCTGTTGCCACATAAACAAGGGGGCTGCTTTGACCATTATTGAAATCAGGCGCGGCAATGCAATTGTTACATGCAAGAGTAAAAGAGGCAGTTTTACATGTCTAGCATTTTGGGTAAAATATATTACACAGATAAGAAGAAATACGAATTTATCTCCCCTATACTACTGAACATAACAGTATATAGCAAGATATCGTTCGAGGCAATCAAACAACACATGGAAATTTGTATAAAGTACAGCATTCTTTTCAAAGTTTTTTAGGGTTCTTGCGTTTCATTCCCTTTAATCGAAGTACATATACCACATAGATTAAGAGATTAGAAGTTTAGGGTTCATATCGCTTCCTAGAATCGAAAACACACGAAAAGCCGTTTCGCCCAGATTTTGCCATGGTAACTTTTAATTCGACTTTTCGACGTCTTTCGTTGCATTATATTTTCCTTCACAATGTTACTTCAAGTAGAACGGTTTTACTTAGTTTTATGTGAATTTATACGATGGTTATTCGGCAGGGATGATTTGATTTCGTTTATCTACGCAATTTTCCGTCTGACGAAATATTTATTTTGCAGGACTTCGAAATGTGCCACATAAAGCTTAGTTTAATTGGCGTAATCGATAAGACACTATTATGTTTGATATAGTTACATGTGAAGCTTCAGTGTTCATAACACTGAAGGTTCATTGACGTATATGTTGATAAATTATTTACATACTTTTCTCAGCACAGAAAGCTAATCGATATCTCCAGAGTTAATAGATGGTCTAACCCATATTAGTTCAACTGCTGGTATAGGAAAATTTAATTGTTAATTATAACTTTCGAAATATCTGTAAAATCTCATCAAAACGTAGTAATTAAACAAGCATACCTAAATTACATTTAACAATACGTAATAATATTAAATTCAATGGAAAATAGTGGTTTGCTCATGTTAACCTTCATTTTGTTATTTCCTCCACATTGAGAGACTAATAGTCTAGTTACGTTATACTAGAATAGATCATACTCTAAACGCCAAGAGCGAATAAATAAAATGTCTAAAGTTGTTTAAAAATTGGGAACTTCGTGAATACAATTAGTGAGGCACAGAAGTGCCGAAGTCAGAAGAATGTGGGTGGAATTTTGGAAGTTAATTTACCGGGACGTTTACCAAGGTTAGTAACATTTTTCGATATAATTAGGTCTTTTCTCAGCTTTCGCATCCAATGCTCTTTTACGTGTCACGATTTAGAATAAATATACATGATCCGGCAAGGATGCGGGGGTGGAAGATATTTCTAAAACAAAGAGTTACATACATATTGGGTATATAAAAGTTGTAGGTACGAAGGTGGTGCACATTACTAAAATAGTTTTGATTATACAGGGTGGTTCAAGAAAGTATAGCGAATCAAACTTACTTTTTTTTTAATGGAATGCCCCATATTTGGGTAGCTTAAACGTTTTGCATTGAAATACTAATAATTTTTGATATGAAGTTGTATGGGTCTAACGTTAATTGTTTTGGGGATATTAAAGATTTTATGCAAAAAAAATGTTGAACTTCCGGTGCTACCGTAAGCAACAGAAAACAATCGAATGAAGGAAAACGTTACCAAAAAATCATGTTTTTTATATAAAATGGTATTAATGGGTATTAATGCTATACAGGGTGCTCAATATTTGCAAATTTAATAATTTCGATTTTTTTTCAAATGTAATGCCCCGTATATTTTTGTATTTTTGAAAAGCCCCTTTAATGAGCTTTCTTTTGATATCTTACTTCATACTTCAAATTCAACTGTTTTTGAGATTAAATTAGAACATTAAAAAACAATTTAAGCGCCTGAAGATGCTTTATTTGAAGGTGTTACAAAAAAAGGCCATTAAAATAATTGTGTATACACTTGAGCTCTTCAATAATAAAAACACAAAACCAGTTGTTCTCTGAATGATGTCATTTTTGACAGTGGTCTTTTATGATATGTTTTATCGGACTTTTTCCACTGTCTCGGGTGTTTATCACACGACGTTTCGGGAGTTTTTGATCTGCTCTCGTCCTCAGCTATTCCTGGTTAGTCCGGAGAAGCACTGATTCACCAACTCCCGAACAGTGGAAAAAATCCGATAAAACATAACATTCTTAAGTCTGCACACCTCCTATTACAAAATAACACGGGCGATAATTCACACATTGGCGTAGTCCTGCTAATTCACAGCAGGAAAAAACACCTCATCTCCAATACCAAGTCCATATCAGGTAGGGTGATCTACGTCATACTCAAATTGAACCACATGTTTAGCATCCAGATCATTTGTGCTTACACACCCACTTCCACCTTGACCGATGAAGAAGTAGCACAGTTCTACGAGGATCTGACAACAGTAAAGAAGACAGAAAATACCATCTGCTCCATAATACTCAGCGACTTTAATGCCAAAATAGCAGCGAAGTCCACCACGCACCCCCCATTTATTGGGAATTTTGGACTTGGGAACGCGAAACCAGAGAGGACAAAAAATGATCAATTTCCTCAACAAAGAACGTGTCTACCTAGTGAACACCTTTTACAAGAAAAATCCGGAAAGGAAGTGGACCTGGAGAAACCCCGACCGATGGCACGACCAAGAACGGAATAGATTACAACCTCACATCAAACAACCGAATGTGTTCAGATGTATCGGTCATAAATCGCTTCAATACGGGTAGCAACCATAGACTGATCAGAGCCAGGATACACATTAATACTCGAAACGTCGGGTGTAAAGGTAGAATCGCCCCACAATAAACGAGCTGAGAGGAAAAGAAGGGGAGTTTAACCATGCATAAACAGGAAACTACAACCAACAGAAGTGTTGCGAGAAATGGAACTGAACGAGCTGTCGACCAAAATTACCAACAGCAGTAAAGAAAGGAAGTGTACTTCAAAAAACGGAAGATTTCGAAATTCAGCCTTGAAACAGAACAACTTATAGATGAAAGTAGAAACACCGACAACGACTCACCCAGATACAATGACCTAAATAAAAAAGTGAAAAAGGCCATCAGAAGGGACCAGAGAGCGCAAAACACAAGATTGATCGAGGAAGTCATCAGAAGAAATACGTACAAGGGAGTCCTTTGTTCTAGTCGATCTAGGGGCAAGTTGATCATCCACAAAATGAAGAATGACCAAGGAGAAGTTGTCAGTGAAAGAGACAAGATTGCAGAAAATGTCGAGAACTTTGATCGGAAGCTTTATGGCCAATCAGTGACAGACCCGCAAGACGAATCACGAAAATCAATCTTGAACTTGGGGTCAGAAGACACATCGATAAGAGCGAACTGGAGGCAGCTCTGAAACAACTCAAAAAATGTAAGGCTCCAGGAAAAGGTCAGATCACGAGCGAGATTGTGAAAATTGCAGGAAAGGCACTCAAAGAAGCACTCATAATTCTGCTAAATAAATACCTCAAAGAGGGAAGGATTCCAGATTCCTGGGAGAATGTAGAAGTCATCTCCTTTACTAAAAAGGTAACAACACGAACATGGAGAACTATCGGCCCATCAGTCTGCTGTCTATCTTCTAGAACAGGGGTCGGCAACCTTTTTCGGACGGCGGGCCATTTTCAAAATAAATTTTTTTATGCGGGCCGCACATTCAAATGTAACTTAAATAGTGCTTCTATATCATATACGAGTATAAATATTATTAAAAATAAATATAGAAAAAATTTTTTTATTGACAGGCTATAATTACAATAATGTTAGAGAACAAAAATTTTACAATTCTTAAAAGGGAAAAAAAAAGAAAATACAATTCCAATTAAATATGTATAAATATGTAAATATAAAATATATAAATATAAAATATTGTAGTGAAACGTCATACGGCTGTCAACATGAACGCACATATGAACATACAGTAGCAAACTGGCGAAATGAAAGAATTAGTGATGGGCCTATCCGGAATGAATAATTGGAAAGTTTCCGATTGTTCAAAAAATCGGAAGGTTCCTATTATTTCGGAACTTTTCGGAATTCGATTATTTTACTGTTCGGTGCACAAAATTCGGAACTTTCGGAATTCGATTATTTTACTATTCGGTACACAAAATGAGAAAACGAAATGCCAATTTGAACTGAACGGAATACGGAATGTTGTATTGACTCACTTGACTGCTATATGCTGGTTGGCGAATGTCGACGGGTCGCGCCGTGTGCGCATGTGTATGATACGTGAATGGCACTAATGGCAGTGGTATTTCGTAGATTAATTATTAGATAGTACACCTACAGACTTCAAATTCAAGTATTGTTTTATACTATCTATTATGTACTTTATGTGCGATTAAACTTTAAAATATCACTACCATTTTCCGACAGTCTATTAACGTAACTACTGTAATAATTTGAAAAAATATTTTACTTCCTCATATCCCACTGTGCGACTCAAACTTATAAATTGTTTTTTAGGATACTGCTGGCTACTACTGGTCTAGGCCGGTAAATTTTATCTACCGGACTCGTTTGTAACAATGTAAACGCTGGTTACCAATGCAGTATCCTAAAAAATCTTATACGATACACGACCGGTAGAATTCTTATGGCCTTGCCAAACATACAGGTCTCGCCCTACGGTTCGACCTGTAAAGTATTGGCGCGGCCATAAAAATGTTGCTACCGGTCTAATAACGTAAATAGCTATTACTGACTGTCCTACAAACCCAAACAATAGATGCCAACGCAGATAAGGGCTTACGGCGAGACAGCGAGTGCTCTCATCGTAAATTTGCACGCACTTCATCTTCCTTCCGCTTGTTGTTATTTCGCTCGTTTTCCTTTGCTTGCATTTACGGAATGTAAAATAATCGGATGATATTCCGATTTTATAAACATTCCGAAATGGAACATTCCGATTATTGAAATCATCCGATTATGCCCATCACTAGAAAGAATGCTACACTTGCTAAGCGAGACGTCGTATTCGCTGGGGAGTGGGGATTAAACTTGCGCAGTAAAATAGGTTTCCCACTATGCTTCTGTTTGTCGCGCATTTTTGTCACCGGCCACATTTCGGCACGCTAACGCTCTAAGTTTGTTGATTTTTCCTAAAGTTATATTGGTGCTTTGGCGGGCCGCGCAAAAAGTTGCAAAGGGCCGCATGCGGCCCGCGGGCCGCAGGTTGCCGACCCCTGTTCTAGAAGCTGTTAGTGAAAATCATAACGAATCTCCCTAGCCAGAAATTCGACTTCTACCAGCCTTCGACTGGCAGGGTTCAGAAAGGGTTTCAGCACAACTGACAACATATTCAAGCAGTACGTACACTAATAGAGAAATGTACGTAGTACAACGTCCCACTTCACATGACCTTAATAGACTAACGGAAAACGTTTGATTCGATCGAGACCTGGGCAGTGATGAAGGTGATCTCCAATGCCCGCATTGATTCCATATATATCAACATGATCTGCTACATTTACGAGAACGCCACCTTACATGTAAGAATTGATGAAGACTGGACCACTGGAAAGGTTCCCGCGAGAAGAGGGGTCAGGCATAATTTCTACGAAATTGTTTACGTTGGCTGTAGAGGACGTACTCAAGTGTCTATTCTAGGAACAGAAAGGCGTCAACATAGACGGAAAGCGTCTAAACCACTTCCGCTTTGCGGATGATATCGTCCTCTTTAGCAGTGACGCAAGCGAACTATCAATAATGATCCAAGAACTCATGGACGCTTCCCAAGCTGTAGTTCTCAAAATGAACCTACAGAAGAACAAAATCATGAGTCTAGATCAGGGGTCGGCAACCTGCGGCCCGCGGGCCGCATGCGGCCCTTTGCAACTTTTTGCGCGGCCCGCCAAAGCACCAATATAACTTTAGGAAAAATCAACAAACTTAGAGCGTTAGCGTGCCGAAATGTGGCCGGTGACAAAAATGCGCGACAAACAGAAGCATAGTGGGAAACCTATTTTACTGCGCAAGTTTAATCCCCACTCCCCAGCGAATACGACGTCTCGCTTAGCAAGTGTAGCATTCTTTCTAGTGATGGGCATAATCGGATGATTTCAATAATCGGAATGTTCCATTTCGGAATGTTTATAAAATCGGAATATCATCCGATTATTTTACATTCCGTAAATGCAAGCAAAGGAAAACGAGCGAAATAACAACAAGCGGAAGGAAGATGAAGTGCGTGCAAATTTACGATGAGAGCACTCGCTGTCTCGCCGTAAGCCCTTATCTGCGTTGGCATCTATTGTTTGGGTTTGTAGGACAGTCAGTAATAGCTATTTACGTTATTAGACCGGTAGCAACATTTTTATGGCCGCGCCAATACTTTACAGGTCGAACCGTAGGGCGAGACCTGTATGTTTGGCAAGGCCATAAGAATTCTACCGGTCGTGTATCGTATAAGATTTTTTAGGATACTGCATTGGTAACCAGCGTTTACATTGTTACAAACGAGTCCGGTAGATAAAATTTACCGGCCTAGACCAGTAGTAGCCAGCAGTATCCTAAAAAACAATTTATAAGTTTGAGTCGCACAGTGGGATATGAGGAAGTAAAATATTTTTTCAAATTATTACAGTAGTTACGTTAATAGACTGTCGGAAAATGGTAGTGATATTTTAAAGTTTAATCGCACATAAAGTACATAATAGATAGTATAAAACAATACTTGAATTTGAAGTCTGTAGGTGTACTATCTAATAATTAATCTACGAAATACCACTGCCATTAGTGCCATTCACGTATCATACACATGCGCACACGGCGCGACCCGTCGACATTCGCCAACCAGCATATAGCAGTCAAGTGAGTCAATACAACATTCCGTATTCCGTTCAGTTCAAATTGGCATTTCGTTTTCTCATTTTGTGTACCGAATAGTAAAATAATCGAATTCCGAAAGTTCCGAATTTTGTGCACCGAACAGTAAAATAATCGAATTCCGAAAAGTTCCGAAATAATAGGAACCTTCCGATTTTTTGAACAATCGGAAACTTTCCAATTATTCATTCCGGATAGGCCCATCACTAATTCTTTCATTTCGCCAGTTTGCTACTGTATGTTCATATGTGCGTTCATGTTGACAGCCGTATGACGTTTCACTACAATATTTTATATTTTTTATATTTATATATTTTATATTTACATATTTATACATATTTAATTGGAATTGTATTTTCTTTTTTTTTCCCTTTTAAGAATTGTAAAATTTTTGTTCTCTAACATTATTGTAATTATAGCCTGTCAATAAAAAAATTTTTTTTTCTATATTTATTTTTAATAATATTTATACTCGTATATGATATAGAAGCACTATTTAAGTTACATTTGAATGTGCGGCCCGCATAAAAAAATTTATTTTGAAAATGGCCCGCCGTCCGAAAAAGGTTGCCGACCCCTGGTCTAGATGATATGACAGTCACCATTGAGAACCACACTCTGGAGGTGGTCAACGAGTACAATTATGTGGAACATAACGTCCAATTTAGAAAATACAACCAAAGAGCAGAGATTACCCGGCGAATTGGTCTCACTTGAATGACATTCGGGAACCTCAGCTACGTCCACCGTCAACCAACCATTCCTACAAATCCAAAAAGAAAGGTTTACGTTGCATGCGTCCTGCCAGTAGCGATACATGGACTCGAAACAATGACACTCACAGCAAGCAGCGCCAATCGTCTCCGGGTCTGTCAAAGGGTGGTGGAGAGAGCAATGCTTGGGGTGAGCCTGAGAGATACTGAATGAAGACATTAGGAGAAGAACTGCGACATCGTCGAGCGGGTGGTGAGACTGAAGTGGCGTTGGGCAGGCCACGTGGCTAGGAACAACTCTAGATAGACCAAAGCCCTGATGCAGTGGAGACGAAGGGAATCAAAGAGAACTGGATCCAGAGCGCCCAGCAAAGATCGACATGGAAATAATTGGAGGAGGCCTATGTCCAGGAGTGGACGTCTTGTGGTTAAAGAAGAAGAGAAGAAGAAGGAGGCGTTAAAACTGTTTTTTATGTTCAAACACGCATATCTCAAAAACAGTTGAATTTAGAAGCACGAAGTAAGATATCAAAAGAAAGTTCAAGAACTTTTCAAAAATACAAGAATATACAGGGCGTTCTATTTGAAGAAAAATCGAAATTATTAAATTTGCAAATGTTGAGCACAGTGTATAGCATTAATACCCAGATCCACCATTTTACACTCGAAAGGTAGTTAACGAAAAACATAATTTTGTGGTAACGTTTTCCTTCACGCAATTTTTTTACTTACAGCGCAGCAGCTGCCTGAAGTTCAGCATTTTTTTGCATAGAATCGTTAATATCTCCAAAAGAATTGGTGTTAGACCTATACAACTTTCTATAAAAATTATTCGTATTTCAATGTAGAACTTTTAAGCTACCCAAATACAAGGCATTTTATTAAAAAAAAAGCAGGTTTGATGCGCCACACTTTTTTAAGCCACCCTGTATAATCAAAACTCTTTTACTAATGTTCACCACCTTCGTACCTACAACTCTTATATACACAATATTTATGTAACTTCCATAGGTTTATTAAATATTTTGTACTCCCGCATCGTTGCTGGACCCTGTATAAAATATTTGTACAGATTTTCCTTAGTACAACATGCGGCTACACCACTAATGTTAAAAGTTGAATCTTACATAACTGATCAACACAGACATATGCTATTTGTACCTCTGCTTTAAAAAAAATAGCATCATTTGAAAAAACCATGAAGTTCTGCACGATAACTTTGGGTAGACTAAAAATGGCAAAGTAGACACCCCAAAAATCTTACATAAAAATACGTCGTGTTAAATGGTGGCACGAGTATTTGAAGGTTTACGATTTCCATTCGGCTGCTGTTATCAACCGAACTGTAACCGGATATGAAATTTAATGCAGATAAGTTACAAGAGGGATCCTACGTCAAAACAACAATAGACGCTGTGGCATGTTAAGGGTGGTCCAGCTGCTTCGAAATCTGAATTTGTACAGTTGTACAATTCCTTTAATTTTCTGAAAATTGTACTGTAGTAGCATTTTCGCCGTTATCTTGAATGTAGGTTAGCATCACTTCATCGTTGCGTAAAACATGTTTCAAAAGTATTTATATCAACTGACTTTAAAAATAATTCCATAAGAATTAATCCAGGAATTAAATTTTGGCGGCTGGAACTTCGCCATCCATGACATAAACTTCGTTGAGTATAGCCAGTGCAACTTTCTATATACTATCACTTTCCTTTTACGAATGGGTGGTACACCTGGAAGATGTTCAGTTAAAAAAACGCTAGTTCGTGTAGAACTTTCCACGTGGTTGGTATGATAGCAAACTTTCTGGTTGTCGAATTGGATCGTATCAGTTACTTCTTCCATACATTTGTATTTTAAAATTAGTCCGGAGAATGTTTTGTGGATTTTTACTTTTATTTTTGTGTAAAACTATATAATGACAGCTTATTATATGATATTAAAAAGTGTTGTAGAACATGGTGATAATGTTGTAAATGAATACTATACTCTGTTATAATATCACATAAAACATTCCTAAACATGTAAGGCAATGTCACACCTGTTGCAAACAGTTTGAACCTTTTCGTGACGCACGAAGCATCTTCGTTGCCTTGGTATTTTAGGATAGTTCAAAACTTGAATACCAGCATATTTGACGCGCAATGAAAGACAGAATGAATAATGGATTATTAGTTTAGTTTGGTTGATCCCCGACGCTTGAATAAGTGCGGAGAAGGACAGTTCAGTTTGAGTGGTTGAACAGAAATCAATATTTAAAGTTAACCAGTGACAGTCAAGCTACGGGTGTTTGTGTCTGAAATGTGAGCCTACTCTTCCCAAAATGTAGCTATTTTGTAAAGCCTTACGGTTTTGGCAAATTTATAACGAATGTCGGATTTATCCAGCTTTCACACGATGCACAAGTTTGAAACGTCGAACTCCCATCTTGAAGTAACGCGAAAATGTTATATCGATCTCTGATCAGATTTAAAGGAACTAATTTCGTGTGGGTTCGACCTTAAAATCTTGGAATTTTCACTGTCTACATCCCGGAGAAGCTTCCAAATATTGCTTCAGTCTGCGAGCCCGTCCTCGTCGCTTAGCTTTGGCGTAGAGCGATTGATATGTTCGCCAGGATTTCTCACGTAAGCGGTGCTTTACTTACATTATCTAGGGTTGCCAGTAGTTCTTGGTTAGATATTGAATGATTTCATATTTTTCATATAGCTGTCTACATTCTGAATTTCAGCCTGGAATATATTCTTGCTCTATCCTCTAGGGATGCGTTTTTTATTTATAGTTATCGCAAGCCTACGAAACTAATTGTAATGCTCAGGCTTTGAAGGAATACACTGTGTATTGTAGTCGACTTCCTTGATGAAAATCTCCCATTTAGCTTTGTTATGGATCGAAAAGTGTCGCTGTGAGTTTTATGTCGATTTGCTTGTGCTTTGGAGTTACGAGCGACATATCTTGGCATCCAAAATATCGCGTGCGCAGTTTCGAGGTGGGGATAGCTCTTTGGTAGCTAATTTCCTTTGCGGAATCTAAAAGATAGTTAATTTTGATTCTAAAGCTACATGACGTGTTTGTACGAAACTTTATTTAAGCACTGGTCTTGTTGATGGATCACCGCAACCTCCTGATTATGTCGGTATATACTAGTTCTTTTTTCTTGAAGCAAAACATTCACTGGGCGTCCACGATATCAAGTAAGACACGATTTTATTTATCATGCCAGTTCCAGTAGATGCTCGATCCAATTTATTTTCAGTCCTTCTCATTTTTATTCTCATTTGTCCTGTTTTTTAAGGGCATAATGCAACCATCCGTGGTTTCCTGTTGGAATCTTATAGTTATATCAACATTACTGCCGTTTTCAATTTATTTTGGTGTGTAGCTTTTCGATTACGTACTACGTTCATTTGTAACAGGAAGAGTAAAAGGGTTAACCTCATTATATACTGTCATATGCGGTATTCGATTATTACAGCGAAGATTGTGTGATGGAAATAACTGATAATATTATTCACTCTTTGTATGAACGTGTTGCGTTCGAGTAGGCTTTTCGATGACCGTACCCGCGAGTCAACGTAATTTGCAGTTTTGTTTCAGTACGAACTGTGTTTTTTTGATACAGGCTGTCTAATAATTCGCTCGATGGGTACCCTAGGGTCTCACCAAGTCAGACCTCTTGCTTACATGGCACCGTGTACTATTCATGCACCGAATTTATTATATTGACTAATATGTTATTTGAATTATTTTAAATCGTTAACTATTCAAGAAACGTACGTCAAAGAAATAAAAGCTAACGAAAAAGGTTAAAAAGGAATCAAGGTAGTAGAAAAATTGAGGAATACATATGTTGTAGTGGCATTAGATCATTTTGAAACCTACATACAAAATCAAAATATGTTTGTTTATTTTTTTATTCTACGAATGTAAACTCTGTACTAATAATAATTATGTAAACTAAGCCATACATCTTTCATGATAAGATACAGTAAAGCTGGTTATGGATATGAATGTTTTATTAGATTTTCCATTATTCTGTTCAAAAATTGTATAAGCTGTCGGAGTAAACGTGAAAATGTGAAGCATTCTACATAAAGATGTAAAACATAAGATAAATTTATACGAACATGAAACTTTTGTCGATAGTTTGCTCTGAAACGCAATTAAGTGTTAATGCTCCAATGTTTACAAAAATGCTAGTAATTGGTAACCCAGAGACTAAGAGTTAGCTAATTCCACCCATTAAAGTAATACTAAGTAAGTAGCAAACTCAAACTTTAGTCACTAAGGGACAGGTCCCACCTCATCTATCGCCTAGTAACCCTTATAAGTTACAAGATGAACGTCGCACAAAACCCTCCCAAAATTATACGAAACTTTCGCGCACTAAACTTAGTGCTTTACCGTATACCGCAAGATCTATATTTTTATTCCACGCTTACGTTCAAGTTAAGACGTGTCTTTGGCTAGGTTCAGCTGTGTTCCGAAAGACGCTGAATATTAAAGGCATGATTAAAAGAAGTTTACACCTTGGGTTAATTTTCTTGCGTAAACATCCGGGTTCCACCAAATCCGCGTTCTGTGTTTGAACACGACCGTGGGGACTGCGAAACGTATTTGTCAATCGAATTAAAGCGCCCGAGGCAGAAGTTAAATGAGGCTACTCTAAAACATCTGTTGTCAGAAGTTAGACCAGCAAGTTGCAAATTTAAGATAGTTTTATCGCGGTATGATAAGTGTACTTTGAAAGTTAATCAACCCCGTCATATGGCGGAACACACACCCTGTGGGACCTAAGATAGTCGCACAGTCTAAATTATATTAAGCAACGCCGTTCCTACCGAATTTTACTTTATCCATATTTAAAGATTTCCGCTGGTAGAAACCACTTGCAGTCCGCGAAATGTACAACTAGGGTCTCATACCAGTTGCATTTACACGTTTTATGTTTGTTTGTAATTTAACTTTATATTTCATGAGAGAATAGGGAAGCAGTACTATCGGTTTTGTCCCAGCGATGTTAATTAAGAGTCAGAAAGTTATTTGGTATAATGCAGATTACTAAACTTTTATCGCATTGTTTGAGGCTAGTAATTCCATACCCTGAATAAAAATCGTTAAAAGTTAAACCACATGGATTGTCCCAGGAGGAATCTGCTAAACTTTAAGGATGCTTTCTCTAGCTAGTTTTACGCAAGAGTTATATCACTATAGGATTAATTAAAAAAAATTGCGAAAGAAGAAGAGATGAGAAGGATGGCAGATGTGGAGAGAAAGGAAGTAATAATCCCACCAAGAGTGGGACACGCGGCAAATATATTCAGGAAGAAAGAGTTGAGCTATAAATATTATAATTTTGGAGAAAGAGGCCATAAAATTCGAAAATGTAAAAGCAAAGAAAGATGCTAGCAATGCATTGACGCTGGCAGAAACAATGAGCTGCCTTGAATACAGAAAAATGAGGGAGCGAAGGTCGTGCGCTCAACAATTAAAATAAGTTCGAAGATCAAGGTACACATACAACTGGATGAGGATACAGGTCCTACAGGTAAACTTAAACAGATGCGTAGCAACACAAAATATACTTTAAAACTATTGAGGAAGAAAGGATAGACATAGTTGAACAACGGAGCCAATGTGAAACATGTGCGTGAGGGATCATGGTTTACAGACAGACGAAATTATGTGACAATAAAGATCTGCAACAAGAAAGTAAAAGTTAAGAATAGTAAAAGCGGTAACGTATACTATGTGTACATTATGCTAGATAAAATCACAGTAATAGGATGGTACATTCTTCCACATATTGATATGCAAGAATTCGATAACTTTCTGTGCCATTTTAAAACTGCTATAAGAACGATACCGGAACAAAAGTTAATAATAGACGGCGACTTCAAAGCCAAATTGCTCATATGGGGTGCAAGAAAGCAAAAGAGGTGAAATTATGGCACAGCGGCTGGAAGACAATGTCATGGTAATATTAAATACAGGGTCACAGCAAATTTTCGTCAGAGGGAATAGTGCATCCCATAGAAACATTACCTTCTACTAAAAAATATTAAAACCTGTTTAACCAACTGGGGAGTACACAATACAGAAAACCTAAGTGACCACCGAAATATTACTTACGAGATAAAAACGGAAAAATTGCGGGATAAAGAACGGAGAATAACGAAAAAAGGAAACAATGGACAGTAGAAACTATACAATTAGAAGATTTTAGCTACATGGTGAGGGAAAATATACAGTAAATGGTCACAAATAGAACAGATGCCCCAATAGCTGCAGCCTACCACGATCTGTTGTCAGAGACCTGCGACCAAGTATTCCCCAGGAAATAGCGGTAATTCTAAAAATGCTTGGCAAAAAGAGGAACATGGCAAGAAGTAATGAAAAATTAACAAACAGTAAAAGGTAGAACAGAGGAATAAATAAGAAGCAACCATAAAAATGGAGAGAGAACACTAAGAAAAGTGTGCAAGGACATCGGTAACGACATTCCCAAAAATACAACTAACTGATGAGGATCAGATGAAGACGGGGTAAAGCTTTTTTGCAAAGAATTTGGAATTATAGATACTTACAACGAGAAGAAGTACCAAGTTTTACAGCAGCAAAAAGAATAAAGGTAAAATATCTTCTTGGGCCAGATTTTATTGCACCCCAAATAGTAAAAGCGTTTACAAACAACCAACAGTATTGGTAACGAACGACCATCTGACTAATGAAAACTTCCCAAGGAAGTTGAAGCATGTAAAACTTGTACTAATAAAAAACCTAAAAAACAATTAGGAGAGGACGTCAAAATGCCTTTAATTTAGAGCTGTGAAGAGAGATAATCAAGAAATTAAAGGAAAGAACGGCATTTAAATACCTCATCAATACTTTATGCAGCTGTCTAGAAGACCGCTAACTATTAATCGGTGGCAATATGGATACGGACGAGTGCGGGGGACTTGGTCAGAAGTTGTAAATCCTACAAACAACTATGAAGTATTGCAATGGTTTGATGTGTGTTGTAATATTATAATGAAGATGATAAAATAAATAGCAATTACCACTGCCTGCAAATATTCTTTTATTTAGGTCAAATTTCGACTGACTAAGAATACTCACTGAGTTCGTTAATTATTTATAAAGTAAACAGTATTGTGTCCTTTATTATACTTCATCCATCTGCAATTTAATCATCTTACAGAGGCTAGCTCGGTAGGCAAGATGACTCATAGCTCAAAGCTGGGTTCCCTGATACCTTAATATTAAACTCGTGTGATACGCTACTGGAATATTAATTTAACTCGAGCGCGCAGACGCAATTTCTGTCAAACTCCTAGCACAAATCGGTTTATTTTTGTTAGTGTTTCGTTTTTGTGATTTAAACTAATAAAAGGTGTTTTATGAGCGATTTATAAGGTAAATTTTGAATTATTGCGCTCTTAGCGTCACTGATTCTCATTTGTTTGCAGGCAAAAACCCTCCACTTCGTTGTTACAACATTAAATTGTTTTTTTGGAGCGTCGCTATGGGATCCACATAACCTCAAACTTGATTATGGCAATTACTGGATATTTGATTTTTGATGGATGCTAAACTCTACCTGGGTCTCGTTCGACTCTTGTCGATGAAAGCTGCGGCAGCTCATTCGGACTGCAGCTCCTGGTGATATCTGCCGGATACGGGGTCCTGCGGTGCTGCTAGCGTTGTGGGGGCCTCCTATACGCTGTGCTGGTATGTTGCTGCTAAAATCTTGGGCTCAGGAATTCAAAATGTGCCTTGGCTGATGTTCGGGAACTGCGTTGGCTTCCCCGATGTCCTCAGGATGTAGTCACGATGAAAAATGTTCCCCACATTCTCACAGATGCACTGACAAATTCTTGACACACTGGTGTACTTTTTATCGATAAAATTAATGATTTACTAGGTAAAATATGTAAATTTCAGGGAGCACAAAAACTGGTTGTCATTCAATAATTTTATTCAATTGTCTCTGGATACTGGTCGTTAATAACAATTGCCTATCTAAGTTATACAAAACGGAAATTGACCAAATACAATACAATAACTTCTTACTCTAATATTTCTTATAACGAAAAATGTTTTTCAAAAATGCTATTTCTAAATTATTGTCCTTTCAATTCGGTTTTAAATTGTCTCATAGCGCCACTACACTTTGCTTTATGTAAATTGTCCTTATCACTCACGTAATTACACTGACTTATTTGTTCAATCACCAATTTTGTTTCACATCCTGCTGTGTCCATTTCTTGTAATTTTCTTAACTGTTCGCTTTTCTCCAAATTTTCGAATATTGCTGTCCCATAATTATAATTGCAGTGTTCTGTTTGGTTTAAGCTCGTCGCAACGTATTATCATAATGCTGCTTCAATTACCTCTATTTAAAATGCTCATAAACATATCCTATTTAATTATTCTGACATCTACGCTTAACCCGCACATATTATAAACCGTTCTGTGACGGTTCTATTTATTTTGGTTCGGCTTTAACTTTGCACAAACCTCTTATTTTTGGCTAATTTAGAATTATCGACTCCAATCTATGAAAAACGAGCTCCGCCCTTTGCCTTCTTTACTCAAATAAACTCATTACTACCAGAATTTCTTTGCAAATGTAATTACGGATTGAAATTTACGTTCAATCTTGCAGTTGCATGAACTACCCCAAGTCTGTGCTATCTGACTTGTTTTACTTATTTGTTGTGCTGCAAGCAGGGTTGAGTAGCGGGCTCAATACCATCTCAGTATATACAACCCAAGGATCAGTTCCACAACCTTAGTAGCATGTTTTATGATATTATGTGATAATTTAGTTGCAAATTTTCTTCTTCAGCTGTCTATCCACTAATATAGGATGCTGGCTAGGTCTATGATACTTCTACTAAATAATAAATAAATCCACGTTTCTGATGCTTCTCGTTTATTCATGGTGTCAGTTTTTAATATCCACACCTCCATAGGCATTGGTTTTTGTTTGGTACCGGTATAAAGGTGGATTTTAGCTAGCCCATAGAGAAAAATACCGTTGTCTATTAAAAATTGTATCAAACAGTGAGAGGGTATCATCATATATCAATATGAGAATTTCTACTGATAATATATCTAGCCCAGTTATCTTATTCTTCAATCGTGGTATCGCTTTACGAATCATGATAGGGGGTTCAGAAAATTTTTGATTTATGAAAGATTTCTGTATGTCTCTTCTAGTATTGTCTGAAAATAACGCCTTTGTATAGTATTGCTACATATCTCTTTTTTCTTTGGGGTTGTTAAATATTTGCTTTCTGTTGTTAATCAATGTTGTAGAAACGTTGTCTCTTCTACTTTTTGTGCTTTCCACTACTGTCATGTGTTTGCTATAGCTTTCCGGCGACCATCGGTTTTGGTTTTTTTTATTGTAGATCTAATTATTATATTTCAGTCTCTTACACTGTTTACGTTCTTATTTGTACGCCTCTCGTTCATTAGCTGAACTCTTCGGTTATCTAGCGTGCTCTGAGCGATATTGTTCATAGCAAATGGAAATTTGAACGTTATTTCATTTTCCTATCATAGGTGTTGTTTGTAACCTTTGTAGTTTGTTTTTTCAGTCCGTCACTCCGAGTTTATTATTTCGATGTTTAATTTATTGAGGTGTAGCTTTGGTTTGACTGTTTTTTGCGTAACAATGACAATTTCAGCTTGAATCTAACCATAAGAATGCTATTGTCCAATGATATATCGGCGCCAGGGTAATTACGGGCTATTGTGATGGATGTAATGAATCTTTTTTTTTATAATAATGAAGTCAATTTGGTTTTTTGCGATATTCAATTTCGTCTTGTGGTGATTTCCACGTATAGAGAATTCTTTGTGGTAGACAGAACCAAGTATTAGTACCAGAGTATTACATTGTAGCATCTTCTATACGGCATTTACCCGATCAGGGCCACCAAGTTTCACATGGCTACGTACTCCAAGAATAGATATCTTCTTTCTTGAATTGTGTTAGCTAGTTTTCCAGGTTCATATAGGCTTTAGACGTTTTATGTCCTGATGTTAATTTCATTTTTATTTTTTACTATCTGAGATTCTACTACCATCGTATTGAGAGAAACAGGAGACGTTTCACTTATAGACTTTTCCATGTTATTTGCTTAAGATGGAATCAGAATCGTAGGTTTAGCGCTCTAAAGGAACGAGTGATATCGAATATTAAAATAAATAATCAAATATCAACTAATTTTACACCCAGAAAGGTGTCAGGCATATGTAGTCTACCGCTGATGAATATATACTATGAATATGTGATGCGTAAGGCACTCGACGCGGCATCATAGTTGGGGAAGAAAACCATTAATTTTCGCCATGCCAATGATACTACATTGATAGTAAGCTCAATCGAAGTAGTAGCTTAACGACCACATCTAGTACGACAAGAAAGCTAGTAAGTGAGCAACTCACAGATAGAAGTGGAAGGTGGTGAAAAAATAAAAATAACTAAAGGTAACGCTCGCTGCTGCGGTACACAGGGAAGACACTAGACGATGATGATTTTAAAAATAGCATTTTTCAGTTTACTGGTATATAAATTAAAATGTGAGAAAATACACAACTAATCCGCTTTATTTATGAGGTAATGCAAATCCCATTTTCCTTTTTTTATACGTGTCTCACTAGTGAATTACGAAAAAAAAAGCTTGTCCATTTCACCTCGCTTGCAAATACCTTCAAATGATAGTGTGTTGGGTAATAGTAGTGCTTCAAATAGATTTATTAGAAACATACGTTTCAGTGCAAGGAGACAATGGAAAATGATTTATGTTTGTCAACGACCATTCACCGCTATGAAACCTTCATAATTGACCATTTTTATTGTTCTTGTTATACGCTGTGATAATTATCTCAAATAGCTGTGGCTATGCGCTTACTGATGAACCAGTTTGGAAACGACCATGGACGTTGTTTTTATATAACATTATACAAATTCTTTGAATTTCCTTACTTCCCTCGGCTAAAAGACGGAGGAAGTATTGTAATCGTGAAAAAATCACCTTTCCAAGATTTATTCAGATCTTCACGTTTCAGCGTCCCTAGATGACGAAAAACAGGTTTTCTCAATTTCGTCTGTCTCTTGGCGGTATAACTGAAAAACTACTTGTTGGAGGAAGACGATATTTTGCATGCGGAAACGTAGATATACATACAGTGGGCACTGAGCACCTCACAAAAATAAAATTTTGTATATTTTTGCTATATAACTAGAAGAATGAGGACCGCTATCCCCTCCACTTTTTATTTGATTCGCGGATTCGCGGTTTAATTCGCGGATTTCGCGGAATTTTCGCGGATTGACCCAATTAATTTCGCGGATTGATCTAATTAATCACATATGAAGTTTGATATGTAATTTACATATGTGCTACTGATTAAATTACGCATTAGCTTCCGATTAAATTACGCGGCGGCCATTTTTAATTTGCTTCCGGAATTACGCGGCGGTGCGCATGAATGGATTAACCAGAGTTCCATTAACCCTACTTACTATAGGAAATTTTTCAGATTTTTTTTTAAGTTCAATTTTTTGAATTTAAATCTCCCGGGTGTCCGTTATCTTGGTTTTCTGCGCGCGCACTTCTCACAGGTGTCGTTTTTAATTTTGAATTTTCGCGGAAAATATTTGAATTTCAAACTGCTAGATCTATCTCGCTCTTTTGCCCCCTTGGTTGTCTCTCTCATGCATGGAGGCCATTTTAATTTCGCGCGAATATTTGAATTTCAAATTTGTTCAGATTTTTTTCTAAGTCCCTGTTTTGGTAGATTTATCTCTCTCTCTCTTCTGCTCTGGTTGTCTCTCTCTTGCAGTCACAGGATGGATGATTAATTTTAAAAAAATCTCTGGCGGACTTGGATTTGAACCCTCTACGTTTGCATACACATTGGGCTCACATCGATCGATGCCGCTAGACCACGGAGCGCTAGGGGATTTAAAGGGTTTGAACAAAACGTCATTTCACAGCTCTGCAGTCACGCCGCTCGAATTTTAAACAACCTATTTTTTCGAAAATTTAAATTTTAAGAACTGAAATGTGCAGCTTGATGTGATTAAAGGTAGATGCAATTTAAAAAAAAATAGATTTGTAACAGCTTATTAATTATTTTATAATTTGTGCCTGCTATATGGCTGGATTAACGAGATCCTCATTGTCCCTACCTACTATTGGAAATTTCCGTCTAAGTTCCCTTTTTAAAACAGGTCGGTGCCTGTGTTTTGTTTGGTTTTAAAGGTTTGAACATTGTACCACTTAGCTGTTCTGACATTACACTTCCATATTCATATTATAAATAAATTTTAAATGTTATTTTGACTGAGTTTTAGCCGCTTATAAATTACAACAGCTAGTTTAAAAATTAAATGGGCGATAAGAGCTAAAGGCAGATCGTAATATAAAACGAGTTACAAATTTTATTTTAGTATATTCCTGAAATACTGATAATACGTATTGCTTGAATAAGAAAGAGATAAACATAAAATGCGTAATTATTCGCAATGGAATTTGCTATGATATCACCGACTCTGCAGAACTTTCTATTTCGTCATCCTTAAATGGCCTAACAGATCGTTGCCTGTCGGTCACAATTATATATATCAGCAATAAGATAACATGAACAAGAAGATATACGTAAAGAAAGAGATAAACATAGTAGCAAGTATTGGAGAAGGCTTGACTAATTTTAATTATGACATTTGTCAACTAAACATGGCTACTAATATAATTTTTTGTATGGCTATCTTTTTCTTACTCATATAGGTAAGAAAGGGTGGTGCGTTGCTTTCAGCTACCGTGTTCCGAAGATATCCGAGTCTTATTGTATAAGAATGGTTGTCCCCCATAAATTTGAATAAAAACAGACAATTTCGTTGAAAAAAAAATAGCTTTTCAATATCGTTTGCAAATAAGACAAGGGATACTTGTAAAAATATAAGTCAAACCATTTTTTCTTGTAAAAAATTTACGAAAAGACGTATGTGTTGGCGACAAATTAAAATAAATTTGAATAAAAGAACGCAAAATTACGAAAATACGTAGAAAATTTATAAAAATCGGCATCTTGTCACATTAAATTCTGCAAAAACGACAAAAAACAATATTTTTATACAACTTTCATTGAAAAAATAGTAAAATTTTACGAAAATACGTCTGTGTTGACGACCAATGAAAATAAATTTGAATAAAAATACGCAAAAATTACGAAAAGACGTATGTGTTGATCCCCAAAGTAACAAAAATTTGAATAAAAACGCACAATTTCGTTGAAAATCTTTACAAAGCGACATTATAGTACCGAAAAAATGATGTAAAAAAGTTTTAAGAGTTATTTCTAAGCATAATTTTGCAAACGTTTAACAAATAAACCGTAATTTTTTAAAGTACATCACACAATTATGAAATCGTAGTTCAATTTATATGAATTTTCGATACTTTGTATGTGAAAAATAGCTTCAATTACTAATATTTGAATAAAAACATGCAATTTCCAAAGCATTTCGTTTAAAATTTTAGAAAATCGACAGCATCTCCCATGAAAATTTATAAAAATCGGCATCTTGTCACATTAAATTCTGCAAAAACGACAAAAAACAATATTTTTATACAACTTTCATTGAAAAATAGTAAAATTTTACGAAAATACGTCTGTGTTGACGACAAATGAAAATAAATTTGAATAGAAACACGCAAAAATTACGAAAAGACGTATGTGTTGACCCCCAAAGTAACAAAAATTTGAATAAAATCACGCAATCATACAGCATCTCACATAAATTTTCGCAAATATCGACATCATGTCACATAAATTATACAAAAACTGTCATCACGTCACTTGAAATTATACAAAATACGATATTTTTATTCAACACACGATGAAAATTGAACAAAAATCACGCAATCACACATCATATCACATAAATTTACACAAAAATCGACATCATGTCACATAAATTATACAAAAACTGACATCATATCACTTGAAATTATACAAAAAACGATATTTTATTCAACACACGATGAAAATTGAACAAAAATCACGCAATTACAAGCCATCCCACATAAATTTTCACAAAAATCGACATCATGTTACATAAACTATGCATAATTTTGCAAATGTTTTACACTTTTTATAAAATGCATCGCTCAAAATTAAAAGAAATAGCAATTTTGTTGAAAAATTTGCAAATGTTTTACACTTTTTTTATAAAATGTATCGCACAAAATTAAAAGAAATCACAATTTTCTAAATTATATCACGCCATTATGAAATCGTAGATTGATTTTTTGAAATTTTACACTTTGTAACTGTAAAATAACTTCAAATACTAATATTTTAGCTTTAGATTTTGTAATTATTGCAGATTCGTGAAAAACAAAAGCAGAGTAGAAATAAAAAACACAAACACTTTTGTAATAAACAAATATATTGTTCTTATTTCGTATAATACTTAATAATATAAATATAAATGTACAGCAGAATGTCTTATTTTCTAAAAATTCGCTAGCAATTTACAAAACTGTAGTTTGAGGTGCACGACATTTCAAATTAAAAAGGCCGTAAGTAATAAAATCAGAATTTCATTGTGTAATTTTAAAGTTTAAGATGCACCCAATCTAGAATTCCCTTCGTTTTTGGTGTTGATGACATCTGCCTTAGAGGCGTTTTTCTAACGGCCCTTTTTTGGAGGCGTTTCCTTATCGGCGTTCTTCTGACTGAACCTTTTTGATGTGGACTTGGATGAGTAGCTGGTGTTTTTAATTTATATTCTAAATCGGACTCGCAGTTTCCATTTCGGTTTTTCCTGTAGTACCAGTCGGGGTTGGCTTCTTTTGCTGTTTAGGTTTAGCTAGCAGCACATTAGCAACGTTAAGGTCTTTGATGTAATCAGCAAACTGTAGGCGTCCGGGTGGATTAATAGTTTTTCGAGGCCGCAGAGTGTCGTGAATTAAATCGACTATGTTAGACGCCGGTAAAATTTCACCCTTTATAGTAACGGTACCCTTGTGATCCCAGCTCACATCGCTTGAGGTACTCAAAATGCGTAGGAAAACTTCAGCTTTTTTCTTAAAAGTTTTGGGAAGTGTAGATAAAATAACGGCATTTGATAGGCTGTCACTTCACTGGTTGTTTCAATAGGTATTTTGATTGGCTGCCGCGCCTGGTTTGTGAAATGAAGGAATTGTTGTAAAACCTGATTGTACTGGATCCATTTATCGTTAATTTGGACTTTAAAACTTTTTGCATTTCGTCATCAAGCTGTGATAATATATTTTTTTCCGCATCATCGCCAGACGTAAGACGTTGGACAAATTCCGGCGATACAATCAACATCTTCCGCTCTTTGTCCATTTTAGTCGAAAAGGAGCTCAGTCGTTTGTTCTGGTAGAGCCGTCGTGAATAAACTAGCTTAAAATCCAGACTTTCATAATAAATATATAAAAAATATGACAGGTACGGGAATCGATCCCGTATTCTCTCTCGAGATCAGAGCTTGAATCTGACGCCTTAACCATTCGGCCAACCTGCCTCACTATATAAACGAGCACTCTCTGCCTAATTAAGAAAACATATAGTTTAAAAGTCTTATATTTGCAATTTCATACAATATTTCATATAAATTAAGCCATGTACAAATTTCTAAATCCGTTTTGATATATATTTTCTCGAAAGACTTGACCCTCAGCTGCCGTTTTATTATTTGTCGAGATGCGTCATCGTTGAATTTACAAGAGCCAACCTGTCTGCTGTGTGACGTATGCAATGTCTCCATCCCTTTTTATTTTAAAATTCTATAAAACCAGAGGCCCGACTGCTGCCGCACTAACACGTTTTAAACCATTGTACTCTGTTACCTGATGCGGCAGCAGTTTGGACCTCTGATTTTATAGAATTTTAAAATAAAAAGGTATGGAAACACTGCGTGCATCACATCGCAGACAGGATGGCACTTGTAAAATTCAGCGATGACGCATCACGACAAATAATAAAACGGCAGCTGAGGGTCAAGTCTTTCGAGAAAATATATATCAAAACCGATTTAGAAATTTGTACATGGCTTAATTTATATGAAATATTGTATGAAATTGCAAATAGAAGACTTTTAAACTATATGTTTTCTTAATTATGCAGAGAGTGCTCGTTTATAGTGTGAGGCAGGTTGGCCGAATGGTTAAGGCGTCAGATTCAAGCTCTGATCTCGAGAGAGAATACGGGTTCGATTCCCGTACCTGTCATATTTTTTATATATTTATTATGAAAGTCTTGATTTTAAGCTAGTTTATTCACGACGGCTCTACCAGAACAAACGACTGAGCTCCTTTTCGACTAAAATGGACAAAGAGCGGAAGATGTTGATTGTATCGCCGGAATTTGTTCAACGTCTTAAGTCTGGCGATGATGCGGAGAAAAATATATTATCACAGCTTGATGACGAAATGCAAAAAGTTTTAAAGTCCAAATTAACTGATCACGATAAATGGATCCAGTACAATCAGGTTTTACAACGATTCCTTCATTTCACAAACCAGGCGCGGCAGCCAATCAAAATACCTATTGAAACAACCAGTGACAGCCTATCAAATGCCGTTATTAGTAGCTTCAGCGTACTTATGCGAACGTTTTGTCCGTCCGTCCGTCCGTCTGTCTGTCTGTCTGTCTGTCTGGATCGCCTGTAACTTTCGAACGGCTACAGATATCGAAATTTTGAAAGGGGGCAAAGTTGTTGCTAAGGTCCCGAGCACCTTCATGCGTTATTTGGTTTTGGCGAAAGGTGGCGATTTTCCACTTTGCAAAATTTCCAAGCATTGTAGCACAGTGGCGGCTTGTCCACTTGGCGCCATCTACAGAAGTTCGGTGGTCACGTTTTGAACTACACATTCTGGGTGCACTATAATACTTAATGTTTTCGCAGTGCTGAAGCTACTCTTTAGACCTGTACTTGAGCAGTTTATTTTATCTACACTTCCCAAAACTTTTAAGAAAAAAGCTGAAGTTTTCCTACGCATTTTGAGTACCTCAAGCGATGTGAGCTGGGATCACAAGGGTACCGTTACTATAAAGGGTGAAATTTTACCGGCGTCTAACATAGTCGATTTAATTCACGACACTCTGCGGCCTCGAAAAACTATTAATCCACTCGGACGCCTACAGTTTGCTGATTACATCAAAGACCTTAACGTTGCTAATGTGCTGCTAGCTAAACCTAAACAGCAAAAGAAGCCAACCCCGACTGGTACTACAGGAAAAACCGAAATGGAAACTGCGAGTCCGATTTAGAATATAAATTAAAAACACCAGCTACTCATCCAAGTCCACATCAAAAAGGTTCAGTCAGAAGAACGCCGATAAGGAAACGCCTCCAAAAAAGGGCCGTTAGAAAAACGCCTCTAAGGCAGATGTCATCAACACCAAAAACGAAGGGAATTCTAGATTGGGTGCATCTTAAACTTTAAAATTACACAATGAAATTCTGATTTTATTACTTACGGCCTTTTTAATTTGAAATGTCGTGCACCTCAAACTACAGTTTTGTAAATTGCTAGCGAATTTTTAGAAAATAAGACATTCTGCTGTACATTTATATTTATATTATTAAGTATTATACGAAATAAGAACAATATATTTGTTTACTACAAAAGTGTTTGTGTTTTTTATTTCTACTCTGCTTTTGTTTTTCACGAATCTGCAATAATTACAAAATCTAAAGCTAAAATATTAGTATTTGAAGTTATTTTACAGTTACAAAGTGTAAAATTTCAAAAAATCAATCTACGATTTCATAATGGCGTGATATAATTTAGAAAATTGTGATTTCTTTTAATTTTGTGCGATACATTTTATAAAAAAAGTGTAAAACATTTGCAAATTTTTCAACAAAATTGCTATTTCTTTTAATTTTGAGCGATGCATTTTATAAAAAGTGTAAAACATTTGCAAAATTATGCATAGTTTATGTAACATGATGTCGATTTTTGTGAAAATTTATGTGGGATGGCTTGTAATTGCGTGATTTTTGTTCAATTTTCATCGTGTGTTGAATAAAATATCGTTTTTTGTATAATTTCAAGTGATATGATGTCAGTTTTTGTATAATTTATGTGACATGATGTCGATTTTTGTGTAAATTTATGTGATATGATGTGTGATTGCGTGATTTTTGTTCAATTTTCATCGTGTGTTGAATAAAAATATCGTATTTTGTATAATTTCAAGTGACGTGATGACAGTTTTTGTATAATTTATGTGACATGATGTCGATATTTGCGAAAATTTATGTGAGATGCTGTATGATTGCGTGATTTTATTCAAATTTTTGTTACTTTGGGGGTCAACACATACGTCTTTTCGTAATTTTTGCGTGTTTCTATTCAAATTTATTTTCATTTGTCGTCAACACAGACGTATTTTCGTAAAATTTTACTATTTTTCAATGAAAGTTGTATAAAAATATTGTTTTTTGTCGTTTTTGCAGAATTTAATGTGACAAGATGCCGATTTTTATAAATTTTCATGGGAGATGCTGTCGATTTTCTAAAATTTTAAACGAAATGCTTTGGAAATTGCATGTTTTTATTCAAATATTAGTAATTGAAGCTATTTTTCACATACAAAGTATCGAAAATTCATATAAATTGAACTACGATTTCATAATTGTGTGATGTACTTTAAAAAATTACGGTTTATTTGTTAAACGTTTGCAAAACTATGCTTAGAAATAACTCTTAAAACTTTTTTACATCATTTTTTCGGTACTATAAAGTCGCTTTGTAAAGATTTTCAACGAAATTGTGCGTTTTTATTCAAATTTTTGTTACAACACAGACGTATTTTCGTAAAATTTTACTATTTTTTCAATGAAAGTTGTATAAAAATATTGTTTTTTGTCGTTTTTGCAGAATTTAATGTGACAAGATGCCGATTTTTATAAATTTTCTACGTATTTTCGTAATTTTGCGTTCTTTTATTCAAATTTATTTTAATTTGTCGCCAACACATACGTCTTTTCGTAAATTTTTTACAAGAAAAAATGGTTTGACTTATATTTTTACAAGTATCCCTTGTCTTATTTGCAAACGATATTGAAAAGCTATTTTTTTTCAACGAAATTGTCTGTTTTTATTCAAATTTATGGGGGACAACCATTCTTATACAATAAGACTCGGATATCTTCGGAACACGGTAGCTGAAAGCAACGCACCACCCTTTCTTACCTATATGAGTAAGAAAAAGATAGCCATACAAAAAATTATATTAGTAGCCATGTTTAGTTGACAAATGTCATAATTAAAATTAGTCAAGCCTTCTCCAATACTTGCTACTATGTTTATCTCTTTCTTTACGTATATCTTCTTGTTCATGTTATCTTATTGCTGATATATATAATTGTGACCGACAGGCAACGATCTGTTAGGCCATTTGAGGATGACGAAATAGAAAGTTCTGCAGAGTCGGTGATATCATAGCAAATTCCATTGCGAATAATTACGCATTTTATGTTTATCTCTTTCTTATTCAAGCAATACGTATTATCAGTATTTCAGGAATATACTAAAATAAAATTTGTAACTCGTTTTATATTACGATCTGCCTTTAGCTCTTATCGCCCATTTAATTTTTAAACTAGCTGTTGTAATTTATAAGCGGCTAAAACTCAGTCAAAAATAACATTTAAAATTTATTTATAATATGAATATGGAAGTGTAATGTCAGAACAGCTAAGTGGTACAATGTTCAAACCTTTAAAATAGTAGGTAGGGACAATGAGGATCTCGTTAATCCAGCCATATAGCAGGCACAAATTATAAAATAATTAATAAGCTGTTACAAATCTAATTTTTTTAAAAATTGCATCTACCTTTAATCACATCAAGCTGCACATTTCAGTTCTTAAAATTTAAATTTTCGAAAAAATAAGTTGTTTAAAATTCGAGCGGCGTGACTGCAGAGCTGTGAAATGACGTTTTGTTCAAACCCTTTAAATCCCCTAGCGCTCCGTGGTCTAGCGGCATCGATCGATGTGAGCCCAATGTGTATGCAAACGTAGAGGGTTCAAATCCAAGTCCGCCAGAGATTTTTTTAAAATTAAACATCCATCCTGTGACTGCAAGAGAGAGACAACCAGAGCAGAAGAGAGAGAGAGATAAATCTACCAAAACAAGGACTTAGAAAAAAATCTGAACAAATTTGAAATTCAAATATTCGCGCGAAATTAAAATGGCCTCCATGCATGAGAGAGACAACCAAGGGGGCAGAAGAGCGAGATAGATCTAGCAGTTTGAAATTCAAATATTTTCCGCGAAAATTCAAAATTAAAAACGACACCTGTGAGAAGTGCGCGCGCAAAAAACCAAGATGGCGGACACCCGGGAGATTTAAATTCAAAAAATTGAACTTAGAAAAAAAATCTGAAAAATTTCCTATAGTAAGTAGGGTTAATGGAACTCTGGTTAATCCATTCATGCGCACCGCCGCGTAATTCCGGAAGCAAATTAAAAATGGCCGCCGCGTAATTTAATCGGAAGCTAATGCGTAATTTAATCAGTAGCACATATTTAAATTACATATCAAACTTCATATGTGATTAATTAGATCAATCCGCGAAATTAATTGGGTCAATCCGCGAAAATTCCGCGAAATCCGCGAATTAAACCGCGAATCCGCGAATCAAATAAAAAGTGGAGGGGATAGCGGTCCTCATTCTACTATAACTCAAGAATATGAACTCTCGTTGAATGTAGTCGTTCAAGGTGCGGGCTCTGATTCAAATATTTTTGTTCCGATAGAATTAAAGAAAAATGGTATTTACTCAAGCTTAACAACAAGATATAAAAGACATTGTTAAAATTACTTTCAAGATGGAAAGTGGCTGAAAGCATTATCTACAAAGCTTTCTGATCTAACAACGCAGAGAAACAAGAGAAGATACAAGGACTAATATAAAAATGAAAGCTTTAGAAAAAACAAATGCGCGTTTACAAAAAGAAATCCCCGAATGTATTGGATTAATCTATAAATTAAAGCAATATTCTCGCCGAAATAGCGTTAGAATATTTGGACTTAAATAAGAAAAGGCCGAAGACGTTTATCAGTTGGTGTCAGGTGTTTTTAAAAAGAAACTGGAAATTCCTTTCAATGAATTCTGTTTAGATCGGTGTCATCGCGTGGGTCCGATAAAAATGAATGTATCTACACCAAGGGCAGTAATCGTGAAATTCACTAGCTACCAACATCGCTTGAAAGTGTTTTCAGCAAAAGAGAAGTTGAAAGGTACCGGCATTGTTGTCTGAGAAATATCAATATAAATATGCTTGAATTTAATTTCACTATAACTATTGAATATACTTACATGCTGGACGCAATTGGTCTTAAACAACTTATTAATGAGCCGACTAGAGCTATTGGTTTTACTGCTACTCTGATGGGTCATATTCTTATTAGCGATCTTGATATGGTACACAATCTATTGACAATAAAATTACTTTATTTAATTGTTTTGTTTTGGAAACGTTTAATAGTTTTTCCCTTAAAACTTGAACTTTTCGTAAGCCAAAGACTCCATGGCTCAATGGCAATAGTAGATTTATGATGACACTGAATGACGCGGCATGTAAGCGCTTTAAGGCTGGCGCTGTAAAGAAGAAACAACCCACAATTGTTCCTCTCGTTTTATTGTACCGCAGGGTGCTGCTATCTACAAAAGTATAGACAAATTCGAATTTTCCAATGTAAAAATTTTACCTCAGCTATACAACTTAACTAAGGGTTTGTTTCTTTGCTGAGCAGGTGCCGTGTGCGTGGAATGCATGCACAATCGGCAGATGTTTTGGCAGGTGCATAGGTGCAAATATAAAAAATGCAGGAGTTGAAAAGTTCTATAAATCTGGTAACATTTTAACTCCGGTCCAGTGCCAGGTATCCATCCTAACCACTAGACCATTCCGGATGTTGCTAATTCTGGTAGAAATATTTCATTAATGCAAATGAAAAGATGACTAATTTAAAAAAGTATTCTGTTATCGGGAACCGAACCCGAGCCTGATATGTTAACCATTAGACCATACCGAATACTTTTGTTACAATTGGTTGTTGCTGATTCTGGTCAAATGTTGAATTTGTAATAAATTATGCAAGAAAGTACATATTACGTACAAAATTTATCTGTTACATTATTATTTGAAAAATAACATATTTATTTGTAATAAATGCATGTGAAGATATAAACTACAATTACATTTTCAGTTATAATATATCAAGGAATCAGTATTTTGTCGAAAAAATTTTTGGGCGAAACATTGTTGCTTTGGTAAACTTTCGAGGCAAATGATACGATCCAAATCCCGAGCGATAGCGAGGGATTTTGTCATTATATTTGCCGAGGAAGGTTACCTATAAGCAAAAAGGCTCGATTTCAAATTTTACCTGCAAAATAATGACACCGAGATATATTCAATCAGACTATTTCCCAAATGAGATGACACGGAAAATAATACGACTCGTTTTAATGACACTTCAAAAAAAAATGTAAACTGTCAAAACAATTGTCAGAAAGTTTATTAAGCTTTGTTTGTATTTTTATGTTCTTTAACTCAAATTTCCAATAATTTTTATTTCGCGATATCTTTAGGTCACCCTGTATAACATTCTCTAAATTTAGCATGGGCAAAAATGATTTTCCTTAATGGACCAATTTTAATTAAGAATCAAATTTTCTGGAAAATAAATAATATAACTGTTATAACAGTGAGAGAAACGTCTACTTAAAGACTTTTAAGACTGTTGCGGAAAAATATTCTTGTTCAACCTAAAATGAAAATTAAATATTGTTAATAATTCGTTTTCTTTCTAAACGTTTCTGTTCAGCTATTAATTATTACCTATAGCAAAAGATATAGAAATCCGCGCTCTAATAATAACCATCCACCGACACTCGTATTCGTGATTTACCGTATTGTAAATTTCGCATTTGCCACTGCACTGTAAAGTTTAAATTTTCCGCCATTCGTGCACATTGCATGTTATTCAAAGCTAGCCATGTTCACAACCTGACATCTGTCTTACAATGCCTGAACTATATCTGCGCTATTTGTGTGGAAATTGTATCAGGTGTTCAAAAAACCAGCACGAATCTCCGACATTTGCTATTGCAATATTCGCCTTAAATAACAACCGCTTGGAATTTTTTAGAAAAACTTATTTCCTCTCTTCTGGTTTACAGTTTCTGTTTTCTATTCTGCACAAGTACATTTTACTGTTGAATGGCAGAAATACAAACATAAAGTGGCTATAAAAGCGTCGATATTTTAAATACAATTTTACAACGCAAGCGAATCTTTTACCATTTATAAAATAGCTCACGATAATCAGCCAACATTTGTTTTTGAAATGAAGTCTTGTTTAATTCCTTACGACGCGTGTTACTTAATAATAAATGGTTTTCTATGTAGCAATCTGTCCCTATTATTTCAGAATAAGCCAAACGCCAACCTTAAAAGATCCAAAAGAGCGGGGCATTGGTATTATTATAAATCATTAAGAAATCTAGTAACTTCGTTAGAAATGAGAAAAGGGCTTGCTTAAATTATAAATGCATGCAAGGTAAAAGAACTAAGAAACTTTACTGTATATAATAAAGAAACGCCTAATATGATTAAACCAAATATTGGCAATGCTAATACAATTAACGATTTCTTTCTTAGCTTAGTTCAGGGTCAGGATCAACCGGGTCCAAATATTCTTAGACTTTATAATAACGTCAAGTATAATATTGATATAAAATTTAATTTCATTGCTGTCACAGATGGTGACGTTCTCAAGCACTTGAATTCAATTACTTCTGGGGCTACTGGTAGTGGTGGCATCAATATACAGATGATACACCTGTGTTGCCCTTTTTTGATGCCAATTATAACTCATTTGATTAATGTTGTTAATCAAAAACACTTGCTTATTTGAGGGCGTTTTTCCATTGGAATGGAAACGGGATTTTATTAAACCAATAGGTAAGGTGAATACGCATAAAGAACTGAAAGATCTTAGACCTATTAGTATTCTTCCGCTTTTGTCAAAGGTTTTGGAAATGATTCTCAGCTCAGAACCCATTTTTGTCAGAATCAGTTATCTTCAAATTTCCAGTCTAGTGACGATAGTCTTACGGCTTTAATTCTTCTCGACTTTTCCAAAGCCTTTGATTCAATTAATCATGAGATACTTCTTGCTGTTTTATATCATTTCGCATTCAATAGAGTACCCTTACAATTTAAAAAAAATCTTTAAAACCGGTAGCAGTGTGTCCTTATTCGAAACGAACAATCTGATTCCTGAGAAATGGCGTTGCGCAAGGATCTATTTCAGGTCGGCTACTTTATATAATTTATTCTTCGGGTTTATGTAATATATTAAAACACTGTGTGTATCATCAGTGTGCAGATGACACGCAGTTATATTATTCGTTCAATACCAAGGATACTGTAACTGCTTGTGACCGTATAAATGAAGATCTAGATAATTTAGTTAAATTTGCTTCTGCCCATTCTCTTATAATTAGTCGTAAAAAATATCTTGTTATGCTTCTTGGCGGTAGAAATAATATATTTTTACAATTGCCTCAGATTCAGATAATGATTAATGATAATATAATTATATGCAAAGACGTTGCCCGAAATTTGTGTCCAACCTTAGATTATAAACTCAAATTTCGTGAGCATGTAAATATTTGTAGAGATTAAGCAAATCTTAAACTTATTTATAATCATAACCACATTTTGAACAAAAATATCAAGATGAGATTAATAGATTATTGCATACATCACTCTGAGTTATTTAAACATTCTTTCAGTTACTAAATGTTTAGTTTTCGTTTTATTTATTTTTAGGCCCAGTCATTTTCCCTTTGTATTTAAGTGGGTAAGCGTTTCTTCCACTATTCTCTTGTTGCTGCCTAACACTGTGACATCATCGGCATAAGCCAGTATCTGGACTTGTCGGTTATAAACAGTGCCTCCCGGGTTTATCTCTAAGCCGCGCATAACACTTTATAATACCAGATTGAATATAAGTGGCGATAACACGTCACCTTGCCTCACACTTCTTTGTATTTTAAACTCTCGTGAAATCTCTCCGTCGATTCTACAGTGACTTTTAGTGTCTCGTAATGTTATCTCTGTTAGCCGTATTAGCTTGGCTGGGATTCCGTATTGTTGCATGACCGATATTATTTCAGTTTGTTTTATACTATCGTATGCTTCTTGCTAATCAATATAAAGTTGATGAATATCAATATTATATTCCCAGCATGTTTCTAGCATTATTCTGTAGTAGATCTGTTCTTTCGGAATCCTGCTTGGTATTCTCCAATTAGGTCTTCCGCTAGTGGTGTCATACGTTTGTTTAGTATGTGAGTCAGTATTTTACATTCTATGGGAAATATATTTATACCTCTATAGTTCTCACAGCTCATTGTATTCCTTTTTTGTGGATTGGACATATGATACCCATTTTCCATTCTGCAGGTATGGTTTCTTCTTGCCATATTTACCCATACATACTCAACACATATACAGGGTACCTGTCCTAAAAGGGACAACAATGTGCAACGATCAGCACATCCTATATAATGCAGCCGCAAGCGAAAATAGTGTTCCCTTTTACTGTTTCAGTATTATTTGGAACTCTAAAAAAATTACCCAATGTGATAAATTATTTTGTGCTATTTGTTAATATGGCTGTGGATGTATTACTAAAATCCACCTCACTGCATTTTCTATTATGCTACCATAAGCAGCTTTAAAATAAAATAATAATTGGTACGTGACTCGGGGGAGTAAATATTTAATCAGTTCACTCTCGCAACTGAAAGCCATAAAGATACCATCGCATTTTTCCAAAGGAGGTACTTGAGATTTTATGGAATAGATTTAATAGCATTCATGCAGTTACAACTTCAGCATTGCAGCTGTTCTTCTTCCTCTAGTACACATACATGATTTCGTTGATTGGGCAAGTAATCGATTAAGGTGTAATGAAACAACGTACGTTGAAGCTTTCCGTTGTAATATTGTCATTTCCTGGAGTCTTGGTTGTTTTTTCGGTGTCGAATAGCATGTATGATCTCACAAAATGGGATTTTTTTTAGTTCTTTTTATACTAGCCCCAGAGCAATTAAAGAGTGGAAGTACCAACGGGAGTAAGTGCCAATTTTTGTGAAATTGAGATTTTTCGATAGAAAGATTATAAATACCATGCTGTATGTCCTGTCAAAAGGAACAAGTGCCATGTATACATTGAAGGTCTGGGGCCTCTCTCGCAGATGGCGCTTTCCGTATGTGCCGTAACAATATGAAATACAAAGGTAGTGTGTGCCATATGTGACAGTTGGTGTGTTGCCTATCTTTCTGTGTTTATGTTGCGCTTTTTAAATGAAGGATATGGAAGATAATCCTCACAAAATGCATGAAAGTGGCAGTGGTTCATTTGGAAGAAACCAACCACCAGGAACCGGTTCCCAACCCGATTAAGTGCTGTGACACTTACCATTTTCCAAAATGCGGACTTTTTTTTATTTTTCACAAGTTTATTTTTTATAGATGTTTTGATTTATTATACTAATTATGTTTTGCGTTATGCGTTAGACTTACTGAATAAA
This sequence comes from Agriotes lineatus, assembly GCA_940337035.1. Lineage (NCBI taxonomy): Eukaryota > Metazoa > Arthropoda > Insecta > Coleoptera > Elateridae > Agriotes > Agriotes lineatus. Next base: position 97,226,663 of record OW679202.1, read on the forward strand.
TAAAAAATAGTATTTAAAATGTTTTTGAGTTTTATACAGTTTTTATTAACTATCTCGAAATGATGATTTTGGCACTTACTCCCTTTCGTAATTCCACTGTTCAATTGTGCTAGGTCTTCTATCTGTTTATTTTCGTGCGAGGTCTTCCAGATATGTTTAGTTTCAAAGATTTTTTCTTAAAGTTACGTTACACTTTCTCTTTTCTCCTTGTATCTTTTTACTATGCTTCATTTTGTGCAGATATCGACTTTCACTACTTAATAAACGAATCATTACCCTTTCCTCAAATTCAAAACGTCATATGATGCTGTGGGGCATTTATAAGCTAATGTAGAAAAGTAGAATATTTTTTTATGAAATATTTGGTGTATTAACATTTTAAATCTAGTGTGGCGAAAAATCCAACCAAACATCGTGAATTAGATACTTGAATTCCATTTCGCACTGTCACAACGGAATTACGGATACTTTCAAACCTGTAAGATTTGTGATCCTCTTTCTGATTGAAGTAAGGAGAAGACTAGATATTGGACCTAGTGCACGTCTATTAAATTTAATATGGGTGCATAATTCAGAAGATGAACATTTTTCGGTTCTTGGTTGAATAGCCATATGACAAGATCGCTATTTTTTTAATAAAAGAAATATTTGGTTTCGTTCTCACTACAAAATATTATAAAATCCAAACCGCTACTCATACTCAATGGAATTCTTTGGTTGCAATAAAAACATTAAGATGTAAAAATATGTAAATTGCTAAATGTGCAGTGAAATATAACAAATATAAATTTAAAGCAGCTTAATCGTTCAAAAGGAGCATTAGTTGCGCCATCTCTCTAACCGCGTTACGGTACCGTTGAAAACGTGTATTCAATTTACACAAAGCAGAAATGGTTTTGAGAAATATGTTCTCCAATAAAATAAATGAATCAGCCTATGTTGCAATTCATTTGAAAAGTCAAAGTTCACTGGCCCACCATAACGTACATCCTGCATGATAATTTTAGTTTTGCTTTTGCAACTAGTTTCCGACTGTGTTTATATATTTTATTTTTCCCTTTCTTACACTACAGTGTGGGCGTGCACATGAGCTACAGCTTGAAACAGTTTGCTTTTGTTATATATTACATATGGAGATTTACCGATTACGCTATTTGGAAATAAGGGTTACACCAAGACTAGAAAATCTGTACCGAATAAAAGACAGTTTTGCCCTAAACTTTTCTGGAAAAAAATAATTACACCACTTCAATTTTGAGTCTAGACGTTATTGAACAGTTTATCCGTATTTTTAAAAAAAAATCAAGTATTTATTTATTTTTGTTTCTATTCTCAAACAACTTGGCTTTCACCAAATTATGTTAGCAATGACCACGACTATACTTGGAGCGGCAAATAAAGATAGTAGAGTATGCAACCCAAATGACATATTATAAAGCTGGCTGGATCATCATTTTAATAATAATAATCGCTAAAGAATTATAGATAGTGGTTCTTATACAGTCTATTATTTTTCAACATGACTCAGAGCAGGCTGTAATTTCTAATATTTTTTACAGCGTACTAACCTGACCTTAAAAATATTACTAACGTTATTTTTGACAGATTTTCAAAACTGAAAAGTTATGACAAGATTTTGTAAAGTATGTATATAAAAAAATACAAAATTCCAAAAAAGCTAAAGCTTAGTTTATTTTCTTAGCCTGTTTTTATTTTTAAGGTATATTTTACAAAATCTTGTAATAACTTTTGCAGTGTTCAAGTAACTGTCAAAGTGACATTGTTGATATTTTTAAGGTTGAGTTAGTACACTGTAAAAGTATAAGTATTAAATATAAGTTACAGCCTGCTTTGTCATGTTGAAAAAACTGTATATAATTTGAACTGACATAAGATAATTTGTCGAGGTTATGATAGAAACAGACACTGAATAACGATGGCATTGGTGCGTATGTGATTGAAAATATAGTAAAGCGACGTGAAAAGATGTAACAAGACCAATAACAGCGAACTAAAACGGACTAAAACTAGTTCAATGGATATCAGGTTTTTAAAATGTTGTTAATAATTCACAGTAAACTTTTTGTTATATATTCATAATGCGAACCAAATACATACAATAGATTGTTATTATTTATTTACTAATTCGATAAATAACCGCACATATTTTTTTCTACCAGAAGTGGTACCATACTAGACAAGCAAGATCATTTAATTTGTATTGAATAACTATTACCTTTCACCTCAGTCATCTACCAAAAATGTTATGGATAGTCCTGTTATTTCAGTTTAGCTACAACTTTGTAGCTATTATCAGCTTCGTAAATTGAAAGCTTTAAACTTCAAGTTTTCCTAGACATGGAGTTGTGCCAGTTGCTACTAGCTAGAAGGCCAGAAGTCATAGTGAAAAAGACAAAAGCATCTTTTACTGCTTTTGTAGACTTCGTTTTTATTAAAATTTAAGCAATCTATAGGTGAAAGACTACTTTAATTTGAACCGGTAAAATTAGAAGTTAAGAAGTTTTCATTTTGAACTCCATTAAACTGAGTTTTTTCCTCCAAACGCCTAACGATTTGTTGAGAAGCTCACCTAGCAGTGTAATTTTTAGGTGTAAATATACCTTTTGATATGATACGGTAATTTAGATGCTGAGGTAATTCGTTTCGGAAAACTTATAATTGTTTACACATTTATGCACGTGCCAGAGTGAGCCGCGTGAGTCGTATCATCGAACTTCTTTTAGCGCAAGAGCGCGGGGATAGATCGGCAGAAGTGGGGAGCAAAGACCTTACGTGCGAAGTGTAGTTTTGTTCCGTAGATATCGCCATGTGGCGAAGCCTTATCTTGCCAATTTTAATGAAATAACGAGAATTGTCGAATATTGAGCTCCCCTAAAACTTAGTCTATACATTTGAAATTCAAAATACCGTCTCGCTTTTGAGTTTAGTGAAATTTCATATCGACTTTCATTTGAGAGCCCGCCTTCATCGCTTAACTTTAGTGGTGAGCGATTCAGGAGGCGTGCCCTTGGAGACAATACTCCGCCCCGAGGACAGCCCCTAGTGACAGTCGCTCTAATGGAGAGCTCGTCTGTTGGGACGATTATCTGTCGGGCACTGGGTTCAAAAATCGCGGCTTCAAAGGATATTTAAAGTTAACGTACATTTTTTAAGTTACACTTTACCCGAACTTTTGGAAGATGCTCCACTGAATATCAGACATATAATGTGGTTTCAAAATGACGGTGCCCCTCCTCATTACCATGGAAATGTTAGGGTTTATTTAACAAGAATTTGTGGGGCTAGAGTTATTGCTAGAAATGCTCAACACACTTGGCCTCCTCGTAGCCCGCACATGACCCTTAGATTTTTTCTTTGGGGAAAAGTGAAAAGTTTATCGGGTTACCATTGTAAACGAGGAACAGTTGCGCGAAAGAATTACATCATTGCCGATCTATAACGTCAAAGATTTGAGATAAGGTTAGAAGAAATTTTGAACGTAGAGTAGTATGCGAAGAAAATAACGGGAGACATTTTCAACATTTGCTATAAAAATTTGTTGATTTGTTATATTTTATTTAATTGTTACGTTGTGTTATGTTTGAAATATCATTTCTTTGTTTAACTACTATGATAGTTAATTTAAAAAAATCAATACTTTACATAAAGGTGTCTATGAGAATTATCTGCATGTATGTCGTGTTGCCTATTTCAGAACCTTCAGGCGGGAGTAGTTAAAATGAGCACCCTTTATATAAAAGAGAAGTAGACCAACGACGTAGGAGATACTATACAACTCCAATCATGATAAAGATCATCAGCATCATGTTTCGTAACAAATGTAAATTTAATTTATGGGTGGGTAATACATGCAAGCCAGTGTATACTAAAAATTATAGAAGCTCATTGATGTAGTGAATTGCTTGTGTAGCAGCTCCGATCTAAATTGTATCACGGCTTTGTGGGAAATCACAGAGTTACGTAGTGGTTATTGTCGCATAAATTTGTCGAGATATTAATTTTCAGAAACAGTGTCCAAGTTACTAAATTGTATTTAAGCTAGAACAAATGCCGCAATTAAGGTAAAAGAAGACATACAGTATTAATGAAGTACAGTAGAGAAATGTCAGATGTTCTGATTGAACAACGATATTTACAATGTTATTCGATTAATAAAAATTATCTATATTAAGTTACTCGGTTCTATTTCAACTGCAGGTAACTGTGAATTACTATATCCTCTTTCATTCTAAAAATGTATCCGATGTCTGAGTTTCAGCTGACGACATTAATAGGGTTTTACTTTCCACAACCTGCTGGATTTCATGTTTTTTTGTAATTGTAAAAACAGAAACTATTTGCACATATATGCAAATGTGTGATCAAATAGTTTGTTAAAATCTAGGACCTAGTTAAACTCACCTCAGAATGAAAAATGTTCCCATAAACTTCCACGCGTCTGATCAATGATTGTCGAACACGTTGGAAAATTTCATGTCATAAATCTTGTGTATTATTGACTTTCAGTGATACTGACAATAGCGCCTATATTATATACCAAGGTCGAGAAGATTATCATTATAGCTCAAGCACCAAGATTATACCCCGAGGGTGCCGAGGGGGTTCAAGGACTGCGGACTACAATAGTCCTTTATATTCTACTTTTTACACTACTAGCACCTTAAATCCTAGCCTCCATACTCCACGGTAAGTGCAAGAGTTTATTTATACCCACAAAAATTTCAAATGTGTGTAGGCCAGGTCCCTAGTTAGATGGGGGCTGCCAGGGCTGAGCCCTGATAAAAAAAGTTGAACCCTGGTAAAAAAGATTAGTCTTAGATCTAAAATATGACCGGGTTACATTTTTGTCGATCCTAATGGGTTCAGTTATGAAAGCAAATTTGTCATCTTTGATTGGCTAGTATAGTCACGCGAGAGGGGCAACGTTTTGTTGATGACGTTCAAACTTCAAACACATTTTTAAGTTGGAGGATTTATAAAATTATTATTATTCAGTGCAATAAAGTTATATATAGAAACAAAAGATATAAATACAAAAAATTGACCCTCTGGGTATACATGCTTGATTGCTTCAGATATCGGATGAAAATATAATTCGCATAAAAGAAAACTGATTAGTTTTCTGCAGAAGTAGGTAGCACCACTATGCTATTAGCTACGTTCTTGTTATATTCTTTTTTGTGATTATGCTTCACTTGATATTTTTTTCTGCCTCAGGCTTGTTTTAAGAATTATGACAAACTTACAAAAACAACTTATTTTTTCCTTCCCTAAGCGCTTCTACTGTTCCCCCCTGGAACCGTTTTTCGCATTACATCAGGGGGTGTGGGCGTCACTTAAACTATTACGCCTTACATAAGTGAGAACCGGAGCGCCTCGACCGGGAGTCGAACTCTCTACCGAGCGCTCGAGTTCTCACTGTGACCTAGACTGCGAGCGACAGGACCGTTCGGCTATCGAGGCCCCTACAAAAACAACTTGGGAAAAATCTGCAACATATACAAACTGTAATAAAATTCATCTGCACTCTACAGGATCGAATTAACAGATGGAAGTGTAAAAGGAGTTCGTTTATCCAAGAGTGCTAATTGCCCAGCAAATTTAAACATTATAATAAAAAAATTATAGATAATGGAAAATGAATAATAGTTATTTATGGTATAAGTGTGGAGTGTAGCACATTTGTATTGAAAGTTTTTTAATTTTTTTGAGTGTATAATATGTATGCATTCCACACGAGTGCAATACAACGTTTCATTTAATACCTCATAAATCTCTTTAAATAAAGAAATATATTTTTTTTCTAAATTTTTTTGACGTGAACATGGCATTAGATATGCTATTAATAAAATTTAGACATTATAAACAAGAATTTGTATTAGTTTTTATGGTAAAAAACATATTGTAATTATTTCTTATGTGACACTATCAATTAATACCCAATAATAACAATTGAATTACCGACTATTTAGCATGATACTTGATACTCGCCATCAATTTTATTTAACACCTAAAATCAAGTAGCGATTTCTATTAGTTTTAGTATTAATATTGTTCATGGTGTTTAAGATAATTTTCTCAAATATAGCACGACTTTGATAAATTCTACTATTTTTATTGTAGCTAAATTTGTCGTGTGTTTAGCAGTTTTTTCCGATGTAATTTCGGCATTAATAATAAGAGATTAAGCCCTCGAGCTAAAGCTTTTGGGATTTAATCAGATTATTATTGTCACCATTATATTTCGTGAAATTGATATCAAAGCACACTCCAAATTTAGATAGAATAAAAATAGTCGACTATTGATTAAGTTCTTCCTGTATTACCCTTGACAATTCCATTTTGCTCTCACTACTGACTAACAATGGGCACTTTAGTTAAAATGGTCATAGAAATATTCTTATTATGGGTAGGTGCTAGATAAATTATCTTATTTTAGTTGAAATTTGACCATAATATTGGTTTAATAATATGAAATTAATAATGTGGAAAATAGAAAGTGAAGGTGAAAGGTGGTTTAAAGTTAGTAAGCCATTTATTTTTAAACAATTGTATTACCTTTTGTTCTAAAATCCTGTTTCCACGACCTTGCTATACCTACTAAATTTGAAATTTTATTAAAATTGGCGAGAACGCTACTAACCAATCAAATGTGTCGCAAATATGCGACCGGGCTTACGCCAGCTAGTAATACATACGTCTGTGAATCGCCCGATCACGAATTCCATATTAGTGTGCAATATTTATTGGATCTTATGGTTTTTAGTTACGTAAAAAGAAGCAAAAATTACAATTTTTTATACAAAATTCAGTCTCATTTATCGGGTCCAATACAAAACGCTTACGATTACAATTTTGTTTAATAGATTTAAGGATCCAATAAGCAACTAACACATTTTTAATTTGTATAAGGTTGGATGACGGCCCAATACATTTTTATTCTAAAAAAAGTAACTTAAATAATAGGTACATCTTTACATATAAACGTGAGTTGTGCTAGTGTTTGTAAGCACCGATTCGTCCATGATAGGCAATACCTTTGTCATTTCGTCACCGTGCCCTTCATAATGCAACGATGATAAGCAAATGCCTTTAGTTACCATTCCTGGTCGGGCGCGTAAGGCGTCTGCCTGCAAATCAGTCCATCTGGGAGCGCGGGTCGAATCCCTTCGAGTGCGGTATTTTTCTTTCTTTGCCAATTACTGTACTTTTCATTACTAAGTGTTTTCTTTTACTGTTTCAGTATTACTACATACAATACAATATTAGTTTTTACAGATTTTGTACATAATTATGAATACTTTGCAACCGTCATTAGATCTAGCATAAGTGGTTAAAAACATTTACTTCTGTAAATTTTTTCTTTACGATTCAATTTTAAAAATGCAAAAAATATTTTAATTAGAGTAAAACCGCCTATGCGGTGGGCTCAAAAGTTAGTGTTATTTATTTTTGCTATTACACCACCATATGCAAACGAGCAATGGTTAAAGATGCTTGAAAACCAGTTAGAGAACCTTTACCAAATGGTTTAAACAAAGAGAAATCTTTAAGAAAACATATGCACTTTTTGATTCAGTTACTACCAGAATTGGGAAAATTACTATAAAAAAGCAATTAATTACCAATTACTAATTACTGCCCAATGAAGTAATTGAATTGCCAGATTTTCAATTACTTAAATGAAATAGTAATTCAATTATTAATTTCCTCGTAATTATAATTGCTCAACATAAATTACTTTTTCAAATACTTTCACTAGAAATTGTTGTCGTATATTTGCCCTTGTAGTATTTAGGTAGCCATGTACTAGTACATCGTCTTAAAAAAGCAAATTGAAATTAACAAATAATTATTATGAACTAATTTTGTATACGAAGCTATCTCTTGTTAATTGTTATGAAAGAAAATATATTTTTACCGTACTTTACATTGTAATCTGTACTCACCGCAGACATATTTTTCGCTTCTTACACAATAATCATTAGCAAGGTACAATGCTACATCCTGGACAACCTACACTACACAAGACCCAACGCATGCATATCTCATTCTCATCTACAAACATCCGCGCTTGCACCAAATATCTCTTTAATTGTGCACACTAGCTGTTATCCCGCTAGTTATAGGAAATCATATATTATACTTATATTGCTCCACGAATGCCATATTGTCATATGGTTAACATGTACCTTAATAAGGCCTTATCTTATTTTTTTAAACCCAATCGAGGCAATCATTTACCGCAAATAATTTCAATTGCCACAAGTAATTCAAACACTTGTAAAGTAATTTAAATACTTTAGAGTAATTTAATTACTTAAAAGTAATTGAATGTAGTAATTAATTTCTAAAAGTAATTGTCAAGTACTTTTCAACAAAAATGGCAATTACCAATTACAATTGCCGTATTTTGCAAAGTAATTCTGGAGCTGGAGCCTGTGGTTTGAAAATATCACAACTCGTTAAAACCCCTCACCACACAAATAGGACAAACAGGACTATTTTGATCGAGTAGGTACATTGCTTAACAATGGACCCTACAAAGCATTAAAAAAAGTCTCCCCTAAGGAGCATGATTGTTAAAACACAGGATGTGATGAAGTCCTGTCCCACACTTATTACTCCAGCCCTTAGATATAAGCTGACTCCTTCTAATCCAGAAATGCCAAATATGTATTGTTTACCTAAGATACATAAGCCAGGCAAAACGATGAGACCTATTGTTTCTGGTATTCACTCCCCGACTTACCTCCTATCTAAATGGTTAACAAATGAATTTAGAAACTTGCCAAAACTTCAAATTAATTTCTCGGTCGAAAACTCGTTGCAGTTTATAAAGAAAATTAAAGATTTGGAACTTGCTGAAAGCGAGATTCTAGGTTCATTTGATGTGTGTTCTCTGTTTCCAAGCGTACCAGTCCCACAAACTATGACATATCATATAATAATTTGGATTCAAACAAAATTGACGAGTTAGTTAGATTAACTACACATTGCATGTCCCAGAAATGCTTTCAAATAGATGAAAAATTCTATGAACAGCACGAAGGAACAGCAATGGGAAACAGCCTTTCTCCTTTCGTTGCCAACCTTTTTATGTCAAATTTCGAAACTGAATTTAAGAATAACACAGAGTATTTCCCAACGATTTGGTTTATAGAAAATAAACCAATGTAAACAGATTCATTTTAGCGGATTCAAATCATTGTTTTCAATACAAAATGGCTGCTCTAGATTTCTTAGTGCTGTTAACCTTTCCTTTAAGCAAAGATCGACCACTGAACTTCAGACCATAAAAAACATCGCTGTGTACAATGGTTTCCGTTCTAAAATTATCGACAATTTGATTAGGAAACAAAAAACAAAATTGCACGTTCGAAATTCCACAACTCTCGTCGGTCTTAGAAGTGAAGGACCCAAGTACATCAAAATTCTGTTTCACCCTTCACCAGGCTACAAAGGGCCTAGAAAACATTTTTAAAGAATCGGAAATTTGTTGCGAAATCCAAAAGACAAACTTAGGATAGAGAGATCTGGAATTTACGGAATTAAATGTTCCCATTGTGATTCTAAATATATTGGGCAAACACGTCGTAATTTTGGTACTAGGTTTAAAGAGCATATAGCTCATTTCAGATTCAACAGATTCGAAAAATCGAGTATTGCCCAACATATTTACGAAAAGGGTCATAGTATAAAGGAGGACCACCTAAAAATTGTAAAGGCGTTAACTTCAACAAAGCAACTAAATTTTTTTGAAAGCTTGGCCATTTTTAAGGACCGAGATAATAAACTGTTGAACAAAGATGGTGGACCTATACCTTCCTCCATCTTGTATGACTTGTTGAAGTTAAATTGACCGTCGGCCCTCGGCCACGCCCTCCGAGTCAGATAGTATAAATAGCTGTAAAATGCGCGTGAATCGCCCACTTCCATTTGTGATTTGGTCACGAGCATATCGTTGCCATTTTGCTGTGTAAGTTTCGTAGCTGCTGATGATGACAGCTTGGCTGTCGAAATAAGTATTTAGCAGTTGTTAAATATTTGTGTGGTGAGGGGTTTTAACGGATACTGCCCAGCTCTGGTTACTACAACCACATTAACAGTACAACCACATTAACAGCATTTCAAGGACAAACAGCAGAATTGCGTGATCTTGACTTGTCTGGAGAAAATTTCATAATAAAAAATAAAGAAGATTGCAGCTTTTTAAATCTTTTTTCCTTTGTTACAATACTATAATCTAGTTAGCTTATCAACAGTTACTTTTTTCTTTTAGTCCTTGGATATACCAAAGAGTTGTAAATTTTTCTTTCTTTCATGTTGAGTGTTTAAGTTTTCGCTGCGTTTATATTTTATTATTGTAATTTTAAAAATACAGTAGCCGCTCGATTATGTAAATTAATTAAAATCAAGGTGGTTTAGAATTTTAGATAACCGAGATGTCCGCTCAATCGAAAGTACATCTTAAAAGCTGTCTATCGAATTTATTAGTTTGAATTCGTTTTATAACTGAACAATATGTTATGTACAGGAACTAATTAAAGTTGTTGAAATGATCTATGTGTTCCGGAATTGTTGAGAATTTTTCACCAGAAATTATTAAATATCTTATTCCACATTTTCCCGTAAATCTTTGAATTCATCCATTACTAGCATTAAAACTTGGGCTTTTATTTAAACTTTATAGTTTTAGCTTTTGTTTATAAAACTGGAAAACATTCTTAAGTCTTGGTCCGCAAAACTATGAATATAACTTTCTTTTTGTTTCTGGAATGTTAACAGATTTTAACGTTTTTTTTTCTTATTCTGCAGCGCTTCGATGCTGCTTCTAAATTTTATCTTTTCTATTTTTAAGTGCTAAGACTTAGCAATCTCGTATTTCTTACATAAAAATGTCACACCGTTAAAAATTCTAAAAAGCCTTAAACACCTTTCCCTTGCAGTACGTAACAAATAATCAAATATCAAGCGGAAGTTCCATTATGCTGCACTGTGTCTTTGGTACACATAATCATTGCCTAAATATTATTCACATATGCGAATTCAGAAAACTAATTCATACATTCTGCTAATTTACGCTGTTCACAGAATCGAAATGTTGTAATCTTTCGAAGATATAATGTTAAAATTTTTGTTGTTCATATAAACGAATTGTTCATTTAATAAGCTTATTTACTCCACCGAACGACTACTGTATTAAAATTTTCATGTTCACCTTTTGTTTTTTCAATGATGTAAGTATAACAGATCAGAAATGTTTAGATAGCTATACTAGGTTTTGATGAAAAAAAAAACCACTTGGTATACGAATTTTAAGTAAAATAATTATAGTAAATTAGCTCCCTGGCAAAAAAAGGAAACAATATTTGGGTCTGTCTACGGCCCTGGTGTAGGCTTCTCTCAATTTGGCTCAAGCAAGGGGCGTAATCGTAAAATCCGAGCGACCAATGGAAATTGACTCCATTACTGACCCTCATTAAGCCGCTAAGAAAGGGGTTTAACGACGGTTAATAATGCATTATAATTGATCACTGGTCCATAATGATCAACTTCTAAATACAAAACTCGGTCAATAATGGTATGTTTATAGGCTAGTAGTGCAAACAACCGATCGGCATATGTTGCATATAAAACGATGCTCTAATATATTTAGTTACCTATAATCAGCAAAACTTCTTCCACTATTACTGATTTTTATTAATATATGCCCAAAAACTTCCCTGTTAACAGTTAAGAGCAAAACTGGTGACCGGATAGATGCATGGATTTTCCTCTGCACAATAAATTCTGATCAATATAAAAATGTATAATTGTTAAACATTTTCCTTTCAATAAAAATAATTCTACTACTAAAAACTGCTCGCGGACATGTGAAAGATGGTTATTTTCTAACTGTACATACTTGTAATCCTTATACAAAGTATGGGTAAATTGTGGACAGAGAATGCTCTAGATTGGATAGTGTGACGCACCAATTCGAGCAGCAAACTTTTTAATTTATGTTAAGGAAGTTTCTGCTTTCATACATTTCTTTGATCTCCATAATCAGCTATACGAATTTTGAAAGCGTCCAAAAAAATGAGGATAAAGATGAACACTGGAAAAATACCCTTGCAAGATATCTTCGCGGTGGAGCGTTAAAGCTTCCATTCGTTCGTTTATTTATAAAGTGAATATCGGTCAATACAATGTGGAGTATGGACAACATGATTTATTAGAACTGAAGTGCAGTAATAGTAAAAATTAAGGTCAACAGCATCTCGAACAAATACTATCTGCATGAAATTCTGTTTGTCTAAAAGGTAAAATTGTTTTAATGTAAAAGAAAAGCATTTCCCTCTTTCTTGTTGCACTGATAAGTGATCAAGAGTTGCTATTTTACTAGAATAAAAACAGCTGCCATAAACATACATACCAAGATATAACGAGATCCTAAATCTTGACCCAACTGTTTCATTATCCTCTATAACAAACAGTAGGAAACTATGCTGGAAGAATAAATATTTACTACACTGCAGTACGCTACGTAGACCATATAACTATTCCATCCAAGTACAACAGTAGGGAGAATTACATAATGTAGGAAAGTACTTTTAGTAACAAAAATTGAAATCCAGCAGACCAGAATACCTATAAAGATAATAAGGAAGAAGACATCAACCGAACAAGAAACATATGTTGCATACATAGATCTGCAAATAGACTATGGCAGCAGGAAAACTATGGGAGGCTATGGATAACGGGGTTTATATCCAACCTTAATAAAACTATATAAATATAATAATGACTTTGTAAAAATTGGAGGAACAGAATATCAGAACCATCTCTCCAAATCCTAAGGGCTAAGATAGAACACAGCTGTAGTTGACCACCATTATCGTCCACCGTATACTTGGTGAGCGTTTTAGGGGGTGGAAGCGAAAATGCCCAGGATGATTAAATGTACAAGGTTTGGGAACTGACTGTAAATTTAGAAATCACAGAATATCTATAGTTAACTCATAGGCTAAATTCAAGATATAGATTACACATGAGGTAAGTATGGAATACGTAGGCAACTTGACAACAAGTAAATATTGTTTAAAGCGTTTATGTACACAAAGACCAGGACTCAAAATGCTCAGTAAGTAGTTAGTTGCCTGTACATAGTATGGTATGGTGGGACAGTCATATTTCCCAAAACGTGAAGAAATAGTCTTATAGAGTTAACTATGGTTGAATTGGCACTGTACTATGGATGTGAAGTGTATACAATCAATGCTGAGACAAAGAAAAAGCTGAAAGCAAGCGAAATAGATTATATTAAGGGAACTGCGATGCTGCACAGATTAGAACATTCAATAGAGAAGTGAGGTTGAAAGTGATTTAGACGGTTGATCTGTTCGCAAGATCTGAAATGGTTTAGAAATGTATTTATTTAGAAACCATCATGGAAGAAACAATCGAGAAGACCCAGAATACATATCTTGGAGTGAGGGCACAATTTTGAAGTAATTTTATAGATGGTAACCGTTTCGGTAATGTCATAGTTAGAATAATTTGAATAGGTCTGAAAGTGATGACAACAGGATTCAAAGCATATTCAATTTAAAATATTTGAAAATACGGTGTGTAATCTAATGAAACCATTATAATATAAAATATTTTTTTGCACTAGGTGCGCTTCTCAGGCTAACTCATTCGTGGAGTGTAGCGCGCGGATTTTACTTTATATAACTGTAATATGAAAATTATAATAAACATACATTTAACCAATCGTTTATTACTTGGGTTGGGGTTTTTCAAATACGTACTTGTGTGCTTCGAATTAAAAATTATTCGCGCAATTGTTGAATTAAACTGGCAATAAAAACATATTGCAAGAGTTGATCTAGTTAAACTCGTTACAAGAATTTAAGAAGTATCCACATGCAAGAAATTATATTTCATCAAGGCCAGGAAAATATGATTTCTGATGTTTTTTAAAGTAAAAATTTAAGTGATACTTAAAATTATAATTACACAATCTGCATCTGTTGTATTATCTGTAAAAAATATCTTGGGAATTATAATAATTAAAACATTAACCCCTCAACTCTATATAAGTCGCTGCAAAAAATTAAGTGCTTTAAAATTGAGCAGTGACAAAAACGCAGTTTGAGCCCTATTACTTAAGCGTTACGGCAAGCGTTATCGATCGATTTTTATCTTGTAGAAACGTAGATGACACACAGCAAAACGTGGAATTTTTCGTCGAATCTGTAAGTCACGTTTTGGCAGCATCGTAACACTCAAAGTTGTATGCAAACGGCCAATCTTGTGCTCTAATATCACCGGTCAAATGTGTCCCTAAAAGCAGTAGCTGGAAATGAGATCAATGGCAATCTTCACTTGACTATTCGAGTGTAATCTCTGAAGTTACGGCAACTTTGAATTCGCAATTGTCAAGTAACATAAAACTTTACAGTGCTAATAATACAATTATCATTTCAGATTCAGTTTAGATTATATAATGCTAATTGGGTAGCAAACTCCATATTAGCTTGACAATCCTATTACATAAACAGACACTTAATAAACGAAGATCACAGTGAAGGATTTTTTAACCGGTTAGCAACAAAAGATATACTTGTAACACAGAATTTTTGAGTACGAATACACTTTTCAACAGGAGAAATTGATGGTAAATTCTACTGACCATAATGGTGAACAAAATTGTATGGATCAGCATCGTCGTCAGTCTTGTAGGAATATCCCCACTGATGGAACATCGGGTGGTATTTAGTAAATTGTGTTCAGTTGAATTCGTTGTCGTTGTTGTTATGAGCTTGTTGTTGCATCACTATTGTAAGAATACTGGCCTCTCCTCAGTAAAATAAAATATAGAAAACATATTGCAGCAACAAAAACACTTGACACAAACCCACTAAAGCTCAATGTATTATGTCATTGCAAGATATAATAGTTGTTATTTTTCTCTATCTAATAATAGTGAAATGGCAAACGTGCATTTCATGTATAGTCGTACGAATGGCAACAGCTAAGAACTTCAGTGGCTCTGCCACTGGGACCATGACCGAATAAGAAAGAACATTTTGAAAGTCATTTATCAGCGTCTACAATATATATATATATATATATATATATATATATATATATATATATATATATGATTTTTCAAACATGGTGGGGGCCAAGAAAGAACCACCCCAATGCCTCATTCTTCTTTGAAATGATCGGTTCACATTTATGGATGGCGAGACTCTTCCGAATTGCAGTGTCTTTGCAGGTACCATGATCAATAAATAGGATGTGGACACTTTCTGCACAGCTCTTACGTTCTCCCGGGCTGTCGCTTACTCTTGGTCGATTTGAAATGTTGGAACTCTTCGAAAGGGCATTAGTCATCGTTGTACCACAATCTGAACTGCTCTTTTGATTTTTGACCGGGTTCAATAGACAATGTGAAAACGTGTTGAGGCCTCTCTTATGCTCTTCTACTCCTCTATATGCAACCTGCTGTCTGCTTTATATCATTGTACCACCTTGTTAAAGAGAAGCGTCTTCTCTTTAGTTTTTCCTATGGTCTTGTTCCTATATTTTGCTATATGTTCGGCGTAGTTCTATTTCAGGCTAGCGACCAGCTGGGACATGTCCATCTTTGTAACTCTTCTAGTTACACACCGAATTTTTCATCTGTTACATGGGCATTTGTTCCTCGAACACGTGCAATTTTTCTATTTTTTTTTCGTGAGTGGGCATGAGTTTAGTTCTAAACCGCATAGGTTATTTCTATTTTTAATATGCAATATGCAAATATGCAAGTGAATTTTGTAAATGCTGCCAATTTCTTCCGGTGTGTACTTCGTTTGCTCGATTTTCATCTCATGACATAAGTCTGCACGTTTTCTATTTTTTAAAATTGTTGTTTGCACATAAGTTTTATGGAGATTCATTTCCAGTGAGATCTTCCTTTCCCGTTTTAGATAATTTAGCATTTTATTGAGATCTTCTTTATTGGCAACATCATCGGTAAACTCAAGTGGTTAAGGCATGTTGCGTTCAATATTATTTTTTTGTTATCCCAGTTTATGTTTTTAAATACATCTTCTAGAGCCAGAGCAAATAATTTATGTTCATGGTGTTAACTTTTGACGGGCTCAATCATATATACTGGAATACAAACTACTGCTCCGGCTGTGAATGAGTTCGTAATGAAATATAAAAGATGTTATATAATATGCTGCCATTTAATAATTTATTTATAAATATTTAATACTTTTTGCACCGACAATCGCTTATCCCAGGGTTGAGTCTTTGTTGAACACTTACTCATTTGTATGATAACTTGCTCTATAATGGCAAATGAATTTTCTTAATAAACTTAACCCCAAATACAAGGCAAGAACGGCTACAATATGTCAAGCCTTACAGGCCAGGGAAACCCCTCCCGTTCTGGTCAGTTGGGTGAGAACAGCACTGGAGCAAAGAACCGTGACGGCAAACCTAGGGGGACTGTTCAGTGAGGGCCAGGGTGACGGGAGGTTGCCCGCAAGGCAGTTGCCTCTCACCTCACATGTGGTGTCTTATAATGGACGGTCTACTGGGATGCCTAACGGAAGAGGGCTTCTATGCACAAGCATACGCAGACGATGGACTGGTACTTGTTACTGGCAGGTTCCTAAACGTCGTTTGCGATAGAATGCAGGTAGCTTGCAGGATTGTTGAAAGATGGTGTGAAGAGAAAGGTCTGACGGTAAACCCACTAAAGACTGAGATCATTCTCTTCACAAAAAGACGAAAACTTCAGGGTCTGAGGATACCCATTATGTACGGAAGACCACTTGCATTAGTGCAAGAGGTCAAGTACCTGGGGGTAATCCTCGACAGCAAATTAAGTTGGAGGTCGCATGTCGACAGGACGGTGAAGAAGTCGACAACGACCTTATGGCAGTTGCGCAGAGTTATAGGCAGGAACTGCGGGATAAACCCCAAGATTCTGCACTGGCTCTACACATTGGTAGTAAGGCCAAGAGTTCAGTACGGCTCAGTGGTCTGGTGGCCTAGTGTAGAGCGCCCCAGTATTTCCGTAAGGTTGGCAAAGGTCCAACGACTAGCCTGTCTCGGAATTACAGGGGCAATGAGGACAACCCCAACAGCCGCACTGGAGGTAATACTGGGACTCCCGGGCCTCGACACTTGGATAAAGAGAGAGGCCATGGCTACCCACCTCAGAATGCGGGATACGGGGCTATGGAATGACCAGGGAGTTCGCACGGGCCATGCTAGGATCGCCGACATGGCTGCTAGAGAAATACCTCTATCAGCCTACAGGGTAACCGAAGCAGAGGACCGGCTAAGGTTAGAAAAAGGATTCTCTCTCACTATCCCAACAAGGGAACAGTGGGAGCAAAAAAGGGTTAAGCTCCAGTCGAATGCCTTGATATGCTACACGGATGGTTCTCGAGTGGCGGAAAGGCAATCCTCTGGAGCAGGAATTTATATGGAAGGCCGGGGGGTGCAAGAAAGCTATGCTTTAGGAAGATTCACCACGGTATTCCAAGCAGAAGTTTATGCCATCCTATCGGTGGCAACAAGGAACGAGGTCAGGATATCCCCAGAGCAAAAAATTTATATTTGCTCTGATAGCCAAGCCGCACTAAAAGCAATCTTCTCGGCCAGGACAAGATCAGCTCTTGTCCAGGAATGTGGAGATGCTTTAGCCGAATTGGCAAGGGAAAAGGACGTCGAGCTCATCTGGCTCCCGGGACACACGGGGGTCCAAGGCAACGAGAAGGCGGACGAACTAGCCAAACTCGGAGCCGGGGAAACTTGTTTTGGACCGGAACCTTTCTTGGGTACAACAAGGCAGCAGATCTCAGCAGCCCTAACCGGGTGGGCCTACAAGACCAGCGAGGAAAAGTGGAAAGGATGCAGGGGCTGTCGTCAGGCAAAGTACCACATAGCGGGATTTGATTCAAAGAAATCGGTCTGGCTAATGGGAAGGAGCCGAAGAACCACAAATCTTTTGATAGGGATCTTGACAGGCCACTGTAAACTAAAGAGACACCTAACACTGATAGGAGTAGAGGAAGATCCCATCTGCCCAAGATGTGGGAGGGACGAGGAAACGTCCTTTCACTACTTGGGAGAATGTGAAGCGTACCAGCGACTGAGGTATAGAACCTTTGGAGCACCTACGCTTCGAATGGAAGAGTTGAACTCCCTATCCTGGGCCGAAATTCTGATCTTCATTAGAAAATCAGGAAGGTTTAAGCAGGGAGAAGAGCCCATCGAAGAGGATGATAATGAAGGCGGTTAAGGGGATGGCATGGGGTTGGCAAAAAGGGCCTATGGTGGCCTACTTGCTAGACTTCGGTCTCCCCACAACTACTACTACTACTACTAACCCCAAATAAATGGCCACAAAGCGGCATAGAAACTTTCGTTCAATTTTTACTTTAATCAAAGCAAGCTGTTGATAATTACGTCACAGGTAAGTAACAATGAATAACTGCAATCACGTAACTAAGCGAACCTGTTGATCGGTTACTAGGGACGCCACTTCGGTCCAACGCTGCCTTGATCAATTTTCCGAAAAGAATGTCAACTCTAACCGCTCACGTGGGGCCCCCACATGCTGGAAACCGCCCAAAAAGCACATTTTTCTTCCACTCTGCACCGTCGTCTGCTCGCTGGAACTGCTTTGGTCCAAGATGCAAGTAGCTTCCTCGACTGCGATGCCTGGTGCGACTTGTCTTGCTGCTTCCTGCCTTCGCTGATGTCCTCCAATGTTGCTGGTATTATTCGTACCTGCTCTCAGCTTCCTTTACTGTTCCAAATCGTTACTGGCTTCTTCAAATCGTAGCTGTTTATCGAAATCCGAGTTTAATGTCCTAATCTTGGCTATTTTACTGATTACTGAAAACACTGCACACAAACACAAATAGTCCACTCCTGGATAACAATAATATGACCAGTTGTAACTTAAAAAAATTTGCTTAAACGAAGATTTACAATATCCTTTCTCTTGGCTTCGCTTGGCCGAGCTTCACCTTTTTTATTTACAAGTGTTGCTAAGTAACCTATTACATTCTATTATTTGTAAGTACACCTACTATGATCTTATAAATTAATTGTTTGTTTTCTCGAATTGTCAAATATTGTCACATTTGTTTGATTCACAAAACTTTCACTTTTCTTTGCATTCATCTTAATTGCTGAAACTTACAAGTTGCTTTATGAGCTTAGGCATGTTACATGACTTCTAAATACTGTATCATTACCCTTAACTTCATTAATAACAGCATATCATGTCGTGCTGAATACAAACTAACTGCACTTTGACTCTGTGATGCTGCGCCACTCCTTTTTACGAACACAATCTGATTAGCATGTCTTACGTTACTTCATATATCTGAGCAATTATAGTAGCACTTATCATTTTCAATCATAACATCGAATTAAGTTAATCGAATCCCTGCCGATATCGTTTGGAACCTATTTGGTATTCTTAGCCTAATTAAATTATAGATTATTTATCAATTATGGTTTATAAATCTATCAATGTTTAATTCTCATAATATTTCTATCGGTAGCGATTAATAAAGTACCAATTTTATTCGTGTTTGATTTTTAATTGATTAACATTTATCTAATAATAATAAAGGCGCCAGAATTTCCATAGGTACCATACCATCTCAACACATGCTATTAATTGTGCATGTTTAGTACATTTCTTCGACAGTTCTGTGTTGCACATCTCATCGGTACTTCTCTCTCTTCTAAACATTTGTTCCATTTTAGTTGTTTGATTACCGTTTCTCCACTTTCTTTTAACATTTAGGTAATGTTGTCAGTTCCTCCGGGAGCGCTGTTATTTTTCATGTGCTTTAGGGCTTAGTTCAATTCCAGTTTCATAATATAGCTCCTCAATTTCTTCAGATCGAACATCGAAAATTCCAGGTTTAGAAGCTTCATCATCCACTAAAGGAGCTATGTCATGGGGTAGATATATTTTTTGTCACTTGGATATTTTTTCTTTATCTCTTGTTTGCAGCTCTGCTACATACTTCAGATCGATAGTCTATTCTTGTCCTTGACTTCATCGTAGGCATTACATGTTTCGGTGTTCTTCTATTACCTTCTGTATTTCTGCTTCATACTATTGGTTCAGATGTTCTCTTATTAGCTTCTCTACTTCCTTCGATACTGTTTGATTTGTGCATAGAGCTTTTATTTAAATAGTTCTATTTTATTTCGCATAATTAAGCTAACCTTTTTTTTTATTTTTCTTTGTTACTTTTTCAGCTGTTTATTTCAATGTCTTGGTTAATACCTCTGTTTCTTGGTTTGCAATTTTTGTGTTTCTCCATTTTTGTTTTAATGTTTTTTCCACTTTTCTTCTGTATCCCAAGCTTTTATTTTTTAGTAGTTTATCATCTGCGGGTGGTTTCAAGTATTTTTTAGCTATTGTAATTTATGATTTAATTCTATTTTCGCTCTCGGCATTCTATGGGAAATGTCTATATTAAGCTCTGTCAGGCGTGACTTAATCGACTCCTTTTTTGTTAAGCCATCAGAGCATAGCCACGTCCATTTTAGCTGTTTTGCCTTTTTTAGAATTCCTTCCAAATAGTCATACATTCTAGGACAAACTCTCCTTTCTCATTTCTTTCGTCGAAGCTAAACTTTCCTAAATTTGTTTGGCTATTCTGCTTTTCCAGTTTGATGTAGAAATCGTCTATCACCAAAATGTTTTAGGTTTTATTTTTGCCTAGAACTGTTGATAGCTCTGGTTTTGTTGCAATCAACAAGCGTTATCTTCCACGTTCAAAATAGTGATAAAATATGATTTTAAACCACCTAGTAGGTTCATAACTCCTTAATGATATTCCAAGAGATACCCATTTTTAAACTATACGATTGTTAGATGGACCCGATCTATAATTCTAAAATGTCTTCTAATGTTCTGGTGTATTGCAACCATGTTTTCTTTAAATAAAAATATGTGTTTTCAGATCTAATGACTCGAAACATATTATTTATACAAGATTTGCAAAATTCAATGAAAATAGGGTTTTTATTTAGGATCAATCCATTACTACAAGAAGTTCCAAAAGCAGTTGGAAAAAGAAAAGCGTGGTCCACGGATAGAAAGATATACAGTGTGTCCCAGGATTGATGTTGCAAGAGGTAAGATGGGCTAAAACTATTTTCAGTTTTTGAAAAAACAAGTCGACCTTGACAGTGCAACGAAAACTATTTTCTTTTCAGGTAAACTATCCTTTTTGTTCCTGATACGGCAAAATTTTACCAAGAAAAGTTGTTGATAATGATAAATTATGGCCCTATACAAAATTTCAGAAAGATCGGCCTACTCAGATTAAACCGTATTTTTTTTAATTAAGCAAAATAAATTGTATATTAAAGATTATGGTTTAATCTAAGTAAGTAGATCTTCCTTGTATAGCGCCATAATTTATCATTCTGAACAACTTTTCTTAATAAAATTTTGCTGCATCATGAACAGAAAGGGTAGTTTACCTGAAGTGAAAATAGTTTTCTCTTCAAACTAAGTAGGACCTAATCTCACAATCTTAAAATAAAATTCAAACATTTTTAGTCCATCTCACCTCTTGGAACATCAATCCTGGAACACACGAAATTCCTTCGCATATTGCTTTAATACAATAGAAGAATGGATTTAATCTATTTTGCTAGTCTGCTTATAATTTTTATTAATACCGACAACTACATTTAAAAAAAGTTCTAGTAAACAGGTTAGGACTATTCATTTTAATTTTATAGTTATTATTTGCAATATTTTGTTTGGTTTATAAACGACATTTGCTTTATCAATAATTTTGTTTTTAATTGGGCATTTACATTCCTTTCACTTTGACTGTTATTTTACACTAGGCAGACGTAGTAGGTCTGGTTATAGTATGGCATCCTAGTTACGACAAAATTAAACATTTTAAAGCACTTAGCGGCATTGGATATGTTATACCTACCTGATTTTGAATATTATTTTCATTTTTACATGTAACATTCGATTATAAAGAGAAAGAGTATATTAAAATGCTAAGTTATCAATGTACGTCCTATTATTTACCTGTAAAATTACAGATGATGGTACATGCATTAATGATTATACTGTTATCCAGACAAAAAGGGCGATGCCTGGTGGGAGTGTAGCTTTTTATATTAGAAATTATTTATTTTATACTGTATTAAAATGTTGTATTTATTTCTAATTTGACGACGTTTTGAAGTTATATGAAAGAATCTGATTGTTTTTGTCAATATTATCGTGATATGTAGTTGTCTACAAAATAAGGATAGCCATTATTATTAATATTGGGCAATTGCGTTTATTGTGATCAAAATTAGCAACTACAAATGTCATAACGAATGATGCACATGCCACCACCAGTTTCGCATGCGAAAGTAGCTCTAGTGTCACACCGAAAGCAATAAACCATTCTCTCAGCAATACAGTATTAAGCTACAGCTTTTCAACTAATCCAAATAGCTAGCGTATAAGAATAGACAACAATAGATTGCAAAAATTCATCATAAAAGACAATCCAAAGCTTTGAAAGGGTATTATCTGAATAAGCCCTTAATAACATCAAACAGATATGAAGTCCTACAAAACGAGTCGGATAAAGACGATAATTAAGAAGCCATCACTAAGACTGTAAAACTGACTCCAGTTGCGAAGTACTTATATCGAACCCTTCTAGAATTACGACTTCAAAAGAGTAGTGCGCGAATTGTTGACGCTATGTATATACAAAAAATCTTCTGATTATTCTAAAAAAAAGCGTCAAAGATGCAAAATGAATCAACGGCGGAGAAAATTAATGGGTACAGGATATAATGACCGTAAAAATTAATTTTCCGGCCCCAAAAACAACGAAACTAACGATTCAAACAAAATCAAACACTATGAGTACCTACAATACGTTACCTCAGCCCGGGGCCTCCTTAATACAAATATCCGATAATAGTAATCACTTAATCCAAATCAATACACAACTGGGTCAAGTCGCAATTACCCTATACGTCAACCCTCAAATAATAATCTTGATATAATATCAACCAAAACGCGGGAGAAAATATCAGGATTGCCTCTATCGCTAATGCGGTCTCAGCAATTCAGTAAATTCGGGGAAAATTACTTGCAGTCTATTCTAAAATATTTGGTTAAACATGGCCTTCGGTTTTCCGAAAAAAAAGAACCACTAGAGTTTACATTAATTACTATTAAAGTGCTTTTTTTATGTAATTACACCTCTTTTTAGTCGCATTTTATTTTAGTATAGGTGCCGGCCGTAAAACTTTGAATAACGGCATCGACTATTTTTGTTTAAAAGTGTTAAATTACAAATTGTTTAAAGATTTTGATTTCAAAGCGAGTTGTGGGAAAAGAAATCAAATCATCAATTACAACTATACTATTTTTGTAAGTAATAATGACAGGAATATAATTCTAAAAAACATACACAATAGTTTGGGATGGTGAAGTGTGTAGCTCATGTGCCAGCTGACTTTTGAGCAAAGAGATGAGTCCGGAAGCGTCACTGGCTTGAGGCAGGCGAAACCAGAAAACCTAGATATGAAATCTTAAGCCTCAAGCCACAAAATCCCAAAAATAATAAAAGAAAAACGAGCAAACGATGCTAGAAGCTACAACATTTAGTTTTACTATCCAACTGACTTAAATCTATAAAAAACACATAACACTAAATGTGCAAAGGAAATAAACATTAAGGATGTAATAATCCAATAGCATACGGACATAATATAATGACAAGGATGAAGATTTGTGAGAAATTGGTGAGCGGATGACCAAACGAGCAATACGGTGACTACACAGGAATTTAAAAAATTGTACGCTCCCCGGCCACCACGTTAACACCTGCGGCAGTCGTTAACCCCTAACAAGGGAACTCTTCCTCGATTTTGACGGACAAGGCTAGCCACCTACCCTGCTTACGAGCAAAAAGGCCCATATGACCACACATTTTTGGATTTAAACAGGCCACCGGCCTAATATAAGAGGAAGAAGAAGAAGACGATACACATTTTATTGTTTAATAGCGCGCGGAAGCGATTAACCGAAGCCCAAAATCCCTAGAATATATGCAAATCTACTAAATTAATACGTTATAACCCGCACATGACAAGAAAAAGCCTCTGCGCATAATTCATAAACCATAAGAGGCAACGTAACATAGTAAAGAATTGCTTCGCCATAATCTCCGTAATTACGCGCACAACATATAAACATTAATGCCAATCAGTTTACTATTAATGAGTTGAACGCTGCCAATTACATCTATTGCTACCAAATTAATTCACCCAAATAAAACTAAAGTCAGTAAACTTTTTCTAGAACAACTGATTGTGTGCTGAATGCAAACTACAATAAATTTCAGCAAAACGGTACATAATCTTCATTAAATCAAAGTTCGGCGAAGTACTGAGTTACTGATTTAAGCGAGTAGCGTAGATTCGACGTGCTACGATAGTACATATATACCGGCAGCAGTATAAACATTTCTGACCTGTACCATACGTCAGGAGGCTGAAGGAAATCCTTCTCTCACACGATTTAGTTAAGTGGCGGTGAAAGATTTTCTCCAAATAGATGAAAGATCTCAAGAACAACTCCAGTAGTACTTCAGTACAACGTAAGACCGCTCGGAATTGAACCTAACAATCAAGTTGCACGTAAAACTTAAACTTGACTTGAAATAGAACTTGTCGCCGACTTGAGAAATAACTGCAAGATTCACGTGAAGGTAAATGCCTGAAATAAATACATAAATACGTCAAACAACGTGCGTAGGGAAATGGTTTTTCATACCCGAGAGGGAAGACGGAATAGAATAATCAAAAACAAGGTAAAAAAAGTAAAAGAAACATGGTTGGACGAAAAATATAACGAAACAGAGTAACTGGAAAACATATAACATGTTCAATTTGCACAAAACGGTGAAATAGGGAGAACTACTATTGTACTATCGCAACTAACAGCGACGGGAAGTTAATAATAAATAAAAGAGACAACGTAAAACTATGACACGACTAAACAACAAACGACAAAACGATTCTCTTAAAAGAAAACTGAAGAAGGAGTTCCATAAAACATAGGAGAAGGTGTATCACGACCAAAGATTACTACATGGGAAACTATATACACATTAAGGCAAATAAAAGAAGAAGAACGCGCAACATAAGACACCCGGAAAACTATATCTCAAAGATATTGTAGCTTTTCTCAGTACCGTGTATGATACAGAAAATTGCCAAGAGTCTGACTGAAGTCGACTTTCATAGTAATAGGAAAGAAAACAAAAGTCAAGAAATATCAAGAACATCGATTATTTGTCCAAGAACTAAATATGTTTATGAATATAATTCCCGGTCGTGCAGACCTAGATATTTGACATCTTCAGGTTGCGGAAGTAATTGATTACTCAGTTGTGTATGAGAACAAGTATCTCTCCCCAGTGTATATGTTACGTGCACTGAATTTACATAATTGGTCTTGATTTGTCACTTCTTAATCCAGTCTTGGAAACTAGACTGGTCCAATAACACCACTCTGAGGTACTCCTGAATAAAATGGATATAGGTTTGTTATTTCCTCTTGGCGTTTCACTTGAAAATACGGTTCGTACAAAGCGAAGTGTTGTATAGTATGTGTATCCAAGAAAACAGTCCAATGATATTGTCGTTTTTCGAAGGTCTTGTCTTTAGTGTCTACACCCAGTGGTATCGAGCTGTACTGAACCGGTGTTCTGGTACTAGCTTAAACTTGACCAATATTGGTTTCCGACTTTTCATAAATACCTTCTCATCTGGTTTCCTAGGATTTGGAAATAGTATGATTTACACCACTTTCCACTGAAAGGGAAAGTGATCAATCCTTAATATCGCATTAAACACATGCGTTAACCTTTCCAGTGCCTTTTCCGGTAGATGCTTGGTTATCCTAACAGAGATTAAACCATACCCAGAATCTTTTTCGGGTTTTGTGAATCACAGTTTTTATTTTCCAAATTTTAATTTCTGTTATAGGCAGGACCAGCTGGTGCGGTGCATCTACGTATGCTTGTATGCCCTTGTATTCGTCAGGGATTATATGTGATGGAAAGAACTTGAAAACGCTAGAAAGGTATTCGGCAAAGGTTTCCGGCCTTGTCTTGTGGTGACTTAGTTATTATCCATGTTCTACGTGTTTGTACTTTGCTGCTTATGCTATTCGAGATCTTCCATGTTTTGCAGCCATACAGTAACACTGATTTGACTTTTGTGTTAAATACTTGTATTTTGATTTTTAATGTTAAGAGAGGCATTTTCCATATTTCTTTTTAGAGTGCCAAAAGCCGCTCTAGCTTTTCTTATCCGGTTCTGTACGTCTTCTTCTGTGCCTCTATTGACAGTCACTATGCTGCCTAAATAGCAGAACTCGTTTACGTATTCTATAGGTTGGTTATTTATGTAGAACTTTCGCTGATTGTTTGCATTAACTTTCATGGCTTTGGTTTTTGCTATATTTAATTCACAGCCTGTTCTACCAGCCTGTCTAATTTGGCTTGCATGTCGTTGTCGATATCCGCTAGCAGGCAAATGACGTCTGCGTACTCTAGGTCATGTAGTGGATTGTGTATTCCCCATGTAATTCCTGTATGTTGTTGATTTATATTTTCCATGACCCAATCCAGTGCGATGTTAAATAGGAGTAGGGATAGAGGACATCCACCGAGCACTGTGGACTAGTGGTTACCACGTGTGCTGAGCATTCGTGAGGTCGTGGGTTCCATTCCCGTGGCCGTCTGCTCTGATTCAGGTTTTTAGGTGGTTTTCCTGAGTCAATAGAGTACTCGCTCTGAGGCGAATGCCGAGGCAGTACTTCTCCACTTTTTCTGGCCTCTCTACCATTCTCCACCCCTCCTTTCTCTCACCGCAAGGTCCTTACGGGGCCCGCCCCCAGTTGGGGGAATTGAAATGATTTTTACCTTAGGACAGCCTTTCTTAATGCCCCTCGAAATGGGAATATTGTTGCTGCTCTTTCCGCGATGTAGCACTTTGCAGCTTGCATTTTTGCATAGGGCTTCCTATTTACTATTTTCAGAGGGATGTTCTCCTGTTTTGCAACAAAAAGGTAGAAGGTTCAGGTCATTTCAATTTACCCAAATGGGGGCTGTAGGGACCTTGCGCCCCTCTCACCCAAATAGGGGAATTTCAGGATGGGTGAGAGTAAAAAGGGGTGGGTAATGGAGGAGAGGCTAGGAAAGGTGGAGATGTACTGCCACGGCATTCACCTCAGAGAAGGTACTCTGTTAACTCAGGAAAACCACATAAAAACCTGAATCAGATCAGACGGCTACAAGAATCGAACCCACGGCCTCCCAAATGCTAACCAAATGTAGTAACCACTAGTCCAGATAGCTCGGTTTTTGCGATATTCAGTATGGAAGCATATGATACTCCAAATGTGATTTCAAGATATTTTGTATCTTCCGAACGGAATTTGGGCCTAATAGGATACATTTTTCTTAGCCGAATTTCTTTGTACACGCGGCTTTTGTAATTCGTTGGGTGATTTTCTACAGAAAGTACGCACTTTAGGTGTTCTTTCTTTTGCGTTACACTCTTTGTTAGAGTGGTTTCTTCGACATTTTATACAGCTTATCTGCCTGGTCCCATATTTTTTACTGTGGTCATGTCTGAGACATCTGATGCACTGTGGTATTACCTTGGTTTCCTTGGGGGGATCGATTAGTACCTTACAATACTGCAGTCATATCATGTTATATGCATTTGCCATTTTCGTTTGGCATCAGGTCTGAGAACAACATTTTGTATGTTACACACCGAGTGCCTGTAATTCTCAGCGTCAGTTGTAGAGTGAAGGTTTTTTTATGACTGTTCGCGTAGCGCCAAACTTATTTCCTGTTTTACTATTTCTCGATAGATATCTGCTGTTTGAAGCATAATTTTAGCTTGAGTTTTGTTTACTACGCTATTTCGTTCAACATTTGGCTTAATGGCTAAATTCTGATTATTTCTAAAACAAATATGGGAGGAGGCTTATAAGCGACAGGGTCATAATTATTTTCAATTTAATAATTTTTTGAAGATCCTGGCTAAGAATAACTTCAGTCCATTATGTTGAAAACAACGCAGTTCTTCAAAGAATACAGACGAGTCAAGAAATATTCAAAACTGTTAAGGTAAGGAAGAAGAATTACCTACTTTGGCACACATCGTGAGATTACGATGAAGATCAGCTTCTACAATTAATAACGTACGGAAGCCTACATAAAAATAGGACCACGCAGGAGAAGACTTAATGGTGTAAGTAGTTCCCTTCACCATTAAACGGGCAGTAGGGCTCTTTAAAGTACTTTAACATCTTAAAATGTCACACAGTGTGTACGCTACGCGATGATCTTAATTCTTGTTATTGTCAAATTTAGAAATTTCAAATAGATGATTGGATCAATTCGGATGAAATTTTACACGGAAGTAAACTACTGGAATAACAATAACGACAGATTTATGCAAAGCGGTATTTTTTTTGTAAAGAGCTATTGTTTATTCCATGTTGTTTAGTAGGTCTTTATCATGCAATGGTTTAGCAAACTTATTTTTAAAAACATCAATTTCCCTATTTTCCGAAATATTTAGACCAACTTAGTACAGCTTTCACTGGACATGTATTAATTTATTATGATGAATGATTTCCGGTTGTTTATTTACTAAAAACGCTCCAGAATATTGCTGACGAATATCTAAGATATAATACGCAACATGTAAGGTGAAATTAAAAAAAGTATGTATAACTGTAGCTAGTCAAGAGCTTACGTGCATTAATGGAGATTATCCACGAAGGCATTGTAAGGGTTTCTGTATATTTATGCCTGGACTGATGCGTGTTGAACGTCCTTACGGTTTTTGCTTAAATTTCCAGACCGTTGTTGTTATTGCTCCAACATTCAAATTTCGCCGATTATCCCATAGCACAATGAAGGTATTATGCATGTTACTCAGTTTTTTATTACGCGCCACCCTAGTGAAATACATATGGGTTTAATTTCCGTGGAAAGTCAGTTCGGAGGAAGGTCCAGGACTTAGCCCTAACTCGTCATTTATGACAAGCCTGCTAACCCGTCGTAAAAACTTCGCAACAGGTGTTTTATGTTGGTTTTTTTGCTTTAAATCGCAAATGCGAATTAATTTTTCCGCGCGCCGCCCATAAATTTGTATTTTTCAATTTTAATTTGTACACAGTGGGCCCTGCGAAAAAACCTTCGACGATAGTATGTCATCAAGTAAACAGGCTCAAGTAGTACATCCTCCAAGATGTGTTACTACCATCTCAAGTGATTAACTTTTTAGTGCCCCCGCTATATAATGCTCCCGTTAACTGCGGTCTCATTAAGAGTGATGAATGTAGCGAAAGAGCACTCAAGGGTTATATATTAATTCTTTAGTGACCATCGAATACCGCCCTCGGTGGCAACATCGAAAACGCTGTCAAACTTGTTGACAAAAAACACTCGACAGAGCAGCAAGAGACAAGCTCCTTGCTTTTATAAACCTGGCGCTTTTTGTTCGATAGGTGTTAGGTTTAAGCAGTAGGGGACAGATATGTTCGGGCTTGATAAAGTTAAAGGTATTTTTTCACTTACTGTTTCCATCAACATAAATTGGAGTCCAGGCGAGCTGAGCGTCGGTGGGGAAGCTCTGGCTGAGCCACGCTAGCCATATCCAAATAATCCAGCGCGGGGGAGGCATCGGTCAATTACTCCACAGCCCCCTGTGCTTGGTGCGTTATTCACGGACTGTCTCTAGTCATGTCAGGTTCTCCTTATGAAGCTGTCATATTACAGTATGTAAAGCAATTGCTGGAATGTCGCCGGGAACTCCTTGTAATTCCATTGAAGAGCCATATAGGGTACTTTAAGGATCAACTGCAGGCGAGATGATTCTAGAAGTTTACAGGCATAACCTGGAAAGACAGATAGTGTTAGATCTATATGCTTTGCTCGGAGAGCAAGGTTTGCGTCACTTTCATTTCCTAATTAAAAAAATCGGTCCTTGCGGTGCACGACCCCACATACGAGGCATGTTCAAATTTAAACAGGACCTGCATTATACAATCTACTAAACTTGATTTATAGTACAAATATCGTCAGTATGGTTTCGATTACAAAAATGTAAATTTGCTGTTTGTACCTCAGAGACAAAACATAAAATGAAAATGAAAAATACTAGATTTCTGTCGTATTTCTAAGTTATTACAAATGTTGCACAATTTTTATCTTTCTGAAATTGTTTAGACGCCATGATTTTTTAAATTGAAGGTATTACCAAATATTTCCCTTATTTAGGCAAACTTTTCTCCCATTCAACTGGCTCTCGAACTCTCTTAGTTTTCTGAGATCTCAGTAGTGGCATGTCCAATTTGTAACGGACTATGTATCAAATCGCACCTTTTCAAATGCGAATAAAAACCAATGCGATCCTTTTTTGGTCGGTACATTTCTAGAACGTTTGTTGTTCATAAAGCGAAGGTTTGTGTAAAACAATTCCCGCCTCCCATTCAAAGATGAATAAAGAAATCTCGGTGTCATTGCTGATCATGGTATAAAATGCAACACGCATATAAGAAGTTGTATCGGGAAATCGTACTGTAATTTGAATATAATATATTTAAAGAGCGTATTACTATAATTTTTAATATTGAAAAATGTTTTAACGAATTGGATGTGTGACGGTAATACGGTGCTCCAGTATTGATTTGTGTGGCGCTTAGAAAAGTGCGCCGTTTTTCGCGAATTTTTTGCAAGTTGTACGTATTGCAGGTGAATGCTGTTTGGTGTCATTTTGAAGATCTCGTCAAGGGCGAACTTTCTGGCGAGGGGGAAAAAAATACGGCGGTGAAAACGATTTTTTTGGACACGAAAAGCGTTCGGTGCTATTATATAATAATAATAATAATAATTTATTAAACAATATTAACAATAACAATATCAACAGCATTAATAATTTTAAACAATATACATGCAGACATACAAGATAAGTCGCATTTAACAAAGTAGTTCATAAATGTACAATTAAACTTAATACAAGCATTTAATTGTTTGATTGTTTAATCTCAAGGATAAATTCAAATCGGGTTTTTTCAAAAACCGTCTTTGTTCTACCATTTCACCTTGATGGGTAAGAGAAAACTAGATAAATAACAACCTGCCTAATTTCTAAAGTAATTTTAATTATTTACATAAACTAAACTTAAAGTATTCGCAAAGCATGAACTAGAATTAAATGTATTATGAGAATCGACATTGAACAAAGAGAGTTAGAATTTACTTGTTTTTAAATAATATAATAAAAAACCAGTAGAAGGCAACGATCAAGAGTTGGATAATAGGTTACAACGTAATGCATATTTAAATTTGTTAAGTGAATAACCCTTAAGAGATTCCTTGATATTATTGTACATGGTGTATATCTGATAAGAAAAAGATCTCTCAAAGAGAGAAGTTTTGTGTTGTGGAGGAGAAATTAGCCCCCTAAATCTAGTTGATACATTATGGATGTCAGTACGAAACGTGATCTTATTGTACAGGTAAGAAAAGAACCAATTGTGATTTGGGGCTAACTGGAAAGAGAATGAACCAACGCTCTTCGTACTGGTTGTTTTTGGGGTCTGAGATGCACGGGGCCGAAGTTACAGGGGTGTAAAGGTGAGGTGCGTTTGTAAAAAATTGGATGTTCGAATAAATAGGGGGATGGAAAAAATGTGGAATTTTGTTTTTGGCAGTATGTGCATTAATCTGTGGGTTTTTAAGAATGTCAGATTGTATTTTTCTCTACATAAACAATATTTCGGGGGGATAAAGTCATTACGCCACTGCACTTGTTGGCAGACGGTGGTAGAATGGTAGACGGCCACTGGCAGAGTTGGGATGTTAGTGTCAGCTCTTTGTTCTAAAACTTAACACGGGATTGTATGTGGAAAAAAATGATGGGGACTTTAAAGATATAAACATATACATATGTATATGTACGGAAAATGCAAAGTTACTTAGTTTAGACAATGTAAATGCACCCCAAGCAAATCCTTTTAAAATGTATTCATTGAACAATTAATACAAAACTAAAGATACATAGCATCTTTGCCCCAAATGTTATATTTGCTATTTAAGCCCATTTCATGAGTAAACAAACTAAACTATGAAAAATAATATGTGGGGCTGCCGAGCGGATGGCTTATAATTCTCAGAACTCCTTCAAAACAGCTAACAAATATCATAAAGAATGACTCGTATAAGCAAAATCTCTATCTAATTGCAGATTAATAGTAAATTGTACAAGATGCTGAGAAGGTTCAAAATTGTAGTATGTATTATTTATTAATGATCTGCTATGGAGTAGAACTTCGTAGTAACGTTTCGCTTGGCGTATAATAAACAATAATAATAAATATGTGGAAAATGTTAAAACTTTTCTTTATTTCCATCTCTTGTAAATTTTTCAGATTTTGCAAATTAGCCAAGTTCATTTTTAGTGCATTAACGAAGGTTGGTAAATTGCAACTTCTGTAAATTTTAAGAAGTTTATGTTATGTAATACATTGGTTCCTTTACAATTGATCTAGGCTGGCTTGCGTAAAATACACGGAATTGGAATGTACTTTTCAAACAAATTTGAAAGGAATTGGCTTTTTTCTACTATGATATACTCATTTGTAGAGGTTACATCTGTTTGCTGTTTCATTTTCCTGCTTTATAATTTTCTTTGTTGGAGTAATATTGCAATCTTACATATTCTCTTTGTAATTTTCGTATTTAAATATATGTGTCTTTTATATTATTTAGAGTTTTTGATACTAAATTTCTCAAATCTGATCTGAGCTTTTCATATTTATTCGGGCGCTGCACTCCATGTAAGATTATGGCCTGAGATTCGGTGGGTCATGGCCGCCGATTATCTCTTAAGTCATGAACTAGTTAGCGTAATAGCAAAAATACTTAAATGCTCTTATCATTCGTCACACAATGACAATGTTAATTTACTTTCTTTACTGTTTTCTGGGTTTCTACCACAAAATGCATCAAAAACGTTTCATACCTACGTTTGGCGGAAAGTCATTGACGGCACATTTGTTTTTATTGAAATTAAAAAAAAACAATTGAAAAATACAACTAGAACTCCATTCAAAGTTAATCCAAATTTAAACTTTAAGACCATTTTTATCGATTTTTTTCAGATGTCACATATTGGAAATTTTATATAATTGAAAACAACATAAAAAGTACCATGAAAATCAATAATAAAAAATACACGTTGTCTTTAAAAAAAAAGTCGATGGCGTCATAACTTTTAAAACAAATGACATAGCAACAGTTTTCATAAAAAATAATATTAACAAAGTTAATGAATTTATCCGTTACTTTATTTCCACACTGTATAAACAAGAGTAAATAAAGATAACATTAACAGTTTTTAGCTTCATAGGTTTGTGCAAGGCAAATGAAAAGCTGTAAAAGGTTTCATCATTTTCAAATGATTTTTCAAAAACTGAATATACGGTTCTTGTTTTAACATCTTAAAAATATAGGCCTAAACATTATATGTGTTTGTTAGGCTAGTTAGAATTTATTCGCTTCTTTGAGACATCTTTTCCTTTTTTGTGTTCTCGGGCACGGACGAGAAGGAGTAGGTACATACAATTTCTTGAAATGTGAGTGAAGTGCGTGTGTGTGTGTGTGTTACGAGCATTTCGACTTCTGTCGGATATGATAACTAGGGTCTAATGTACACAATTTCCAGAGGCTTGACGTTCCGTATCATCGAGTTGATTGGAAATTTTTCTAGTTACCGTCAGATAATTCGGTTGTTATCCCGTCTAACAATCCTCTTCTAACCTACTCACAGTCCGTAGTGTTGAAAAATTTGTAACGTAACTAAGAATTCCGCCGCCTTCAATGAGCGATAATTTTAGGCCGTAATTTTTTATGTTTATAGTTAAGCTGTTCATTATTTTGATACGTTGTACTTCGATTGTAAAACTGAACGTAGATGCGTTACAAATGTCAAACACCTTAAAGACGTTTAAACTGAGAGGTTATTTTAAACATAATAATCAATTAGCCGCAATGATTTATCAGAAATAGTTGTAAGGTCATGAATTCATTTTATTGTCATTCTCATACTAGTCAAACAGCATTTTTATCGTGTTAAAGGAATAATGACAACTTGTCTATATTGGTGAATACATACAGTTTTGTAAAATACGAATCAATTTATTCTTAACTTTACACAGAGTTCCCATGACACACCACTGCGTGTGTATAGAATAATACAGCAGCTGTTTTGTTGTTCGCTAATGTACAGCGGTTCGGCGTTGCATTCACTGCGATGTTAATTAACGCTATGAAATGCGAGTTACATTCACTAGTTACAAAAGCAAAATAATATTTAGCTACCGACATAAATATGCACATATGGTAAGCAGAATGATGTATAAAGAACACGTTGCAAAATCAATTCTATCATTCATTTTTACATACGCCGAAGCTTTGAAGGACCAGTTCATAGTTAGCCACAGTTCAACAACTAATATTGTCGTTCCAAAAATGTTTAGCACGGGAATTATTATCGCCTGTAGAGAATACCTTCAATAACAATTGCTAGAACGCGTGTTCCTCGAGGTTATCGAAATCCAAATTATCGCTAATATAGAGTACGAGGAATCTCATCTCAGCCAACGACGGCTTTTAAGAAGTTCCGACTTCTTCAGTTTTGGCCAGAGTAGGAACGGGTCTTTGATGAGAAAATCCTCGAGAAATAGGGGAGAGCGGAAAATAGGACTTCTAACGACTCTTTTTTGTGGCTCCGTTCAAGTATTAATTTGATTCGTTTAATTAAAATAAAATATCTAAGGAAAAAGGGCTCCTTTTATTATGATACGATAAACTGATAACGATAACTTACTGAAACACACACTATTTCAGTTTTAAAGTAATTGCGTTTCCAAAACAATGATTACAAATAATGTAGCATAGCCATCATTACATTGTTTTGATTTATTGCAGTTATATACAAGTATTAAGTGCAATTTTTTATCTACTCAACTTGAAACTAACCTTGTGTTCAACTCCCGAGCTTATTAAATTTAATTTAAAAGAACATGGATAAATCACGGCAAAGTTGCGTATTGGAACGTTGCATAATACTTATTGAAACAAGAAATTCAACGTGTTTTCATTCTTAAGCTCTTTTACCGTTGCCCCTGAAACCGCTCGAATTCTCACTCTGGGCTAGGCTGCCAGCGGCGGAGCCACTTGTCCACCGAGGCTCCAAGAAATTGGACCTAGCCGTCTGGGTTTTTATGTATTAATTTAATTTTAATCAATATAGTGAAACTACTTTAATGCCGCTATAGATCAGGATATTCGAACATGCGACCTATTAGCTTAGTTGGTTAAATTGAACAACGACTGAAGAGTGTTGGAAATTATTAGCAAAATAAGTAAAAATATCCTAATGTTTCTAAAATACTTAAATAGTAAAAGGAATACTTAGCAATCCAAATTATGTTAATTCGCAAAGAAAAAAAAACATTGCAGTCGGTGGGATTCGAAACCGCGCTCCCAAATGGAATCTTATTTTTAGACAGACGTCTTCGGACGCCTTATGCGCTGCTCCAGGAATGCTACGTAAACACATATGCTTATCGTTAAGTTATGCTAGAGACGGTGATGACATAAGGAAGTATTTCCGTCGTGGACGATGTGCTTTCGATCGGTGACGATGAAAACGTTACAGCCGCGGGCAGGCACGACACGATTTTATGTAAGAATATTAATGGTAAAATCGTAACAGAAATGATTGCGCGTAAGACTACGCCCAAAATATTGTATTTCAGCAGTTCATTTCTTTCAAATAATTACTCATTTATCTTACTTCTTCCTTTTGTTTTATTTGCAAACCATATCTTTTATCTTGTTTCTGTTGATAACCCAGTTCTTTTCTAAACATAACATTTTTACCTCAATGTAAAAGCCCGGCTATTCGATGACTGGTTTAACGAGCTTTTAAGTTATAATACCCTTGGTGAAGCCGGTTGATTCTGATTAAATTGTCCTAATGAACGTCGGGTGCAGGATTTATGTCAAAGGAATACTAAACGAGTCGGGTACACCGGCAGAAGGTTGAACTACGTCCGGGTTAGGAGGATAGTTCTACAAGTCGTGTCCGCCGGCACAAAGTAGAACTAGATCAGGTTTAGAAAGTGGCTCAACGAGTCAAGGCCACTGGCACAAGGTTGAGCTAGGTGAGGTATTAGGAAAAGCGGGCAGATCCTCGGAGAGAGGACCTACAGTTGGAAGTCAGGATCAGGATCTCAAGTCCCAAGTTAAGTGACGTGGATGCGGAATTTACTTTTATACTTTTTGCTCCTCCTTATCGTTGAAGTGGCTCCAGGTACAATTGAGAAGGAGTGGCGCAGTTCTTGATTGTACGAGACCTTGCGCGTTGCTGGTGGACGTCTTATTATCTTATGTTCGGCCGTTAGAGCGATGTAAGCGGCGATTGTGACGGAAATTAGCCACATACCATTTGAATATATTATTTAATATGAAAAATACACATTTGTGCTGGAGCTAACGTCATACTATTAACTTAATTCTCTTGATTGTTGCATTAGACATTTGTCCTTGCTTTTTTAAATGTTGTTTCGGAGATCTTCTTGTTATTAATTCTTTTTTAGTTAACTATAAATTTAAAAATTGTTTAAAGTTTGACCATTATTCGAAATTCGTGGCACTAAAGATTTCCCTGCTTATTATTTTAAAACAAAGACTACTTTATTCATAATTGGAGATTATCGAGGTACCTATTCTGTTTTATTTCATTTTATTCTCTTTTCTCCTGTCCCGATTCTTTGCCATTTTCGTCATCAGGAATTTATCCAGCATTTGCACATGTGATAGTTTTCTGTTATCTCTGTTTTCTCTCTTTCTTGCCGCTCTTCGTTGCCGTTCCTATCCGTGAATGTCTTTGTTGTTCCTGTGAGAATTTTTTCAACAGTTTGAGCCCAACCTTTGTTTTTGTTCTCTTATTCATTTCTTATCGCTGGTTTTTCACTATTACTGGTTCTCTTTTGTTCTGTTGTTCTGGATCTATACTTGTGTTGCTCTCTTCTGTTGTTATAATCGCTAGGGAATATTTTTATTCCCTTTATCATCCATTTCTCAATTTTTACTTTCCCATACCCATAGGTATAGGGAAGTATTGGAATCATGAAAATTTTGGAAATCGAGATTTTCACAGAAATATCCGTTTTGGGACTCTAGGAACCCAAAAAAGTGGTTTTTAAAAAATGTCTGTCTGTGTGTGGGTGTGTGTGTGGGTGTGTGTGTGGGTGTGTGTGTGTGTGGGTGGGTGACGCTCCTACAGCCGAAAGTATTGCTCCGATTTTTATGCGCTTTGGAATGCGGGGGTGTATCGAAAATTCATCGACAAAATAAGCTTTTCAAAAAAATCTGAAACCGGAAGCGGAAGTTACGCATGTTTTTTTGGTATCACTGTTTTCGTGATTAAAATTTTGAAAATTTTATCGCGGATAACGATAGAGGGTCATAAGACAAATCTGTTAGTTTTTTTCCGAACTCGTTAGGTTTAAAATGAAGGGCGCTAGGATTTTTTGAAAATTTTGAGTTTAACGCCCTATTACTCAAAAACGGATGAATCGATTCAATTGATTTTTGTTTTCTGAATAGTATATGAAGGCTAACATGAGGTGATATAAAAAGTGTTTTGAAAAATATTAAGGGGCCTAAATTACAAATTTTCAAAATTTTGGAAATTTTCTAAAAATCATTTCTCAAAAACTGCCCACAGGAATTTGTTTAAACTTCATACACTGATAGACCCCGAAAAGGGCTATCGATCTGTTTTTTAAAGAATCTCATGAATTATCTGTGGCGCCCTCTACGAAGCTTTGAAGTTTGAAAATTTAAACCCCTTTAATTAATAAACAAAACAAGATAGGTAGCTGGGGTTTTCACTGGATTGTTCAGTGCATAATGGAGCATATGAATATGCAAAAAAATATTACACTCGTGGATATATGTAAGCGCACCGGCCCCCTCCCCCCTCTATTTTTGAAAAATAATTTTTTTATTCTAACGGTTGTTATATTTTTGCGTCAAAGAATCTTTTTCCGCGAAAATAAAAAAATCGATTTTGTATGCCCTAGAAAATATAATTTCCAGGTACTTAGAAAATTTCACCTCGGTGCTACAGCCGTTTTGAATAAAATAACACATAAATAGCACAGTGGCGGCTTGTCCACTTGGCGCCATCTACAGAAGCTCGGTGGTCACGTTTTGAACTACACATCTTATAACATAAAATCGTAGCTTTCTTTGTTTGCGTGTAACTGTGTTTGTTCGCTATCTCCTCCGAAGATACTGGACCGATTAAGTTGTACGATGGCTTAAAAGTTTGCTAATTTTCAGACTTATTTAATTAACTTCTCTAGGCAGCAGTATAATTTAATTAACTTCTCTAGGCAGCAGAGCGGAGCGCCTATAGCTGTCTAGTATTAGCTCGGGTGCGCGCATTATTCAAACAGGAGAGTGTGGTTGTGCGGTAAGCGTGCTGGCCTATCACGCGGGAGCCCCGAGTTCGATCCCGTCGATGCATCTTTTTTTTTAATTTATATTAATGAATCTCTCTTAATTTTGCGAACCGAAACGTAGTTCGGGTGACTCACTAGTTCTTTTATATTTACCCGCAATTTACGTGAAAGTGTAAACGCTTATCACGGTGAAGACGTGAGTCATGGAGTTGAAATTTTGATATGTTGTAAAGACTGTTGAATAAAGACGATATGAACAGTTTCCAGTATGGGAAAGTCCAGGGAGGTAGTCACGTCCACTTTTTTCAGTTTATTCTCTAACCTCCATTAAATAAGAACTCTACTCCCTTTCTGCTGCACAAATTTCACCATTTACTATTAACCTATTTCTATAGATTGTTGCATTTAAACCTTTTGTCCTTCTTTTTCAAATGTTGATTCAGGGTTCTTCCTTATTTTAACTCTTGGCGAGTTAAATATAAATTTTAAAGAAATTGAATGCCATTTTGAAGCTTGACTATTATACGGAAATCATGCCAATAAAAATCTCCCTTCTTACTGTTTTAAAACAAAGACTAGTAATTGGAGATTATTGAGGTATCTATTCTTCAGTTTTAATAACTCTTAAAAGTAAACAAAAATAAGCCGATTTACTTAGTCACTGATTTCTAGTAAAACAATTCGTTGTAGTAGAATATCAGCAACCTGTTATATAATAAATAAAAATAAATTAAAGGAAACATTGCTGTCTATTATAAACAAAAAGCCCGAACGAAGACTACAAACGTGATATAAACTTAGCAAATACTAGCTTTTATTAAAAAGAACATTAAAATGTAATTGGAGTCAAATTGGTACTACTAAAAGCTGCTTTTATTTTAATGTATTCTTTGTCTAAAATTAAACATCTCCCCCATCATGTCCATATTTTTAATAACTAATTTAGACATTACAACTCCAAAAAGCTAGGCAGTCATATTTGGAAAATATTAATATTACAAATGCAAAGTACCTTCACTTACCATTGTAGTATGTATAATGAGAATATAAACTTCCAGCCTCAGAGCGTTCGTACAAAAATTAATTAAAGAAGCTTATTTCTGTTTATCAATATCGTACAGAGTATACACAACGCCATTTTCTCCCATGTTTTATTACCTTGTTCTATATTTGATACATGAGAGCTCATATACTTATCAAAACTGTTGGCGGATACTATTTACACTGACCTCACCAACGTGTTTCACAATTTATAGTAGTGCTCCACAAACTACAAATCTTTCGATTGAACGTAGAACTGCGTGGTTTAAAGGATATCTGTTTGAATGTAGCCACAGATCATTTGATTTCCTACTTTTATTAGGTGTGCTCTCAGGGTTTCTCTCGGCGGTTTCCTCTGTTTGTTTATTTTAAAGCGTACAGCTCAGTAGTCATAGAAAAACTAGGTACCCTTACGACCATGGTAGCAGTAAAATAGTTGCTACATACTTTAACTAATTACCTACCTAATTAATAGTTAACAGCTACCGTTAGTTAAAATGAAATACAAAAGTGTAATAAAGAATACTACCAAGTTTTAAATCACTAGCAGAAATAATTAGTTTTTCGACTCCTTGAACATCCAGGACGTCGTAATTTTGGCCGACTGTGGGGGAGGATACACCCTTTCAGTTTCACACTGCTTCGAGCGCTAATATAAAAAAAGTAATTAAAATATTTAATAACCCTCGTACACGCTAGCTGACTACAATATAAACTGCACTATGTTGCACTTTAATTGTTACATTCATTAAGACGGATAATGAGCACTTATTTAAATTTCTTTGAGCTGTGTTAGTGAAAGTGTTTTGATGTTGGCAGTATCTACGGTGATAAATTAATTATATATGGGATTAATTAAGCACAATACATACAGTGCGGAAATTAAGTAGCGCATAAATTCGGTTTTCGGGAAAAATCTCGAAGAGGTGTAGCGATTTAAATTGCAGCGCGCATTTTAAATGACTTCAGATTCAGATTGTTCCATTATTTGTTTTAAATGTTGACGTCACCAATATTTTTTAAATGTGTTAGCTAATTTTAATTCTGTGGTCAATCTTTCAGAAAATTTACTTATGTACACTCGGGTGCAATTGCAGGCCGCCAACTCAGTCGAAGAAGATCTTTAAAGGATTAGTCGGTAGAAAAAAACAAGAGATAAATGCCCAGCGCGCCAACGAATTTTTATCAAATACTGGCGAGTGCACCCAGGTGTTCAAACGAGAATTCGTAAACTCAAACAGCTTACACACAAATACAGTTCCTGAAATAAAAGCTTCAAATAAGGCAGGTAGCCGTAACTAAATCAAACCCTCATAGCTGGCATAATCACAGTATAATTTCGGAATAATCACAGTAAAAAAAGTCAAAATATATATTCAGACCAGAATCGTAGGATGCCACAAATTATTTGGTAAGATTAATACGATTACAAAAACTCCGCCAAATGGCTTGGGATTAAACTTCCCTCATAATGAAATTCGGGAACTTGAAACCGCTCCAAGAAGCGTAGGCAAACATCACGCAACCAAAAGCCAACGGCAGCCCATGAATCTTCCGAAATTTCGATACCGCTAAACTGAATTCATGTTGTTTCGCCGAGCGTTTGTGAGACCACACTTAGAATATGGATGTGTTATTTGGTCACCATATTACAACAATTATAAGAATTTAATAGAAAAGGTCAAAAAAAAATTTTTACGCTTCTTGTATTTCAAAATGCATGGGGTCTATCCTCTCTATCTACCCTATACTGAATTGCTTCAAGAGTCTAATTTCTTAAGTTTAGAAAAAAGAAGAGCTTTGCAGTCATGCATATTTATTTTCAAATTAGTTCGATCGGCTGTAGATTGTGATACCCTTTTATCGGAGCTGCATTTTCATGTACCCTCACACAACTCTAGGAATACCTTTGTTTTTTCAATACCGAATTACAGAACGAATTATGCCTATAATTCGCCAATGTTGCGTATGTGTTCGATTTATAACAACTTTTCGGAGATTTATCACGGCAGTTTAAAACAATTTAAGTTTTATGTAAATAGAGCAATAGCTCGTTAAACGGATGCCATTTATATTTTATTTAGAATTATAATAATTTATCTTTTTTATTTTTTTTTTGCACGTACTTTAGCAACTAGTTAATATATAGATCTTTTTTCCCTTAATTTGCGAGTTTGTAATATATTTATCTAATATTTATGTCAACTATAGTTATAGGTGATTTTCGTCTCTGGTACCCATTCTTACTTGTTTGCTTTGGCACTACCATACAATCTAACTAACTAACTAATTAATACCTTACTGTATGTATTGTACGAATTATGTATATTTTGTTTAATAGTAACCTGTAATTGGTTGATCTGTTGGCTACTTGCTAAAATAAATAAATAAATAAATATAGTAAAGATGCATTAAATTAATAGAGTAATTCTAGTTACCTGGGTTTAAAACAAAAAACTTAATGCAAGTGACGCCCGTACCCCCCTTAAGTAATACGAAAGCGGTTCCAGAGGGAAACGGTATAAGAGCTTAGTGAAAAAAGAGTAATTCCAGTTACCTGCGTTTGCAACAAAAACTTAGTGTGAAATAGTTATTACTTTTGACTTTGACAATAATTCCAACATAACAAA
This sequence comes from Agriotes lineatus, assembly GCA_940337035.1. Classification (NCBI taxonomy): domain Eukaryota; kingdom Metazoa; phylum Arthropoda; class Insecta; order Coleoptera; family Elateridae; genus Agriotes; species Agriotes lineatus. The sequence continues at coordinate 97,269,023 of OW679202.1, forward strand.
TTAATGTGCAATTACCGGTTTTTGTTTTAAGCCCAGGTAACGATCCTTACTGTTTCAACATTAAGGTAATTTTTTTAAATTTTTTATGTAACCTATTCAAAATTTATACCGTTGAAAACAGATTAAAATTTGCTACTGAAATAAATAAAAAATATATAGGTTGTCATTTAAAAAAAATACTGATGACGTCATAACATTTAAAACAAATGATATAAAAATCTGAAAATAACTTTAACATATGAGGAGCAATCTAAACCGCTACAACCCTTAGAGATTTTTCTGAAAATAAACATTAACGAAGTTACTGAATATAAATGTAAAATACAATAATTATGCAGCCAGGCGCTGTTTTCCCAGTTTTTTCATCTATGCCTCTCGATGATATGCTGTTTTCTCATTCAAATTCCTGTCTCTCATTGCTCTCCTTACTTCTTATATCATGCTGCTAAGATGTCCGAGCTAACGCCTTAGTAACATTGTGTAATTGTTAATAAATGCACGAATATTACATATGATTACATCAGATCCTGTAGCATTTTGGAGTTTTGGAAAACATAAATATTTGTAAACGCTTCCATTAATTTATTTGTTGTAGTCGTGCAATCATTTCTCATTAATAAAAATGTGTAGTTAATGGCACCATGTCGATTGGAAGCCTCAGTTGAAACGTATAGGGTGTTCAAATAAGTTTCAGACAAGCGCAGGCGTTGCAAATTGGAAGTATGTCTGTGATTAACCCAGAAGTTTGAATTGCGCCAAACTTCTGCTTAAAAGTAAAACCTGAAAACATCACACACAAGAGCTCAATTTGTGCATTTTTGCGATCAATTTCATTATTATTTGGAGCCTTTGCCTCAATCTATTAAACGCATTTTCTAGAATTTGTGGTGAGTTGTTCAACTCTTCGAGATTTAACACATTCGTTCTTCAAGTTACCTATTTAGATAAGGCTGAGCGAGGAAGTCCAAAAACCGTTAAATCACAAGAACGTAGAGGAAAAGCGGTTTGTGTTCATGCACTAACAAACAACTCATTAAAATAACCTCGTAACAGTTCAAGAGTTTCGTATGGTGTTTGAGCTGCAACCCCATTCTATTGGAAAATACCTATAGATCATCATACAAAAAATGTATAAATAGCTCTAGGATTCTTCTTCTTTACATATTCCCTTACACCCTAAGGTGTCGGGTCCTCGATCCATTTCTGGTATTCCTTTCTGTTTAGCGCCATCCTCTTTACTTCTTCGATATTCATTCCTCTCTGCTGTACCATATTTTTGATGTTGTCTATCCACTTTGTTCTGGGTCTCCCACTTCCTCTCTTCGCTTCTCTTCTTGATTCCATCATCCTCTTTGAGAGTCTCTTTTCTTCCATTCGGACCACATGTGCGTACCATTGCAGTTGTCTTTTTTGGATAGTTTTCACTATTGGCTCTAGCTCTAGTTCCTCCCTTGTGGTTATATTTCTAACTCCATTTCTTCTAATCCTGCCCACCTTAGATATTTCATTTCTGCAGCCGTTATTTTACTCTTGTATTTGTCGTGCATTGGCCAGGTTTCCGCTGAGCTATTTCATTATAGTTTTGATGTTCATATCGTTTTTCAGTAATTTCAAGAGTTAATGTCAAGTTTACCGAATAATTTCAATAGATTTAAGACGTTGCGCAATTTAGCTAACTGCCAGGTACTAAACCATTTCATCTTTTTATATGCATTTCTATATACAGATTGTCCGAAATCCGTTTTGAACATAGGAAATTAATAAGTGCGACAAGGAAGACATAAATAAAATGAGTAGCAGGGCAAAGATAGAATGTAATCATGGCTAGGTACATTTTTAAACTAAAATTAAGTAAATCAAACAAACAAACACTTCTGTCAGATATTTTATCTGTCATTAATAGTATAAACTGAGGTTTAAATAATTAAAATAATTATGTGAATAGTAAACAATAGTATATTTAAACCTCACTTTATACTCTTAATGACAGATAAAATATTTGACAGAAGTATTTGTTTGTTTCATTGATTTAATTTTAATTTAAAAATTTACCTAGCCATGATTACATTCTATCTTTGTCCTGCTACTGATTTTGTTTATGTCTTCCTTGTCGCAATAATTAATTTCCTATGTTCGAAATGGATTTCGAACAACCTATATATTCAACTATTTTGTCAATACATTTTATGTTAGTTTAACTGTGGTCTTCTTTGTTATTGTGCATGCGTTGTGCGTATTATATTTTACAGTGTAAAAAGAGTTTGTCCAGCTAATCAAGTGGATTTTCCAAAGGTAGGTCCGATGGTGCTGTACCGGCTCGCTGACCAGAATACTGCCAAGCTTAAAGTTGAAAGGTGAATTCATATGCTTCCACTTTTCCTCAGTGGGTTCATCTGTGTATATTTTTCTCGTGTAGGAATTGTGGTGGCGCCTTATCATTTTAGACCTGTTTACCGTTTATTAGGCCGTTGTCCTGTGTGATCTCGTGTTGGACTACCCCTCGCTCCACTGAAGTTTAGCCGGCAACTCTCTTGTAATGGTCTGGGCAGCGGTCCTTTGTAAGTTACATGCGCTAGTCGTCTAGCTTTATTGTTGCTTTTCGTAAATACCGTGTCGTACCGTTAAAAACTGGCGCGTTACCGTAATTGTCCGTTACATGTTGTGGAATGTTCCATAGCAGAGGTTTGTTTGCTGTGTTTGATGTGGAAGGTACGTGGGTTATTATTTCTTGAACATTATCAAAATGTTTACCAGTTCCCCTTTTAGGTCCACTGCTACGCTAGAAGCGCTACCTTCTTTTATACTTACACAACCACTTTCTTTGAATGTTATCACAAAGTTGTTCAAAATATTACGAAACTGTACTTCACTGCCACTTTTGGAAATGTCTTTTGAAATGCTGTTATATACTCCAGAATTGAAAATGCTTCTCTACATTAACTTTTTGATATGTACAAAAGTATCGACATCGATAATAATGAAAGGTTTTTGTGCTGTAGTATAAACCACTTGTAAATAAAACTAACAAAGTAATTGATGTTTAATTATTTATTATTATTGACAGTTCATAAATACGATACACTCACTATTTGTTTGGATTAAACAAAGACATTACTAAAATTTTCATGGATGACTAGAGCTGAAAGTTATTTGATCACGCGATATATAGAGGTCAATAACTAATACAAGTTCGGATAAGTTAAAATTTAATGAAAATATGGACTGCATAACTAAAATACTAGCCGAATAGAATAAATGTGATATTAGACATACGGAGTAGAATTTTGGTATACAAAACAATTCACATTTTAGTTACTGTATTTCTATATTATTATTTGCTAAAACAAATTAACATACAATGAGATTAACAATTAAGTGTAGAAAATGTAAGCCTGTAAAAGTAATGATACATGGTTTGCTATGGCAATCACTTAATCGACGATTTTTGCATATCACGTTGATTTCAATATGTAAGATAATTAACAAAATGTTATCGGCATAGCAACAAAGACGTTAGTGAACAGTACACCAAGGTTAGAGGAAATGTCAGATTACCATTAAATACGGGGTTTGTCGGATAATTGTCTGACCTAAAGAAACAACAAAATAAATAGCTACCTTAGAACGAGGTTGCCTCACACCCCTTCAAACTACTCCCCGTGGGCTTATTCTAGCACTCCTTCCACTTGTTGAAGCAATTTTCATATTCACCTTTTGGAACGGCATTTAGCTGCTTCGTTGCATTTAGCTTGATTCGTTCCACATTCATAAATCTTTATCCCTTCAAGGGCGATTTTAATTTTTTTATAGCCAGAAATCCCAGGAAGCGATATCAGGGCCTACAAAGATTAATCGACTTTAGTAAGGAGGTGTTTGGCCAAAAAATTCTAGATGCGATGAGTAGACGGATGCGCTGTCTTAAAGAAGCTGCTAGTCACCACTTTCCCAGACATGATTATCCTCACTGCATCTCTCAATCTTTTCAAAACTCCCTTGTTCACCATCTAACGTCATGGAACGTACTCATGGTGAATAACACCTTCGTGGTTAAAAAACAGTGAGCATTGCCTTGATATTGCTCTTACTTTGTGCACTTTCTTCAACCTGTCTTCTTCTGACATATTCCGCTGGCCTTTGTCTCAGGATCGTAGCCATGGACTAATGATTTATAGCCCACATGCGAATGTCCGTTTATGGCAACATTTTATGCATAAATTGTAAATAATTCTTAAATGTGACAATCATCAGTTCTGTACCTGGCTTAGCAAACCTGTCAATTAAGGTCCCCTTTAATAGATCCCCATTTTTATCGCAATAGCAAAACCAGTTGCGGAAATACTGTTTTTTTATTTTATTTTATTCCGCACTCCGCCAACAGCCGTTAGGCCAATTATAGGCGTCACTGTACATTTTATGGGGGCTTCCAACCCCACTAACGACTCTCATGATGTTATTATGACAACCGGGACCAACTTTTTTCCGTGGAAGCCGTACCACGAGGTGCCGGGAGAAGCAGCTGTGGAACTCCCATCCAAGTTCTGACCAGAGACTAAAGGATACTTACTGGACAAACCTCCTACAAGATGTTGTATACAAAATTTACTACACGCTCTACAAAGGTTTCAAAATCTTTAATAAACATATAATGTAAAACAGCAATCCAAGAGCTACCAAGAACACTAATGTATATGACATGTCACGCTTACATGTTGTGATAATGGTCATGTACGAAAAATTCGGCTGCAATGATGCTGACGTATACTTTTCAGTTTGTTAACCCCGACCCATAACGCTAATTGTGAAAAATGGAAGTAGAGAGTTGAGGTGGTCGTAATTTCTTGTTCGATCTGCTGCCTATCAATTTATTGCACCATGCAAAATGAATAATTACAATCAGGATTAGCGATAGCGACTGGTATAACGCGATCTTAATCGTCATCATCAATCTAGGTATATAGATCAATACTCCTAGTGTCATTTAACCCTAGCGGCGTAATTTTAACGATAACACATGACAAGGGTAAATTTTTTCAGCTTCTGGCTTTTAAAATAGGAGGTCACCCGATAAAATTTTCATTTAGATGAGAACTAGAATTATTTTCGGCACAGATAAATGTCCCTTTGCTGACCAATTAAAAGTTGTTAAAAAACTGCGACGTCGCAATGACATCGCACGGAAAATAGACGTAGTTAGCCTTTTGGTCATTCTATTTAAAATCGTTCGATTCGGTACAGTTCGTTAGTGTTACAATTGCATTTCATCGAAAAACCTCGATTCGTGCAGCTAAATTTCATGAAATAGCAATGCACGAGTGTGTAAAATTTATAGTAACAACATTTAGCCAGCTATAATTTCATTGTCAAACAAAATGATAGTAAAAAGTCTTAAGCAAGAAACTTTGTTAATATTTTTATATTGTACTGTTTGTTGCGGTTGATTATTACTAAATGCACGGAATATCATGACACTTAACATCAAAACTATTTATTGCCTGTTCTTGAGTATGTACATTTCACATATAAAAGTATTAGAATGTGGAAGACGACACAAAGTGTAAGCGGTTCAAGTTCAGGACTTGGCCCGACAATAAAAATTGGAGATACGTAATTTCACAGGACGCGGCAGACTCCCACAATATAAAGTTACACTTGATAAATGAACTTTTTCAAGGATTTGACTCCTTTGATGGGTTAAGGATCTCAAGGATCGTTATGTTTTGTGCCCAACAACGCAAATACATAATTTCTCCACACCAACATTGTTGCTATTATAGCTACCCAGTAAGTAGAAGCAAGTCTGAGATGAATTCAGAGTTGTGTTTGTTAAAAGGGAATTATTCAAAAACCAGATGTCACAAAAAGAAGTTAAAAACGTGTTACAGATAAGCCAGAAGAATATAAAAATACCAATAAAGTAATCGGGAAGAAAGAAGAAACTACGTTGCAATACTTTTTTCAACGCTTATCAGAGAGTTATATAAATAACTGGTAAACTATAAGACACTAGCTGGCCCGGCAAACGTTGTTCTGCCCAAAAATCATTTGTCTCTGACACCCCGTTTAACCACTATAGAGTTTTAATTTTATATCATGTCCATCGTCTTGGACTTAAAAAAATGTATGCCATTTTCTAGCTGTAACCCACGACTTCGTACGCGCGAGGTTCGTTATTTGTGTATTAAATAATGACTAATTATTTTATGTCATCCCATCCCATCTTATCCCATGCCATCTCCGTCCCCTTCCCCGTCTCCGTCCGGTCTCCGTCCCGTCTCGTCCCGTTTCCTCCCCTACCATCCCATCCCATCAGTTCCCGTGAAATCCCGTCCCGTCCCGTCCCGCCCCGTCCCTTGCTGTCTCTTCCCGTCCCTTCCCGTCTCGTCCAGTCCCGTCCTGTCTCGTCCATTCCCGTCCGGTCCCGTCTCCTCCCGGCAAACGTTGTTCTATCCAAAAATAATTTGTCTATGAAACCCCGTTTAACCACTATAAAGTTTTATGTCATGTCCATCGTCTTGGACTTACAAATAAATGCCGTTTTCGCAATCATTGTCCCAAGAAAACCTCAATAACGACACCCATATCGATTTTTAGGCTTATTTACCCCATTTCACCCCTAAGGGGTAGCGAACCCGACAGACGTTGTCCTGCCCGAACATTGATTTGCCTGCTATTAGCGGGTTCAGCAAACGTTTTTCCGATATTCGAATTTTCGATTTCTTTCATTTTAAAAACATGCTAATACGACTATTTTCATTATCCGTAGCGCGCTGGTCATCATTGCGGTTCGCACGTGAAGTAGATACCCGCGCAGCTGACTGTCTTCGACGACCTATGTTAGCTCGTCGTGCCTTTGGCATTGTAACGGACACTATAAAACGACACGGAATTGTTTTCACAATCACTTGTGCACAATCCAAATTAGAATGTCTGACTGACTGACTGACTGACTGCGACGACTTATGTAAAGCATTTTGAATTACATAAATTGCTATTAGTGTCTCATCTCTTCTGCCTTCGATTACCTGATGCGGATTATGACATTATGGGGAAAACCCTTCAAACCATTAAGCACAGGTGTGACTGCAAATAGAAACAACACACTTTCGAGATTTTCCAATTTTCCGGCTTTCCCTTTGGATTTTCTTAATTTTTCTTTCCGTAATAACCTTCTATAGAGTATTAGAAAACTTAAAAAAAAGACGAATGAAATCGGTAAAGTCCTTCTCAAGTTGTGGCGTGACCAAGGGAAATAGGGATTCATGTTTATATATATAGAAGAGCAGTGGAGAAATCGGGGCACAATGACGGAAAAGTCGTCATCAATAAGAAATAAATCAAATATATGTGGAAATTCTCTGTAAAACAAATATTTTCCGACAATCGACCAGAATCTCCTCAAATAAACTGTAAAATAGGCCCAAGAATCCTGGAAGAAGTGCAAACAGTAAGAAAAGTAAAGCTTCCCTCAGGCCCTGACACGATACAAGCAGAATTTTTAAGTATCTCGATGAGGAAAGTGTCAATGGTTGACTTCAGTGTTTAACTACGTCTACAACTATGGCAACATCCACCATTAACGGCTTAAATTTAAATTTATTATCTGTCCCGAAAAACCAGAAATTAAAAGGTGTATAGGAGAATCATTTTTGACATTTAAGTCCGTTATATTAATTACCAGAAGATCTTTGAGAATGCAGCATACTAGAAGATTACAAAAGTTTTAAAACTTGCTACAGTCTAAAATGGGTTTACAACAAGTAATCAAACAAAAGTGCATCCAGCTATAGTTACAGTGGGAAACAGGCGCGGGTCTATAGTGAACGCGTAGGTGTTTCTATCTAGCTCAATATGGAAAAGACGTGGAAGTACGAGTAGATAATAATAATTTGCCGGGCGCTATAATATGGTTGGTGCCCCTTAACCCAGAAGTGTCGTTCAAATTAGTGCAGCTCCGTACTTATCTTGCCTCCACCTACTAACGATTAATTCGTTCATAGAATCAACTACATGCAGATGTACAGAGTACACAGAGTACACATTGTACAATATTGAAATCACAAGACTCAGGGAAAATATTGGACAGCTGAAGCTGGCCGCTATTCAATTCACTTTTGTCCGACCAAATTGCTCCAACAGTGACGTCACGGTTACAAACTGTGATTTATACATTCTATTAGGCGCGTTACAATCGATCCGGTATAGTCACAATATTCACTGTCCGCCATGACGGGGAAAGGCTCAAAAAGGTGCCAGTGAAGCGTAGACCCGAATACCACATACACATATAAAACAATGTTATGCTTAATTATAATTATAAAAGTAGCTAAGCTCTAACTATCAGAAGGGAAAGATATAACTGTGCAGGATCCACAAGCTCTGTAGTAGCTATCGAGATAAGGCAGTAAATATACCAGGTGGTGACTTGCGCGACGAACCATAGGGACTTGCATAGTAAATTATTTATGTTCAATTATTTGCCCCCCTAACTATTTTTGAGCTAAAGTGTATATACGTTTCGTGTAGAAAAAAATACTGGACCCATTCATACCAAAGTTAACAATTTTCGATTTTCCCTAAAGAAACAACATGCTTTGTTCGTTTGTTATTGCTGTTTGACGTTTATAATAATTCATTCTCAATTCTATTCTGCTTAAAATGTATTCAACTGAAAAAAGGTGGAAATCATAAAATGGTTTTATTGTGAAAATGGTGCTCGTCATAAGCGCCTTGTTTAGTGTAAAATATCCGAATCGGCAAATTCCACGCGGATCATGCGGATGGTCGCATGAATGGTAGAGATGCTGCAACTTTACCCGGGACACCATTGAATCACGGAGATGGTTGAACGGCAGTGATGCGGAAATTTGCGATGAACGTTGAACCACAGAGTTGATCGTCGGCGGGACCGAATGCGATAAACAATTCGGAATTTCCAATCGGTTATTGGAGACGAACATAAACTTTCGCAGACACGGCCCCTCCAACAAAATAAGTAATTGGAAGTTGATTTACATCAAATCAATTATCTACTATGCTACCACGGCAAACTGTCTAGACTCTCACTGCGATGTCGTATATATGTCGCGCATTTGCAAGCCTTCACAGTAAACATAACTAAAATATTTCCCCTGCCATAGATCGGGGCGTAGAAATCACCCGATAATTGAAAATAACCTAATATACTGGAACCAATCTGCTTCTGTTGAATTGGAAGGAGAAAATAAAGAAGATGCAAATTTGCTACTAGGCTGTATATGGTCTTCGCTGACATTTAACATCAATGCAAAAAACATTTTCAAGGCGCATAGGAATGGGTTATTTTGAACCGACATATTTGCTGACAGCCTAGAAAGCTTACGACACGTCATGGATAGAGTGACGGAGAGCAGTTAGCGTCTTCATATTAACATCGGTAAAACAAACCCAATGGTCACTAGTAAAACCAATATCCAAATTAATGAAAAATGCATTGAACAAATGAATACATACCTCAGTGCTACCATGAATGACCAATATAATCACTCACACGAGGTACATATCCGTATCGAAAAGGCCTAAGCTGTATTGAAGAAAATACTCTATTCAAAAGTCACAATGTGACAATACCCCATAAAAATGACATTTCTGCGCTGGTATCTATTCTCTCTTCGCTTTCTTGACATGAATCTTGACGGATGCAACAAGTAAAAAGTTATAAACGTCTGATATGTAGCTGTATCTTAGAATCTTGAATATGTCATCAACACACTGGACGACAAATGCGGAAATCCTTCGAAGAATGGTCGAACACAAGGAAGCGTTGACCACAGTGAAAACAAGAAAGCTTCAATATCTCGGCAATATCATGAGAGATGAAAGTAGAATCCATCTGTTGCAGCGTACAAGAAAAAAAGAATATGCTAAAAGGAGAAGAATATTGTGGATGTTGTGGTGAAAAAATCTTAGAACCTGGGTTTCTATTAGGTACTACCACAGAGATATTTTGGGTAGGGCTCGATAAAGCAATGGTTGCGAAAATCCGAAACGACTCAAAACAAATAAGAACTTTGTGGAACAAAAATGGTGTTAAAGGAAATATTGAGATACGGAGATAGACTGAAGAAGCAAGATGAAGAAAAAACACAACTTAATACTCTAACAGAAGTAGGATATTTCATAAGTTTGAAGAAAACAGGACAGCAATTAAAAAAAGTAGTCGGCTACACATTCGGTGAATGACAATAAGAATCTTAATCTGGCACTAACTTTGAATAAAATCATCACACATCGACTATTCTTTCTTAATAGTTCTTGAAAACTGATATTTAGTATCCTTAAAAATTCAAATTATGCAAGAGTTATTTAAAGATGATTAAGATAGGCACATTCAATTTTGTGAGGAGATAGCACTGAATGACTCCCATGGTTTCCATATTTGAAACTGTTGGGCTGGACTACATTATTTAGGGTTCTCTTTCTTTCTTTCTCTCTCTCTCTATCAACAATCACTTTTCCATCTCCCAATTCTACCCTACCTTGTGCTTTTCTTATCCAGTTTGTCCCTGCAAGTTTCTTAATGTCGTTCCTCCAGCGTGTCATTGGTCTTCCAACCATGCGTCTATTTTTGTTTACTTTGACGTGACCAGCCCATCTCCACTTGTTTTGTCTTCACTCTTATCCATTTGGTTGTCTTTCTATTATTCAATGTGATCTCTAAGATAAGTCTTCCTATTGGTCTTTAGGTAACTTGAAGTTATATAATGATGTTTTTCGCCCAGGGTTCTGATCCATATGTAATTACTAGAATTATACACTGATTGAATACTTTCACTTTCTGGTATGGTGGTAGATTTTTGTTCTTAAATATGTAGTGCAGTTTACTAAATGCAGCCTACGTTAATTTCTTCCTTCTCTTTACTTTCGCAGTCTGGCCTTACTATTTTTAATGCACTGGCCGAGATATATGTATTCCTCCACATATTCCACTAATTTGCTGTCTATCATTACTTGTATTGGTTCATAGTTGGAAGTAGTGCTTTTGTTTTCTCGACGTTTATTTTCAACCCGGATTTTCTTAATTGCTTGCTTAGATCTTATAGCACAAATTGGAAATGTTCGTATCAGCTATAAGTGCTACGTTATCTGCGTAGCGGATATTATTCAATAAGTTGGCAATTATCTTTAAACCTTTAGCTTCCCAACTCACTCTCTTAAATATAGCTTTCAACACAACAGTGAGCAATTTAGGAGAAACCACAACTCCCTGTCTTACGTCCATATTTATATCTATTACTTAGTTTCCGTTGTATATAATAATAATAATAGCAATAGCTCTTTTATTGATCAAGATTAAAAGGTACAAAGTCAGATAATAAATACCTCATCTGTTCTTTCCTCTGAACCTAAATATACACCAATAACATAAAAATAACTACTTGGTTAAACTAATTGTAGTTGCAAACATACACTTATAATATTTAATATTTTTAACAGCTATGCCAAATCCAATAAGTTCTATAAGAATATTTAAAAAGTTTTTAAATGCAATAAAATGCCCTGTATTTATTTTCTACTGTTTACTAAACCTGATTTTAAATGTAGCGGGAGTAGTTGATCTTAACTATTGACACGTAATACCATTCCAGAACTTTGCAATATAATAACCAAATGATTGTTTAAAAAAGACACTAGTGATTGATGTTATACATAGCAATCTCTTGTTACGTAAATTTAAGTGATGAAAATCTGTCCTAAAGATTAATGTTATTGTATACGTTTAGAGGCGCTTCATTAGACAACATTTTATGTTAAAGCAGGAACGATGAAAATATCTCCTTTACTCATGTTTGTCTAACCAACCTCAACTAGCTTATGGGATATTCCATCCTACTTTCTAATACTGAAAACTAGACGACGACAAGCATTTTGCACTCTCATCTGGGGTCTCACCGAGTCACTCTAGTCCCAACAATGACCCATAAACAACACATCACAATAATTAAAATGCGAACCTGCACTTGAGTATACACAGTTTTTACTTATAATAATATCACTGTAGCCACTACAGGCCGTGGAAGGCATAAGGCTTGTTTTCACTATCTGTTTCCACTGTGTTTTCTATCCTTTGCCTTCTCCGTCCATCTCTCGACACCAAGTTTTTTCCAGGGTCCTTCGTCACTTGATTTCGCCATTTGTTTTCTTGGCGCCTCCCTCTTCTCCTGTTAACCCCACCGTATATCTCCTCCCACTATTCTCGTTGTTATATTCTTTCCTCTGAACAGTCTTTCTATATGCCCTATCCACCTTATTCTTTGTGCTTTAAATTACATTCACTATACTTTGGTTCCTCCATATAGATTGTATATTTCCTCATTGGTTCTTCTTTTCCATTCCCCATTTATCTTCTTTCCCTCCATATATTCCTCCGTAGCATTATTCTTTTCCCCAAAATTTCTAAATTTTTTCTGTTCTTGTTTGATTATATTATCCACGTTTCACACGTGTATAGCACTGTTGGTCTTATTACTGTTTGGGTACACGCGTATTTTCAATTTTTCTCGACACTGTCTTGGATTTCAACACTGGTATTAAACTTCCCGCACTTTTATTTCCTTTATTTATCCTTGCTCGAACCTCATCACTACCCGCTGCCGTGCTCAATTTATAAGTGTGCCCTAAGTATGTGAAATTCTGTTCAAATGTGTATCTCCTGTCTTGTTCTATTCCTATTGTTAAATCCTGGGTTGGTTGTGTCTGTCTCTTACTCCCCCCACTTCATGTATTTCGTTTTTTCCCTCATTGATCTCGAGTCCTACACGTTCCGCAGTTTTGATCAGGTTTTTTTGTAATTTTTATCAGCTCGTTCTTTGTTTCTAGCTATGAGTGTTACGTCATCGGCGTATGCTAAACATTGGTGTTCTTTATAAAATATTGTACTATTCCTATTGATATCACTTTCCCTTAAGACGTTCTCCAGTATTACGTTAAACAATAATGCTGACAGTGGGGTCGCCCTTGTCTTAGTCCTTTTGTTTTACTGGGAACGCATCTGTTTCTTCGCCATGTATTCTCACTATACTTTCAGTTGTGCTGAGTGTCATCTTTACCAGGTTCGTTAACTTCGTCGGAAATCCGAGTTTCTTGCATTGCATTGTATAGTTGAGCTCTATTTACAGAATCGTATGCCTGTTTGAAATCTATGTACAGTACATGCATTTCTATTTCATATTCATAAGATTTCGCTTGAATATGTCTAAGTGTGTGTACCTGATCAACAACTGATCTATTATTCCGGAACCCTCCTTGGTACTCCCCAATCACCTTTTCCATATATGAGTTTAATCTTCCTTTTATGCAGTTTGCTGTTATTTTGTATACCACGTCTAGCAGGGCGATACATCTGTAGTTTTGACATTGTGTTTTCGGTCCTTTTTTGTGGATGGGGCATATTATTGCTACCGCCCATTTCTTTGGCATCTCTTCGTTTTCCCATACTTGCTGTACTAATTTGCATATTTTTTCTTGTAGCTCCTCGCCTCCATATCTTATCAGCTCTGCCTTTATTCTATTTCTTCCAGGGCTTTTATTATTCTTCAGTCTAGAAATTATGTTTTCGATTTCTTCATTTCGCGGCGTTTCTACCTTTTCTTCGGTGTTTGGTTTGTATGATCCTACCACTTGCTGATTCTCTGCAGCTGATACTACTGTTTGCCTGCCTTGTTCTTCATTTCCATTTAGGATCTCATGAAAGTGTTGAGCCCATCTTTCCATTATTTCCTTGTGTCCTCCTATTAAGTTTCCTTGTTTGTCTTCACATAATGTTGTCTTATTTTGATATCCCTTTTTTTCCTTTTTTATATCTTGGTAAAAGTTTCTTATTTCTCGGTCATTAAAGTTTTCTTCCAGTTTCTCTATCCTGATTTCATTATATCTTTTCTTTTCGCTCTTTCACTGCCTCTTTGCATTCGTCGTCAAACCATTGTTTCTTCCCGCCTGTTGTATTTGTAATTCTAGTACTTTCGCTGCCTCGTGCATCACTTCTTCTATTTCTTTCCAATTTTCTTCAATATTGTTTCCTTCCTTCAGCATTCTAACCCTTTTTTCTATTTCTTCGTTATACCTTCGTAGAGTTTCCCGATTCTGTAGTTTTTCTATCTTGTACGCACCCATTCTTTGAATCTGTTGCTTCCTCTCTCTTGTTTCTGGCATTGTTTGTTTGATTTTTATTCTTACAAGCATATGATCTGTATCTGCATCTGCCCCTCTGCAGCTTCTCACATCAATTATACCCTCTGCATGTTTTGCTTCGATCAAGACATGGTCGATTTGATTTGTCGTGTTTCCATCTGGTGTTGTCCACGTCCCTTTATGTATTTCTTTATTCTGGTGGTAGGTACTTTTGACTCTCATGTTATATTCTGTTGCAAACTCGATCACCTTTTCTCCATTCTGGTTGCTCTCTAGATGTTTACTAAAATTCCCTATTACTGGTTTGTATATTTCTTCCCTTCCAATTTTTGCGTTAAAATCTCCTGCCACAATTTTTATGTCGTATTTTGGGATTTTCCTGTACACTTCTTCTAGTTTTTCATAATACTCGTTTTTTTCTTCTATGTTCTTTTCTTCCGTTGGTGCATGTATATTAACTATGGTTATTTTTCTGAACTTTCCTTTGATTCGTAGTGTGCACATTCTGTCCGTTATTGGTTCAAATTTTACTATTGCGTGTTTCCACTTATTACTTATTAGGAAACCCGTACCAAATCTCCTATTTTCACTGCCGCTATTAAAGAACACGTATTGCTCCAAGTCTGTAATTATGTTTCCTCTTTGTTTCGTTTCCTGAAGTGCTATTATATCTAATCTGTATTTTTTTGCTTCTTCTATTAAGTTTTTAAATGGTCCTTCTACGTACGTACCCCCTTCCATGTTGCCATTATAATTATATCTTCTACTTTGTTTTTGTCCTTAATTAATTTTTGCCTTTCCTTATATGTTTTTCGTTTACCTATGTCTTCGTCCGTTTTCTTTGCCATTTTTGTCGTCTCGTAGGATGTGGTTGCCAGTTGCATCAGTTTTTTGTTATTTCACTGCGGCTTTCGTCCCAGGTATATGTTTCTCCTTCAATCTCTAATTTTTCATAGTCAATTCTTGCCTTTAGACCTTCTTTCTCTTTTTCTTGCGCTATTCTCCAGAGTTCAGCTTGGATTCCCATTTCCTTTGTTGTCAAGTCATTCTCTATGTAAATCTGCGAGCCTTTCAGTTTATTCTTGTTTTCCATAATCTTTTGCTTGCTACTCCAGTTTCCCATCTCCACAATGTTAATCGGTATTCTTTTTTGTTTACAACCGATCGCACTTCTTTTATTTGCGCTTCGACGTTTATTGTTTCCTTTAAAAATTGTTGAACTTCTTGTTCCTTATTTATATTCTCAAAAGCTTTCCCTTTTATAACCACGTTTAGTTTTCTACCTCTTCTATCTTGATTTTCTATTTTTCCTTCTAACTCCATTATTTTGCTTTTCAGCTCACTTCTTTCCTCTTCCCATTCTTTTTGTTTCGTCATTAGTTCAGTTCTCATTTCCTCGATCAATTTTACTTACCCCGTCTAAAAGACTAATTGCCTGAGCATCTTAAAAAAAAATCAAATTTTGTTTATTTTTTGCGTTAACTGAGAAATAGATAAAAGTAATAATTTGCACATAGGTCGGGTTTTACACTTAACAAAAATGAGGCCCAACAGATACAGGGTAATTTATAAAAAAAAATAAAATGGGCAAGAATAAATGTATTGCAGTTGCTGTGCTGCGATATGAAGCAGAGCTCCGTGGCAGGAAGCGATTGACGGGTGCGCGGCCCGTTTCCTGCTTTATTCCTGTTTAAATAGTTTTTTATTTGCAAATTGATACAATTTGCATTGCTAAGTGTTTTCCTTTTATTTTTTCAGTAGTATTAGGAACATTATCTCTATTCGCCTGGGGGGAAATTTTATGGTTCGACATTTTCATTAAGCTTGAGGGATTTTGGCAGATAATCGACACGCTTGCCCTGCTTGTTGGCAATGGATAGAACTCCTACTTACTTGAAGCTAATCTTCTGCTACCAGACTCAAGAGAAGCTCCTATTCTGAACTTCTCGACCAACCTCAGCCTCCGCCTAACTGCTATATTAAGCATGCCTGAGGAAGGAATTTTTTTCGGGTACCTCGGGGCTGCAAAGCACGTGCCGACAATGTAATTTTTTCTGGACCCCTGAGGAATCTTTGGCCTTACATAAAGATAAAGTTTTATCAAGATGGATTTGACAACATTGAGACTTTGAGAACACCGACAATGGCGTTAACAGTAAAAAAAATTAAACAAAAAGTGGGTAAACATTGAATGACGTTTCGAGTAGTGACATAATAATTCTACGCCTTTTGCAGGGATGGCTTCAGAATAGTTGAAAAGGCCTGGGAAATAAGAATAGATTTTCTATGTAATTTAACTTAATACAGGAATAAATAAGCACTAAAAAGAGGCAATATAATTTAGATAAACACGAAATGACCTTTACAATAGAACGATAACATACTACTGCCAAATCTTTATGCTATCTTTGTTTTATTGTGATAAGGGT
The DNA here is from genome assembly GCA_940337035.1 of Agriotes lineatus. NCBI lineage: Eukaryota > Metazoa > Arthropoda > Insecta > Coleoptera > Elateridae > Agriotes > Agriotes lineatus. The sequence continues at coordinate 97,285,618 of OW679202.1, forward strand.
AACCCCAACGCAATAAATTCCTTTAATCTAAAGATCTGCGTGTTATGTTTAGACTTGCAGAAAAACCTAGAACAGATGTACAGTTTTTGCGAAATCGAGTAGAATACGAATTTCCAACGCGAATCGAATATTCCAGGAACTTTAATACGAACATATAGATACAAATGAAAATAAATTTTGCGAGAACGTATAACGATACTCGAATAAATGAATTCAAATATAATTCAAAGTTCCAAATCTGCGAGGCCGTTGGATCTGAATAAGGGCAAGATGAATTTGTGTACGGTGTAACCTCCATTCAGCTCAAAACTCGGCATGAGGTGGATTAACGAGAAAAATTAATGGTAATCCCATCAGAATTATAAGAACGGTTTGCAGCATTCACACTTAATTTAGTTGTATAGCAAAATTTAAACCTTCCTGGGCCCTGAATTCTAATGTTCCCAAATTCCTACTACCAAAAAGCAGTTTCAGGAAATTAATATTGCTGATGTGCAGCTTTCTATGCTATGGAAATAATTTTGGGATAAATTATTCGACCGTTGATTTATTACCATTGTCCAGACATTAATTTATTTAGCAGTAGCTTCAATGGATTTCCATAAACCGTTACACGAATCGTCTATTTAAGTTGGTTCTCTACTGGGATCTATACAATTTTCGTTAGTGTAAATAATGTACATGCAAATATTTTTCATAGATAAAATGTGTGCATGAAATATTCCCAGAATTACGCAATTAAATCGCTTAGTTGCAAATATGTTTATATAACATCAAACTTGCTACGAAGATGTAGTAAATAAACTTCAATTTTATTATAATGTTAATCTTCTCTGTTACATATGGCTTACTTAATCTAACCAAGTCTTAATGTCTAATGTGCGACAGAACTCTTCGTAACTATATTGCTTGTATAATCAGTTAAACGGTTTAAAAGCTACTGAAAAAATTGGAGAATTCGTCATCTTACTCAAATTTGAGATAAAAACATTAATCTTATGTTTATATTTACGGAAATTCGAAATAGGAAAGTCTGGAAATGTCACGAAGAAGGATTTATATTTTTGTACACAGCTATAAAGTAACTATTTACACAGCAAGCACAAATAGTGGTTTTGGCACGCGGCATAGAAATTGCCCCTTCTTAGTTTCGCCTCGGTCAAATGCCAAAAACACATTATTCGCTCGTAATATATTCTTTCCAACCATTTCAGAATTTACTTTGACAAAATGCAGGTTTTTTTGTAGGACATTGTCAAAACATGGGCATTTCAAAATTATGCATTCAGGTATTTTTTCGTACAACATCAATAACTTGATTTTTATTGTTCTTGTGCTTTAGTTTAAAAAAAGGAATTGCAGCAATGCAGATGAGGATCCATGCAAGGGTTGTAGTAATTTTCTTTTTCGGGTGGTTGGTTGGGCTTTGTAGTGTAGGTTGCGATTCGGTTTTTACTACTCTTCTTTAAGATGATTTAACTCTGTGGTTATCCGACTTTCGGTGATACTTTTGTCTGGTAGTGTCGTGAGCCCAGTGCACTTGGCTTTTGTCCTTTTAATTTTATGATATTTCCAATGTAACGCATCGTTTCAATAGCGCGTTGTAGCAATTCGCATCTTATTTCGGACTACCATATATTTAAGTGATATAGTAAAGCAATTCAGGTTTATCGCGTAAAGCGCCTGACTTTAGAGATAAGGCACCTGCAAGGCTTTTCGAAGCACGCTCGCTTAGCTTTTCCTGAGTAAGCTCGCTGGCCAGTAGTCGAGTTTCTCGATTATTGATTTTTTCACGGAACGCCTTCACGTTTTCTCCACGAACGGCCGTAAACAGCTTTGGTAAGAATGCATCTTCTACTTCAAGGCCGGTTCCCATACGGCTTTCTTAAGATTATTCTACAGTTACTCCAGGAATAACTAGTTCTCCCATTTTTTCGCTTCTAAGTGCAAGCTGGCTAGGTTCTCCAGAATGCACGAGGCCGCTTTTTGCCGCGGTTAACTGCTCTTCTTGCTCGTGGCCTCCTTGGCTTCTACAAAATGAAGCAGGGGGAGTGTAACGGTCTCAAATATTTACTTTCATATAGGCTACTTTGAGCGTCGTTGTGTGTATTGGGTTGCCTATACCGTTTCTTTTTTTAGTCTTACCTTTGCTTCCGTGAGAGTAAGGATGCTTTACCATTTTACCAGGTGCATATTTTATGTTATGGATAATTGAACTATTGCGCTTGGCTGTTAGCTACAGGATCTGTATGCTATTTTCGGAAGTAAAGTCTCCTGTTGACCGCCCGAAACAGAAGGTACGCGCTGAACCATTATCTTCACGTGGTCTCACGTTTGGTAGAATTTATATCTAGGCCCTCCTGTTTCCGTCTGCGTTGCTCAAGTAACTTCAATGTTCTCTATGTGGATTTTTAAAAACTCATATTAACTTGCGAACCCCATAAGAGACGTTCATTGGTTTTCCGTCTGGAAGTGCGCGTCGTACGCTGAAAAAACACCGCACCTGGTAAATCGGTTCCGTTTCAGCTTTTTCGACGCAAATGATCTACAATTAAAGGTCAGTTTTTCCATCTCTTGGATGCCCGAGGGCGCAGTTATCACCTCGCTGCAATTTTGACTCGAATGACCTGTCGAATCGTGTATATTGCGGAGGTTATTTACTGTATATTTCAAATTCATACTAACTAATAATCAACCCTCTGTTGTTAATCAATTTCACCTGTTTTATAATTTATATCTAGTAAGCAAACTTAGTTGTTTTGTGCATTTTCCGGATTTATTCTGCACCTGCCCTTTGTACAGAATAGAAAACGATATGATTTTACTGGTCAGCGCATCATTTACACATTTACATCTATATATATATATATATAAATAAATGTTAATTTTGCTGTCCCGTGTGCGTTCCTATACCATTCATTCGATTGCGATTCAATTTTGGTGAGTTCTGCGCACGCCCGCGAAGGTTTATGAGTTAGTAGACATAACAAGTGGTGTTGATTGTGAAATTCCAATTGCCGGTCGACAGTAGATAATAGACATCACATGCATATCCTTTGCACTTTCCAAGTGAATTTGTAATAGTCGTCACAAAGCATTACTTTCGCTATCAAATCAATTATGCCACCCAAACGACAAACGATTGGTTGATCAACACCACAAGCGCGAAAGAAAAGGGCATCACGAGCTTCAGAAACAGACGAACAACGGGAAGCAAGACTCTAAACCGTTCGAGTACGCACTACTCGATCCAGACGAACACTGCACCCTGATTTAAATCTTGATGCATTCCATTACGATGTTAATTATGATTATGTCTTCATTCAAGTGTGGTTATTGAAATCTATATACAGAGAATTGTTCTTTTTAGTATACATACGAGCTATGTATACTTTTATAAAAAACATGTCAATGCATTGTTCTATTGCAATCTATAGGCAACCAATTATACACTAAATTTCAAATTTAACCTTCCAATTTTTTGAAAGAATAGTCTATGGTCTGTGATCAAATTATTCAATGTTTTAGTTTTAGTAATTAGTTTTTATTGTTTGAGTTACCCATAAAATTGTAAATTGTTAAATACAATCATGTACAGCAAAGACAAAAAATTAGAAATGTTAACATAGTATCAGCTTGTGTTAGAGAACCGTAGAGACTTATTTTCGATAAAATATCCAGAAAGGCCTATTTCTTACATTAGAACTATTCCAAATTCCATATATAATTGCCACTAAAACAATGTGTTGACACGTTTTTTTTGTAAAAGTATACATAGATTGTTGTATACAAAAAAGAAAAATTCCCTGTATATAAATGAATGTTTCTTTGTCCCGTATGCGTTGCTATACCATTCATCCGATTGGGATGAAACTTTGGTGAGTTGTTGTGCGCACGCCCGCGAAGGTTTCTGAACAACCATTTTACAATAGGTGGCGCTGGGGTCGCGATATTTCGATAAATTGTATTTAAGGTCCGATTTGGCACATATTCAGAATATATGTTAGTTACGTAGAAAAAAATAGTTTTCCAAAAAGTGGACCCGGTGGGTGGCGCTGGAGTCGGGATATTTACGAAAATGTGTATTTATGGTCTGAGTTGGCTCATATTAAGAAGATGTGTGTACAAAAACAAATTATTTTTGGGCAGAACAACGTTGGCCCGGTCAGCTAGTTATCTATAAATGCATTGGGATGCGTGGTAATCTTTTCGACGATAGGGATGCGTTACGTGAATTACGTTAGCAAATAGCTTTTTGGAGGGCTTGAAAAAGCTCATTTCAATTAAGTCTTATAAACTTCGCTCCAATCGATTCCAAGCGCCCAGCCAGTCCAATGCTTGTTTTTTGCTTGCATGATCTCCATATATTTAATTAAGGAACATTTTGTAATAATTGATAATAATAATTTTAATTCTGTGTTCGTCTTGAATCTAACTAACTTGGTGTCATTCTGGTCACCTGTTTCCAGTATAAGTGCTGTTATTTTGACATTTTGATCGTCAATGCCGGATCACTGAAGAACCTGCACTAATGTTCTGCATTGAATTTGGCCGAAGATCTATAAAATAAGTAAGGATGTCACATGTGGGCATCCTAGCGTTACTACTGTAACACCAAGGCAGTTTCAGCAATTAAAATGGGCGTTCCTAACCTATTTTATACAGATGCGATCATAAATAATTCGCATGCAGAGTTTAGACTGTGATGTTTGAATGGTATCCTGACGGCATTATAAAATGTAGTTGGTGGATATTTCTTCTGGGCACAATCATTTGCTCTCTTTCAGCTGTTATATTGGATTTGATAGATCACCTTTGATTCGATATGCCTATCCTTTCCATCTTTTGATTTTGTTCTTCGCATCTAGTAAAGTCTATTTTCGTATCTGTAATGGTTGTTGATTATTTGTTACTTCATAGAGCTGTCATGTCTTACACATTTTTGTAGTTTGAAATTTTAATGCGTTTTTTTTTAAATTATATATTTCTTTAAGCTTCTCTGTTAACCAGGTTTTTATTTTTACTTTAATAATTGCATTTATTTGTTTGTGTAACCATTAATTTTTCTTTCTGTTCTGTATTTTGTTTTAGCTTTGTTTCAATGTTTTTCCTATTTGTTAATTTAATAATTTTTTTTAGCACAGATAACAGAAGAACGTGGTACGTGGGATATCGGTTACGAGGTTTTTTGATTTCCTTCTTCCTCTTTCATTTAATGGCCTGTGCTTTTCACGCTTGTGTATCATTCTGCTTCCTCTAAAGTTGATATTCTACTTTCTATTAATCTTTTCGGCTTGTGCAATTATGATCAGTTTGTTCTTATCCGCTATACTTACGTACATGCTCATTGCATGCATCTTATCCGGTTTTCTGGAATTTTACTGTCACTCGTATTGTACTGCTGTTATATATCTTCGTTGCAGGTTCAAGCTAGTCGTGACTTTCCAATAGTGATTCCTAAGGTGTTAATATCAGCTGTTTTCATAAGCTGGTTCAGCGTTCAGCCTTGTTGATATTCATTGTCAAATATTTATTTCCCTATGTAATAACTGTAAGATTTCCTGATGCCCCTGACTCCTACATCGCGTGGTGTTCTTCTTTGATTATGTTTTTATTGTTCATAATAATAAATGCATATAACTATTTTTCTTCTATTACTGATTAACATCGTAGCAGCTCTTGATACTGTGAGTGATTTAGTTGTCCTGTTGATACGGCCATATTAAAGTCTTTTGCAGCTGTCACCAATGGAACTGCATATAGGACTATACAATATTTGTTTTTTCCAACTATATCCTGGTAAAGATATCAATTATTAAGATCCCTTTAACGGTAAAGTGGATTTCTACCTTTATTTCTGTTTTGGTGTCCGCCTCCGTAGCTTTTAAGCAACTTTGCTGATGCATTCTTATTCCTGAGTGGTTTATTCCTGAGTATTGTTAGAATATCTTGTAGATCTATCCGATCGTAAGCTTTTATCAAATCGACTAAGCACATGCAAGCTGGTTTTGAAAATTAGATCGCTTTCTCAGCTTCTTGTCGTACCACAAATGTTGCGTATGGTGTGGACTGGTTACGACGGAAACTTTGCTGTTCTTCGGTGGTTTCTGGAAGTCGCTGTATTTTCTCAAGAATTTTCTTAGTAGTTTTTGAGTTCTGTTTAATAGTGTGACCGTAGTCCTCAATTCGTAACGTACTTTTCTTGGCAAAATAGTCTTATGACGTTTGGTTAGTTTCAGTAACATATGGTTCTCATTATATTGTATGAATTCATTTCTTATTTCATCAGTATTTCTCCTTGCAGCTGAAATTGCGTATCCTTCTTCCGCAGATTGGAATATATTGTTCTTCGCCTTTTTCCATGCTTTGTTGCTCTCGTCGTTTTCACATGTAGAAGTTCCTTTTATGCGCTGCTTCAATTTTTCTCTGTAAACGTTTTTAGTTGTTTAGTTTGCCATTAATTCAATATTCATTTTTGTAGCTGGTTTTGTCTTTAGTACATAGTATTCCATTCTCAATTTGAGTAACAGTTAGTCATCGTCACTTGATTGAAATTAGAGTTCGAACATCAAGTCTACGAGCTATAGCAGAGTTTATCACCAACTGTTGCTCTATCCAGGTCTATTTGTGTTGTTGTTGAAAACAGTATTGCTCATTCTTAGAGTGTTTTTGCTACAGAAGTCAGTTATGAAGTCATCATTGTGTACATTCTCATTCAAGCGATGCTTCACTCCGATCAATAAATAGGGCCGCTTGCAAGTGTTGTGTTTAGATCTCCCACAATTGTGGTGGAGTGATTAACGTGTATATTATCTACTTGATGCTGCAGATCTGAGTAGAATCGTCTTCTTTTCTCTTTGGGTGTGTTTATGTCTGAAGCACAAACATTGAATACGTTAATATGTTTATCGTTGATTTTTAATTTCTTCTCAATGTGTTTTCGTTTATGTAGTCAATGTTGTCTACGTTGCGTCGAAATCGTTTATGCAAGAGTGTCCCTACGTGCGTTTTCGCTCCTTCATTTTTATTCTTTGCATTGTATATCAATATGGAGTCTCCCATTATCTTGTTGCATTTTCCTTATTTTTCGTTTCTGATAATAGAGCAAATATTTATCAGTTTTTGTGAAATTTTCATAATCACCCCTTAATTTAGAGATGTGATATCTCTAATCTCAGCACGTTCGGTGGTGGACTGAAATTATATCTTTTCCAAGTATCCAAGAACATACTCAGCACTGTACATAAAGTGACATGGTGGGTGAAAAAGTAGTTGCGTCTCGGAATGACATGTGGAAAGTTCAATTATTGGAAGTAAAGAAAGCTGCTATTCTAAAATTAAATAAAATCAAAATAAATGAAGAGAAGTCAGTAATGTCCAGCTTTTCAGAGGTTTATATGCAAAAACCACGTGCTTCAACCTCTTCCAGAGTTAATATTATTTTACATATAACATGCTCCTATATACAGTATTCCCCATTTTATCACCTCAAAATCTTCTATATTATGAAGCATGATGATTTAAAATTTTGTTGGATTGTATATATCTTCAAGGGAACTAACGAAGACGAATTTGGGTAATGAATTGAAAATAAGCTTATATGTAGGAATGGAATTTATTCATATCTGAGTATTTGAGTAATTAATTCAAAGCAAATAGGTAGATATGTTTATATCTTGCAAGTATAAAAATATCCTCTATCTATTTGTCTCCTTATCTGGATTTTTAAGTAGAGGATGAACCAAGTTCAGGCGCACTTAGGCGTCACGGCGCACCCTTTGTGCTACCTCCGAGTCACATGAGTTTATATGTTTGTGTGAAGCTTTGTTACTCTATTCATAAACTAGTCTTCAGAGGAGAGCAGTGTTAAATATATCCCAACGTCGAATTGTAATAACAAAAATTATTCTGTTTCTGTTTATATTTTTTTTCTTGTGTGCAACAAAATAAGAAGATACAGTTTATTTAATGCTGTTAATAATTATAATATATTTAACAAGACATCATAAAACCACTTTAAATTTACTTCACGTTAGATACATTGACGGATGTAAGTATAATAATATTCGTAAAATTTCGACATTGGTTAGATGAATCCAATTAGATTTATTATTTGTAGAACTCTTTTTGACATACCATTATCAAATTAATTGATTCTTAGATTACTCTTAATTCGTATCATTGTACAAACCACAGTGATTTCTAACGGCAGCTGAAACAGTTAACGAATTCCAGAATGTTTACACCAAGTCTGTGGTACTGTGGGAGTAGAGGGTTATGTCAAATAAGGAACCCTACACACATACAATGCAAATTAGTCGTCTCTAATACTCTATTGAATAAACATTTGTTAACTAGGCCCGGGACCATTTACGAGGGCTGCGCGACTATCTAGTTGTGTAGCAGTTTGGTGTAAGTAGATCTATCCGGAAACCCAAAAGTTTGAGCTTTGCTGCCTCCGTTACGCGGCTTTTCCTCGTTGCTACACTCGTATTTTGTCTATCTCGACGTTTGCATATTCATTTTTTATATGCCATAATATTAAGACGGAAACTAGTAAGCATATACGAATTCTGCGTAAAATTGCAGTCGCTTTGGAATGTTACAGCTGATTTTGCTTGCGTAGCAACACAGTTTAAGACATTTTCTGAAATAAAGCTTTTATAACAACTGCAAACAAAATTGATGTTTGTAAAAGCAGATAAGTAAGGAAAGTTAGAAGAACGGAGAAAATTGAACTTCGATCAACGTTCAAATATTGGCGAAAGGTAATGTCTTTTTGTATTGTACAGTATAAACATTTAGTATATATTTGAACAATTTTAAAAACATTTATTCTCGCTTATTTGATGGCAGTAAATGTGGCTACTTTCTGGAATCTCTATAAACTAGCTGAGAACACTACAAATACTGCAGTGTTGTCGGAAACAATCCTGTATTGGAGTTGTCTGATGATTTCCTTAATGTAAGTAACTATGGCCAAACCAGTGCAATATCTAAATAATTCACATTTTATGCGACTAACACTTAGAACGGTGTAACTAAAAACTAATTGAATAATATATAAGTGTTGTACGAGTATCATCATTCGTTTGGAACATATAGTTTTTTGAAGAGTGGGATGAAAGTTCTCTTGTTTTTTAGTTTGGAATATTTAAAAACTCACACATTTAAATATGCTGTATAAATACTTGTATTTGATATGCAGGTTGCTACTCAATTTCTCTCACAATTCGGTTTTTATAAATAGTTGTATTGTAAAACATCAAACATTTGTAATTCTGAAACCTAATACATATTACCTGGAAATGTGCACTGATTGAAATAGTAACTCATACGCTTGTGCAAAACATTTTATATTAGGCAAAGGGTTCCTGTTTTCTTTGTTCAAGTCAACAATCACTTTTCCGAAACCCCTGGAGCCAGTTGCGCTACGGATTTCAGAATTTTTCGGATTTCAAAATAAAGGTAGCGGGTGGCGCCTCCAGTAAAATAGAGCGCGGCATTCCATAATCAGCAGAAACATCTGAATACTCACATTAAGTGGGGGGGGGGGGGGGGGGTAAATAAAGACTACAAATACTACAACAGTCTACTTATAGATCTTGATAAATGAAATAAGATCATTTTAGACTATAGACCATAAATATTGAAGGGCATTTTACTTCCTGAGATAATAAACTAGTAAATGACAAAATAAAAAGCAAGTACAAAATATCAGCTAACAGCAGGCGAACGTGTGACAAGTATAAGCTCTGAGATACAACTAACGCTTCCCACTCTGACTGTTAGTGCTGGGTCACGCCGCCACGTCGTATGAGTGACGTAATGAGTGGGTGCGGCGTTTGGTCATGTTTTCGTGCGCCAAACGAGCCTTATTATGCAGAGACAACTGACGCTCGATACCACACGAAAAAACTTCTGCTTTCTTCTTCTCTGATACGGGATTATAGAATTTGAAATACAATTTTGTCAAAACGCAGATATTTAAGTTATCTACATAAAGGACAGGTAGAAATAAATTAGTTGAAAGTAGTAAAGTAGATATTGAAATCTATATATATATAAATCAATCGCCGTGTGTTAGTAACGCAAAAACTCGAGAACGACTTGACCGATTTGGATGATTTTTTTTGTTTCGTTCGTCTTACTCCCGAGGTGGTTTAGCAAAAAAGAAAATTCGGAAAAATCTAAAGGGAAATCCGGAAAATTGGAAAATATCGAATGTGTGTTTTTGTATACACTGTACGACTTTCTATTTGCAATCATAGTTTTATGATTCTGTGCTTAATGGTTTGAAGGGTTTTCCCCATCATGTCATAATCCAAAACAACGTTTGCCGAGTCAGCTAGTTCTTTATAAAAATTTAGCGATGAACCACTTACGCCTTAATAATAGGTTTGGCACTTTAGGAAAAAGAATCAAGTTTAATTTCTAATTCGTCCAACAGTAGTAGATGTTCGGAGATTGCTTTTTTACGACCTAATTCTTATTGTAAGCATTCTATTGTTAAAAATTGTTAACTTTCATTATATTTCGTTGTTTGAAAATAGATGTAGCTATTGAGAATACGACAATTCTTCTCCAAAAAGGAATTAACCACTTCTAGCATTTTTATAAGACTGAAACTGAATTTAATGCTCGTTTAGAAGAGCTGCCTTGTTCGATACTTTATCCCATTTTTTTCTGTACTACCTAATATAGTGTTATGGTAGCATCTCAAGACCGGTAGTTTGGTTGTGAAAGTTAATCATAACTAGAGATTAATTCTGGAATGATAAAGTACCTATTTATTAAAATGTACAAAGGTGAATTTTAATAGTAAAAGAACAGTATAACTATTTGAAATTTATTTAATAAATTACAGATTAAATTCAAATACGGTAATGCATTTAATATTCAGAAAAAGATTCTAACATATCAATTAAAAATATGATTTTTGGAGTTATATGGATGGTTTGGTATTATCAGAGAGCAATTCATAATTGAAATTAAATATCAATTCGTACAAACTATAAGATAGTTTGAATTAATGTGAAAGTTCTAAGCTGAGTTAATCTTTTAAAGAGTCACATGAAGTGTCAAATTAATAAATAAATTGTATTGTAATTGAATCCAGGAGTTATAGTTTAAAAAATGTATGAATAGATTATTTGATAATAAAACCCTTTTCTAAAATGAAATTTATTATTGGAATAATGTAAAAGGGTGTAAAGGAGTTAATTCAATATGAAATAAAAGGAAAATAAAAGAATTTTAAACAAACTATTATATGAAGAAGGTTACAATTTCACTGTTTGAAGAAGAATTAAGAATAATGGGATTGGTGAGGTGAATCCATCTGAACCTGAGTTGATTGGTTGAGCTGCATTTCGAGTCGTTATTGAGGTAAATACATCTGTACCTGAGATAATTGGTTGGATTGCGTTGGAGTCGCTGTTGAAGTGTTGATTTGGATGAGCTTCAGTGGAATTACTGTTGGAGTAAATACATCTGTACAAGTTTGATTTGTATAAGCCTTGGTGGAGTTGTTGTTGGAGTGAATACATCTGTACCATTTTGATTTGGATGAGCTGCAATGGAGTTATTATCGAGGAGAGCTGTTTTGTTTAGGGTCGCTGTGTGAGTCTGCATCAGTGTTCTATCCATCATGACAGTTTGGATTGCCGATTGAACAAGTAGTAATTTAGGTGAAGTGGTTCTTTAAGGCAGCTAGTTGTAGAACAGGGATCTTCGTTGAGGTTACAAATCAAAGCATCTGAATAAGCTTGTTGCATTTCCATGACTGGACAGGAGTATTGGATCCACCCAATTAAGTGAAAATAATCAGGTATATGTAAAATAAACAGTGAATGAATAAGATAATTACCATAAGTACTTACCCTCATCAACATTTAAAACAATACGAATTGTACAGATATGAATTCAGCTAATCTTTCATATGAATGATCTGCCTTTGACATAACACCAATTAACCTTAAGGTATAATTATTTGATAATCAACACTCTAGCAAAGAGTAATAACTGCAAGTAATTCATTATATTTTATAAAGCATGCACCTAACCTGAGTTGAGAGTGATGTTCCACCGGAGCTAGTAAAATAAATAAACTCAATATTTAAATATTTTAAGTAAGAGCATATTTTACATGATTTCACCTTGACATAAATTGATTTCAATAAAAAATAAATACTATACAGCTATATACTTTTCTTCCTGAAAATATTCTAAGAAATCGGTAAATTCTAAACTTAGTCTACGTACAGTCTGCTTAAATGAAGGGCGAGCAATTTATTTTAAATAAAAGAAGCTAGTGGTAGTCGATTTTTACCAGAACTACCTCATTACTTCTTTACATTTCCCAGTAGGAAACAATATTTGTATATATTAATTTATAGAGATGATTGCTTTAGATTTTTAAAACTAGATCAATCATTATTGTTTTTAATGAAAATCTATTAATCCCCTACCGCAAATGATTTACTGAATATTATTTCAGTAGCAACATCTCTTCGCTTTACGCTTACTAAATCTTTCGGCTCTCAACAACCATGTCCCAGTTTATGGCATGGCGTGTTAATGAATATGCATTCCTACCTAGCCATTCCGTATGCCCTAACCCCTGGATTAATTTATCTGAGCATCTACCTAGTGAGCTAACAATACGAACTTTGCTTTATTGTCATTACTCACGCAATGTACTTTCATTTTCACAGCTTTGAAGATCTAGAATAATCCCTATCCTATTATAATTAATTTAAATATCAGCCGATTCACCACAAATAGTAATTCACATTAAAAGGTTAACTCAAGCACTAATTTTATATAAGTAATGATAGTTACCCACGTTAAACTGACTTAAACATAAATGGCATTTTTTAAACACTAAAATTTTAAGAAAGTATTCCTAGATTTTCTTCTCTCACTTTCACTGCACAAAAGGATGGTAGTTAGGAGAGTTATTCTATCATGACTTACATTAAGAAAGACAATCGTCTGTTTTAGGGCGGAAATTGAGCTCGCGGAAGTTACAGTAAAGCAACATAATTTTTAATTAGAATTCTACCCTATGCACCTCACCCATGACAGAACTCAACTGTTCCGTTAACAGTGCAACAGTTGCGACTAATTACACTTAAACCTGGCCACCTGAATAAGATGAACACTATAACCCTTATAAATGTAGTTATGTGAATGCAATGCCCCTGGTTGTAGACCGCAAAATGTGGGTTTGATTCCCACGAACTGAGATTCACTAATCAGGATTTGCCAACCATGTAGTGTTAATGCTTAAACTTTTTCAAAGAGGAGAGCACGATGCCTCTGAAGTGGAAATGTAAGACGAAGCTGACGAATGTGTGAATTCACCATTTGTAGTGCACGATGGCTACGCCTTCTCAACGGCGTAGCATCTCAAGAAGAAGATGGGTAGTATTTAACTGTCATGACGGTCCATGTCCAAATGTATTTTGTGGATCTCGTAGAGCTCGCAGATTTTCTCATGAACGATTACACAGTGTTCAGAATTTCCGCCGTCCTAAAATATTGTTATTTGTTTACATCGAGTTGGTTTCAGGTTAGATTTGTTCATATTTATTAAATTTCCAACGATTTCTTTGTTAAAAACAGGTCGTTTATCATTAACTTCCATCAGTACTGTAGTTTCTGGCGCTGTTGTAAGTATTGTATTGCATAATTTGTAAACTATTTTACCTACCGGTGTAGAGGCGGGTGCGTTGTAAGCTAGCATCTGGCGGTGCAGTGCTCAACTTGCCCCAGTTTCGGGTTACACAGTTGGAGCGCGCCTTTGGAGTTTGCATAGCAACCATTGTGTTAGATATGTGTGGCGGTGGTATGTTGACCTTGTTACTCTATCTCTTAGGTCAGTGGTTCTGAGTAGAGCACAGTTAATTTGGTGCCCAACTGTAAATGGTCTCACCGAACCCGATACCGATCGCCAAGGCTACGGAAAAATTCCGCCTACCGTAGGATTCGAACCAAGGTCTTTCTTAATAGAAAACTAAGACTCTTCCAACTGGACTATTTGGATTCTTCTGTTATAAGTAAAGATGTATAACTATTGTTTATAAAACGTGCTTGTTATAAATATATTTTAAATTCGGCTAGTCACGGTACATATTGTTTTCAGGTTTAATTTTTAAATATATCGGTCTCCGTTTTTCTAGCTATTTCTCTTCCTAAGCTGCTCATTTCACCGTTCATGAGAAAGGTTACGAGGTCTAAGGTACTTGTCAAATTTCAGATTGGTGTATATGTGAAAAATGGCGTGGTTTCAGTTAGAAAAGAAACAAATACTCGAACTTTTTAATTGTTTTAAAATATAGGTATCTCTTCGAGAGAAATACATGAAGTTATGGTAAGTGTTTTCGGTAATAATGCTCTTCGATATCAATTAACGAGAATCAATCGCATGAAATGAAGTTTGGTCTAGAGCTTTGACCTTACTTGGAATGAAAAAGTGGCCTGTAAGGTAAGTCTACCCAGATTAAATGAGTTTGGAAAACAGGAAAAATTCGAAATACTTCTATGAGACCATGAAGACATTTGGTTTTTTATATAACAGCTGACAAGATGTGGATTCATCACTTCGATCCAGAGTGAAACCCTACAAATTCAGAACAGTTTTGTCTGCAGATAATTAGGACTGTCCTTTTTGGGATCATTCTGACAGTATTTAAGAAAGAACGCGATTATGACAAAGAAAAAATGTTGAACACTAAGAGGAGGAATGAAAAATAGAACGAAATTGGCATAAGGGGTGCTCTTATATCAAGGAAAGCACTCGGTTCTATCAAATTAATATTAACATGAAAGCGATTGGTGATGGCATATAGTAAGCGCACTATGGTGGTGGTCAACTTGAAATGCTGAACTATTATCACTATTCCTGTAAACCAGCTCCAAGTAATTTATTTTTGTTACTAATGTTAACAAAATAATAAGATGAATAAATTTGGCGATAATAACGAATTGGTTAAAGTCGTGGAAGAGTGGTATGTCTAATAGCCGCCATTATTTCTGAGTATGGGCGGAAAATACCTTTAGCACAAAAACGCGTAAAAATAGTTGTCAGTGGGTTACAAACAATAAATGCTGCACAACCCTCGTATGTTTCTAGTAAAATTAAAAGTAGTTTATACATTGTTTGTAAATATATTGCTATGAACACAGTTTAAGCCTTTATGATGCAATTAATAACATTTCAAGCATATCAAATATTATTTTATAAAATGTTGCGGACATGTGCTAGTTTAATTTTTGCAAATTGTATAGAATAGCATTGGCCTTGATAATAATTTGTAAAACCGTATTAAAAAAATAGTGTTAGCCTCGATCCGAACAACAAAATGTAATCATAGCAAGCTTGGAAATCATGTATAACAATGTAAAATCGAAGAAAAACAACCAATTGGGGAAAAAGAAGCCAAGCTGTGAAGTGGTGTTAATTTTAGCTTCCCCTTCTTCTTTTTCTTCTTCCGAGTCGCATCCCTCATTACTGAAGATTCGTGATCTCATGAGCATTCGTTTGTGATGTCCCTCCAGGCGTTTCGGTCTTGAGCTTTTACGCTGGCTTCTTTAAGTGGTTTATTGGTCAGCTTTTTTATCTGGTCAATCCACCTCAAGGGTGATCGACGTCTGGGTCTTTTTCCGTCAATCTTGCTTTGGACGATTAATCTTTCTAGACTAGTGTCATTTGTTCTGGTCACATGGCCGAAATAAGATAAAATGCGCCTACGACATTCTTTGGAGAGCCTTTCGGTGACATGAAGCTCATTAAGTATTGAGGCGTTCGTTCTTCTTGCCGTCCACGGTATTCGGAGCATGCGCCTCCAACACCACATCTCGAAGGCATCTATTCTATTCCTATCCGAGGCGCTCAGCGTCCATGTTTCTGCTCCATATAGGAAGATGGAATATATTAGTGATCGTACCAGTTTCATCTTGGTGGTTTTGGTTATATGTTTGTCTTTCCACACCTTTTCCAGATTTGTCATGGCGTTTCGAGCGATTGCTATTCGTCTTCTTATTTCTTTTTGGCAACCGCCTTTAGAACTTATGAGTGAGCCTAAAAATATGAACTCCTCCACACGTTGTATGTTAGGCAAGCGATTTTCGGGCTGCGCTGCGTTACCCCTGTCTACAATCATTATTTTTGTTTTCGTTATGTTGATTATTTAGCTTCCCCAATAAATAATTATTAATACGTGAAGAAATACCCTTCTCCCAATTCAGTGTGTTTGAAATTAGTAATTCTATAACCTTTTGGGTAGGCTGTAGTAGGTTGCATTAATTCGTAGCGCCTCTGCAGGTGTTTCTAAAAAGTGTTTAATTTGTGCATCGTGTGGTAGCTGGTTTTCCGAAGCTGTGCACGAGGTTCGAGCAGTAAAATTGGAGCCCTGTGAGGTAGAGGTAGGCAGCGACCTTCGTGGGTAGCAGTTAGAGCAGGCAACGGCTTAATTGGAAGCGATTTTGGAGAGGTCGAGCCACAGGAGTCGTTTTGCAAGGTATCAGCGGCTTGTATCTGCAAGTCAACGGAGAAAGAGGGGCCCAGGCATCGTGGGACTTGCTGGGGGCTCGAGTTAAGGCCTAGTTTCCATTGGAAAAGTAACATAAAGATCGGGAAAGTTTATTTTAAAAGATTGAATTTAGTGAGTTGCAAGTGGCGTCGGTTTTTGTGCATTTCCGACAGACGCATCATCTGAGTGCTTTTTGGTCGTGACGTGTATTTACTTACTTTTATTGTTATCACCTAGGCAACGCTTTAATTACATAATCACTGATAATTTGTCGAAGAATAGCGAAATAGCAAAATTGTGAGATTGGATCGCCATATTTGAATTTGGTTCCCATTAGTTAAAATATCCAGCATTTAACTGTCCCAGTGGTTAAATGGGCATTGTTCAAAGAGTTTACTAGTAAATTATTAAAAAAATACCACGATATTTAAGTTGATAGCAAATGTATTTCCAATAATTTATACTAAATCAAGATAATACCTGCTAGGACGTAGAAACCCAACCCTTTGACAGAGTCTTTTATTTATTTAAATAATAATCTTATAATCATAATCAAATCAAATCAAAATATCATAATAAACATCCACAAAAATATACATTGTACTAATTTATCTTACGTTTCAAAGCTAGTAATTAAGAAAATACCAGTAACTGTTATTAAAGTAACAGCTCCCTGACTTTAAGCTTCAATTTTTTATTAGTTGTACCCGCTCATCAATATATGCTATACATGGTTTTATTAATAATAATTATTATTATTATAAAATCATAAATTCTAAGTTATATTACAAGTACATGCCCTGTAGTATGTAGTTCACGTTTTATAAGCAGCCTTTGGCCCGGGTGCTCTTCGCCACAGTTCACGCATTTCGGTTTATTGTGTGGCTTCTTCGGGCAATCCATGTATGTCGGTATGAGCCTAGGTATTTTACGCAACTTGGTTCCAGTTTACAGTAGTTGCGTATGTGACCATAGCGCTGACAACATTTGTACTGGGGAATGTCTTGAGATCGTTTCCTGGGCTCAAATGATACTATGCTGGAGAAGGAAAAGATTTCGTTTGTATTTTCTATTTTTCCAGTTTTAGTGCACAAATCGGTATCGGCAATTTATCTTTGTTGCACAGTTTGGAAACTTTAGATACTGGATATTTTGTTTCTTCAACTCTGTCAGTATTTCTTGCTTTGTAATTGAAACGGGTACGCTGCGAATCAGGACTGATAATTGATTTGCTTGAGCTCAGGGTTACGAAATGTATGATACTTTTAATTATTTGTGTCGTAGAAATGAGTTATTTAGTTTGGTGAAATCAATGAAAAGTTTAAAGCAATATTTACAGAAAACCCACTGCATTAATATAGGCTTCTGCCTTGTTAAAATGTTAGATATTATTTTTTTTTCTAAAAATACTTGCAAAACACGTGTAATTGATCACTGTAGTGTTGATGCTCCAATTCTTTAAACTACAATTATACGAAACCATGATTTTAATTTTCATTCGGACAAAAACATCAACATATAACAAATAGGTTGAGAGCAGTGCATAGATATATTTGGTTTTCATAATTTATAATGATAAATTAGCAGTATCTTATAACGTGATTCAAGCGAGGCCTTGTTTTCTAGATTAACGCAAGATTAGGTGTATAGTTGCTGAAAAGCTGTTAGCTTTCCCTTGGTAAACTTCTTGGTCCTATGCAAACATAGGTTTCGATATTTATGGGTGCGGATAACTTAATACTCAGTTAGAGCTATGCAGGAAAATGACAAGGTAGAAAATTGCGGCTCCGTTTTAATGTAATAAATTACATAGAAAACGAAGTTTGCGAATCGTTTGTGTGTGATGTGTGTATGTATTTTTATATAGCTGCGTGTTAAAAGGGTAACCTGTTGCTTATGTCGCGTTTCATCCCCTATTTAACATTAATGGGTATCGTTTTTCATTTTACCAGTGTTGAGCATTTGTCAAAATTTAACATACATTTGTCACCAGTCGGAAACAAATAGTTACATAAATACAACTTTGAATGCCTACAATCCAAAATCATAGCACGATCGATTTATTGCAGTTTACAGGTGTGCATATTTGCACCTGATCACCAAACCATGGGAAATACTTGGGACTATTTTACAACAAATTAGGTGGCGTAGTATGGGTTAACGCTATATTGTTGGAGTTCCATCTGTCACCTACTACAGTAGCAACGCCGATACTCGGTAGTATTTTCTCTGACATAACTGTGTGTAGTGAGTAGAAAATCACTTTTTAAATAACCAATATTTATGTATACTGCAACGCTTGTAAATATTTAACTTGTATTGACAAAGCACTATACACCAATAAATTATAGTATGCGATGACTAAAAATCTGTATATAAACAATATCAACATTCACTTTAAGTGTACTAGTTGATTATGGGTGGCACGTTCTTAGCAATATTTCCATTAACAAAATTGAAACTATAGGAGGTTTGTATAGTATTTATTAGCGTGGACTGCAACCGGAAAATTCCCAGGGGTCATGAAAATTTGACATTTAGAAGAAAAATGCAATATAACTTTTAATGTTATGTTTCAAAAAGTATTTTCGGCTGCAATGTTACCTCAAACTTTGTATATGCGATAAAGGCAGTACCTACTGGAAAATTGTTTTAAGAATCTAGTGTGTCAAAATAAGCAAATTCACAATTTCATAACGAATAATACCGAGACCTTTTTCTTACCTTTACAACACAACAATTAAAACTGTCTTCTTCTTCTTAGCCTTGAAGATATCTACTGCTGGATATAGGCAGTATTGTCTTAAATACGACGCCTGACGTCAGAAGCCCGTGACGTTAACTGAATGAGGCCAGTTAGTTATGGCTGCCGCCGTGAACTGTATACACAGTGTAGTATATGTTTATTGAAGATATCAATTATAATTGAGCTTTGTTCAACATACAGACACTTAGTGCCTTCGTTAGTTTTTTTGTGGAGTGCGTGTAGGTTAATTACGATAGTTGTGTGCAGATAATGACGTAAATAACGTTGCAGATCGTTGTAAATTCAATGAATGATCATCGCATTTGCTAGCGTTTGAAAACAGTGGTAGCCGAGTGGTCGCTGAATAAAGTAAAGAGCAGCCTATTGCAATTATATACCATATTTGTACAAATGGTTGTAGGTAGACAATCACATCATTATGCCGAATAAGCGTTCAGTAGCTGGGTGTCGAGGCTACTAAAAAACTGCTAATAATGTGCATGGGTTTGGCTTTCTGAATGATGAAGCTTTTCGTAAAACAATTACCGCTATACGAAGGGCAGACTACTCCATCAAAGCATACCAAGATATGTAAGTTACACTTTCACAAAAAAATATTATATGGAATATAACGGAGCAAGATTCAAGAACCAACCCAATTTCTCAATTGTCCAAAATATTTCTCAAATTCACAAGTGGTAACAGTAGGGATGAGAAGCTAATATCAGTTGAACCTGAAAATCTTGTTAAAGCGTTTCAGTGCCTAGTTGGTAGACATCCTGCAATTCTTTTGTTTTCTCTATTATTCAATCCATAATGATGCTAAAAAGTATTGGGCTCAAGATTGTCTCCTTGTCGTATGTCACTTGCTACTCTTACTTTTCCAGTTAGGGTATTATTCCATCTCACTGATGTTGTGTTGTTAAAGTTAAGTTCGGCTATTAATCTTTATTGAATTGTTTGGCATCTCAAATAAGCTTATTGAAGAATATGAAAAGTAGGGTTTCAACTTAACGCACACAAAACTACATACTTATCTAAGTAACGGGTGTCCCACAATGAGCCGTCATTTTAAATTTGTCGCCATTTTTTGTGACGAACATAGAGTACGAAAACTTTGACAGCTGTCAAGAGGAAACATGGAGTCTGGTCATGGAGAGATACACGAACGAGCTACGCGTGGAAGTTGTAAACATTCACTATACAAATGGTGAGAATTTTGCGGAGACAGTTCGCACAATCCGCACATTATTGGGTCATTATGCCGCACCGTCTCGCAGTACTGTGGTGGAATTATTTCATAAAGTTGAGAGTTCTGGCTGAGTTCAGAACACTTTAGGGTTTGTTTAAGGATAAAGTGTACGCCAATGATCCACTGACTATTCAAGACCTCAAGGAAGAAATTTGACTCAATTTTGAAGAAATTAGCTGACCAAAAAAGACGAAAAATTTGGATTCAAAATTGCGGTCATTTATTAGTACATTGCAACATTTAAATTTCTCGCCATTTTCGTGCCCACTGCATAGTGGAAATACATTGGAGGGATGACCTAGGGTGACTTGATGAAAATTTGACGTATTTGCCTTTTCCAGGGTACGGGGACAGATCGTACTTTACAGTACTTTATAGTGAGAGGAAACAACGATCTGTATATATTTTTATAAATTTGGGAATTAATCAGGAATTATGTATATTTTTTGATATTGGGGAATTATTAAGGGATTGTGTATATATTTTATGAGTTTAGGGAAATTAGGAGGTTATGTTGGGGCGTCGTGAGCTCTGGTCCTCTGGTCACTAACACAAGTAGGCTTAGGTAAAGGTAGGTAAAGGTTCAGGGTCATTTCAATTCCCCCAACTGGGGGCGGGCTGCTATAGGGACCTTGCGTCCCTCTTCAGCCAAGAACAGGAATTATAGGATGGGTGAGAGAAAGGAGGGGTGGAGAATGGAAGAGAGGTCAGGAAAGGTGGAGAAATACTGCCCCGGCATTCGCCTCAGGGAAGGTACTCTGTTGACTCAGGAAAACCACATAAAAACCTGAATCAGAGCAGACGGCCAGGGGAATCGAACCCGCGACCTTCCGAATGCTAGTCTACCGAGCTCGGTGAAGTAGGCTTTATTTATTGTCACAGTATATATTACACTCGTGGTAAATTCTCTAGGGAGAGCTAACCTAGGGCGCCCTGTAGGGAATAGTGTTGTAACTATAATGACGCCATCTGGTATCTCTAACCAAAACTTACAGCCCTTGTCTATGGCTAACTAAAATTTACTTAGTAAAGCTATAGACGGCTATCCCATATGTGTCATTTTCATCGTTGTAAAATATTCTTGTGACAATTGCCTACTCGTTTGGCTTTTTGCGTCAATATGTAACATCATGAAGCTAGGAAACAATTTTAATAACAAAAATTCTACTGGTTGGCTTACAATATAGAGCTTTTTTCTTTAACAGCTTTGTTTTTTTCTCTACAAATATTATCAATAATGGGTTTTACAACACATATAATAATGATTTTGCACACCTTTATGTTCTATACATTTAAATATTGATATTTGGCGAAGATGTGGATACAGTATATTGATCATTTGATCACATGATTTCTTACATTTTATAAAAGGCAAAATTTCAGGTAAATGCTGTATGATTCCCACAAAAATGGAATTTGGATAATTTAAACCTCCACGATCTTGAAGGCTAATAAGCTGTAATAATGGTCCAGGGATTGAAAAAGAAAGAAACGACCCAATTTTTTTATAATTTAACCTGCCACAAAAGCTGTACAGGCGGCAGATATTCCACTGCCAGGAATAAATTGGTTATATAATTCTGAATTTTAACTGTTAAATGTGCAGGTAATTCAACATCTTCATTTTCGAAGAGCATGCTCAGTAGCTAGAGCATTTGTTGCGTCATTTGATGCATCTATCAATCGCATGTGTGAAATCATTGCCTCTGTTGCATCCGAACTAAATGAACGAGTTAATACATAGTAAAAACCAGCTTCTTGAAGTAAAAATTTTATGCATGATGATGCTCCTTTAGCAGTGAATTTCAATGCGTGAGCTGTTTTATCGCATAACCTTGCATACCAACAGATCCAGAAGAATGTTGTATATCATCGATATAATTTTAAAGTGTTACGTCCAACCAATAGACTCCTTCGTCAGAAACATGAATAAACGGTGCAGTACTACTATCTAATTTTTACAGATATTATGTTCTGTTGCACATTATGAATCTGGAAGAAGTAATATATGTTTTCCAAATATTCCACAGTACTGTTGACATTTTGAAATTCAATGTGTCCTGCTTCTTTTAAAAACTGCAAAGAGGCAGTGGCGACGGGTGAAAAGATCTGAATAGCACGTAAAATATGAATTTTTTCGAAGTTTGATGGGTACAAATGCTTTTTCATTAAGTACCGTACAGGCATGAAAGGTAGTCAATTTTGCAGATCATATAAGGTTTTTTAAATATGAAGCAGATATTTCACCATCAGAAGAGGACATCATGATCTAGGTATAAATTTTGTGCATTCTTTATTATATGGCAATAATCGAAGCTTAACAATAAGAGTACTGGTTGTAGAAAAGGATGTTCAATGTAGTTTTTTACATTTCGATCACATTTTCTAAATAAAGATGCATTGGAGGGAAATTTATCTGTAACAATTATTAGAACAAGGAAGCCACAATCAGTAAAAAGACTAAGTACTCTCATTGCTAACGAGTAAAAGTCATTAACTCTCAAAGAAGAGTGAAAAAATAACCTGTACTCGGTACTCGACCAAGTAAAAAATAGGGCTCGTTGCAGCCCTAGTATCTAACTTCCCGACTGTTTTTTCTTTGGTTACAATAGGCGATTTTGCTATTAACGTTGAAATAATTAATCTAAAAAACATGACTTGAACATCATAATATTTCAGGCACTATAATAAATGATTTCCTAATTTTTTGGTCAAATTTATATAGTTCTAAGCAGAGCTGGGCAATAATTAATTACTTTGTAAATAATTTATTAATTTAATTCTTTTTTGTTGATTTGTATTGGAATTGAATTATTACTTCTCAAAATACTGTAATTGTAATTGGTAATTGCCATTGTTGTTTAAAAGTACTTGACAATTACTCTTTGAAAGTATTTAATTACTACATTCAATTACTCAACTACTTTTGAGTAATTAAATTACTTTAAAGTATTTCAATTGCTTTAAAAGTATATGAATTATTTGTGGTAATTGAATTTACTCGCGGAAATTGAATTATTTTCTGATAATTCAATTACTAAATTACTGATCTCGATTGGGTATTACATTTTCCGAACGCAAAAAATAAGAAAAGGCCTTATTACATGCTAAGCAAATCGCAGTTGAGTAGTCCTGGAATAAGGTAAGTATAATTCACTATTTTCTATGACTAGTCAGAAGACAGCTAATTGTATGCAACATTTGCAAGTTCAGTGACGTGTGCACGAGCAAAGCGGAAAATAGTTAGTTCAGACGCGTATGTTTTTAGATGGGACGTGGATATGTTGTACTTTTTGTAGCAGTTTAGGTTGCTAATAATTATTGTGTAAGAAGCGAAAAGTATGTCTGCGGTAAGTAAGATTACAGAATACAGTACGGTAAAACCGAGGTAAAACATAATTTATACAATTAATAACTGGCTTAAGCAGATGGTATTAGTTCATGACAATTGTTTATTAATTTCAATTTGCTTGTTTTAAACGATATACTAGCACAGAGCTGTCTAAATACTATTAAATACAAATATACTACAACAATTTATATTGAAAGTAATTTATGTAGTGCAATTACAATTACAAAGTAATTGATAATTGAATTGCTATTTCAATTACTGGAGCAATTCAATTACTTCATTGGGCGGTAATTGATAATCAGTAATTAACTACATTTTAAAAGTAATTTGCCCAGCTCTGTCTTCTAAGCTTCATATTTGATTTGATCAATATTATTTTCTATAGTGGACTCCAAAGTTAAGATTAATCCTTTATGATATACGTATTTATAATCATATAATTTTATCTCTATCGACACTCGTCATAAAAATATAAGTTTCCCTTAAAAAGACGTCGAAGACGCTACACTTCGATAACAAAAGGTAATCGGGAACATTTATCTCATAAGAACTTGGTAAAAATGTAATTTCACTACCCCCCAACACTCGCACCTTACGTATGTTTGAAGACGTCGTATTATTTGCTAACAACAGATATTAATAGGTAGGTGCTTTTGTTTGGTGACATGCTTGGCAATGATTGTTGAGAAAAGGAAATACACAGCGTGTATGTCATTACAAGCATTCTATTTCCATGCTCCTCTGTAGTTTGTTCGGGTTTGCTTTGGTAAAGGTAAATATTGTGTTTGCGCGGCGTAAGTCAAAACGGGAAGAACGCCGATGTTACAGACCTTCTATTATAAGCATTGTAGGAATTTTTTGGTCTGTAAGAACACGGGGAAGTTTTCCGAATGATATCCAGTCCAATATGGATTTTTCTGCCTTTTCTCTTGTCTAGTATTTTATTGTGCGTAAAAATTGCCCTAAGTAAATATATTTCGTCGACGTATTCTACTATTGAGAATATTCTACGCTGAGTATAACGTTAAACAATCTTAAGAGAAACACGTGAATAAGAAATACAAGTAAAATCAGACAACAAACAAAAAACTAAACTGGAAATAGGCAAGACATTGCGAAAGCCAACAAAACAACGGATGGAATCAGATCATATACGAAGAACATAGCAGATGGGATAGTTAGATGACATGAAGAGACATAATAGACTAAACGGCGACAGATGGCGAGTACCAGTTCAGGCCTATATTCATAGTTCAAATGATCTCGAAAGCTTGACCGTTGTCATAAACCAGTAACGTAAAATTTTTCAGTGGTACAACAATTACAGAGCACTTTTAGTTTGAATGGAAATGGTCTTACACTTACAATTTTTAAACTGAATGTTTTTAGAATCCGAAACAAACATCATCGAGTCTGAAGCATATTTTTTTCTGATTTTACCAAACACCAGTAAACTGGAAGTGTTTTTCCAGTTATGCAGTGATTAAATTGAAATTAAGTAGTAGCAAATGGTGAATATACTTTTAAATCTTTGATGCCCTTGAATAGCTTAATCTAACAACCCAGTGAGGTATAATGTATATAATGTATTTTTGAAAATAATAACGACAATAAACTAATACTACAACATAGATACTTGGCACTGCCGAACTGCAAAAGCAAAAATATACTCTAAACCACATAAGACCGCAATTACGCGCACAAGATAGACTACTGTCATATAAAGTCATACATCTAAATCAGTTTGCTGTTAATGAGTCAAACGCTGCCAAATATAGCTATCGTTACCAACTCAATTCAATCAAATAGAACTAATGTCACTGAAATGGGGGCAAAACAACAAGTAATTATGTGTTGAATGCAAACTACAATGAATTTAAGCCAATTGGCTCTAAAATTAAAGTTCGGCGAAGTACCAGGTTTTGTTTTGAGCGAAGAGCATGAATTTGACTTTGATATCAAGCACCGGGAGCAGTATAAACATTTCTAACTTATGTCGTACTTCAGGAGGCTGAAGAAAGGACCCTCTTCCTTACGAATGAACCTGGAGGCTTGCAGAATAGTTTCGACACAATGTAGCGATGCCTTTTTCCCAAAGTGCGAGGTGCACTCGGGCAGGTGAAAGGTATGAAGAATAACGTCAGTAGTACTTCGGTATGAATGAAGATCACTCTACTGTTGCTCGTAACTGAACGTAACTTGAAGAATCGCTTGTAGTAAAACTTATAGGTGACTTGAAATAGAACTTGACGGAGACTTAACAAGAAACTGAAATATAAACGTGACAATAACGGAAAAAGGCTTGAAATAAATCCAGAAACACGTCAGACAACCTGCAAGGGAAAACTGAATGGTTTTATATCTGAGACAAAAGGCGACCAAAGGTTAGTTCCTTCTTAAATACTGCGAGATTCTGGTTTAACCATTCAAATTACAGCACATCACATAAATGCTTTTAGAAGATAAAATCCTCTTTCAAAGCGTACACCAGAAAGAACCTAAAAAAAACGCGTCCTGAGGAATTCGAAGCATTCTCAAGAATTATTCTTTAAAAATGATTTTTATATTATAAACTTTAACAATAACAAAGTGTTCTTGTTATTTATGGTAATTTCATTATGTTTAGACAAAGTGCCACTACTTCTTAACAGACGTCTTAACGCAAGGGTGGGAAAGTTGAACAATACACTAGAAATCACTTTACATCAAAATACGCGGGTTTTAATTAAATGTCAAAGTTTACGTTTAGAATCATTTTTGAAATTTAAACTTTTGAAGTCGTTCTGATGTTATCGCTTTGTCGAGGTGGCCTTTGTACAATCAGAGCGATACGACGTTGCAATCCTGGAAATCAAATTTATAAATAGCAGCTTCCCAGCAAGGAATGTTTTCTCTCGGCAATAAGAACAAAGTTAAAACTACGGCTCGAAACGAATACAAATAATGACTCGGCGGAGCACTGCACGTACTGAAAAAATCCAGATTGATGTAGGAGGTAATGCAACAAACAAAGCAAAAATCCTAGAAAATTGCTGAAACTGAAACAAAGGAAGCTCGAGACAATTTCTCAATTAACTAATGCCGATTTTTCAGCTGCTGCAATGGAGTGGGGGAAGGAAAAACGAACCGCATTTAGATACAAAGCGGACATGACACGACTGCAAACAATTTATTTCTGAATTAAAGCAGAAGAGCACCATACTAAATAATTTATATTATATTGAAAGAGCACCTTTAATTATAATTGAATAATAATTAAAAGTATTGTATTGTATTCTTAAAATATTATCTTAATCTTCATTGCTGTTAATTACAGCGTATTTTGGCCGTAACAGATTATGCAATATGTATTCTGTAAGTTCTACGAATTTAGCAGGACATAGTACCTACTTCAAAAGTTAATATGAATCAGTTTCAGAAAAAAAATCGCCTTTGCCTTCCTGGCGAAAAACACTTCCTATGGCATATTTTTAAACAACTTAACGCTAGTAGTAATGTACGGTAATTTATCACACAATATATGCGTTATTGTTTAAAACATTTCGGAAGTTGATTATAGTTTATTACAGCGTGATAATTTCTTATGAACTTACTGTAATAGCTTGTTTCTACAACACTGCAAATAGTTTTAAACACGCAACCGTAAAATCAACGTCGAAAATAGTAAAGCTACTCGTTAGCTAAACGCGACCACCGACACTGAAATTCGTTACTTTAAAGGTAAGTGGTCGATTTTGCAATGATTTCGTGCGTTTAAAATTTTGCGCGCTCTGAAAATCGCTATCAGTACGTCGTTCGGATAAGAAACAACAGTCACTTATTCGGTTCAATAAGCTCAGCTCAATTCTCTCTTGTCGATATCTACTACTTTACGAGCTCATCAACTTTTAAGTGTATTTTCACCATTTTCACACATTCTTCGAAACGCTTTGGGGAGTTACTCTTTTAGTGTGCTACGTCAATTGCTGGTACTAAACATTTCAAGAATCTCTGCACGAAGTAGTGTTATAATTTATAACAACTTTCGGCACAAAAATGAGATAAGTCAATTAATAAATATTTCATATGGTTACCGCTCTTATTATCCACGTCAATATCGTTATATCTAGATTAGAGGTTTTAAATGTAGGTAATTTGTATCGCCCAAGAAAGAATTTTTGCAATCATAATAAACGCATGAGGCCGTCTGGTTGGTCGAGTGGGTGAGCAGGCCGCTTAGCAATCAGGTGGACATGTGTTCAAATCTGGCTGTAGCTGAGAATTTTCTTGGAGCGGCAATGGATTTGAACTCATTAATTCAGGTAGATTTAACTTAGAGTTAGAATTGTTGAATGCGATGAGTCGCGCGGTACGCATGGTCCTCCACACCGAAAGGTAAGAGGTTAAATATTGTATGTATATGACTGAGCGAATGAATGAACAAACATGTACGCTATTTTTATTATAGACTACAAGAATTTGTGACTGCTGATGTGACACTAAGAGACATTCAATAAATGGTAGCCAACAGCAAAATATTTTGTAGGGGCAACTAAATATCCTGTGATGGTTTTGGATGGTCAGATAGTAAATTGATTCAAATGTTTAGCTGCTTTTTGATCATAAACATCACTGCCATACTATGGACAATAAGAAATGAATTTTGCAAATAGATGTTGAAAGTGTCCACACAATTCACGTGTTTATATACACTAGGACGATGGCAGAACGTGTGTGCTCCGCTTCTAATAACATCGACGATAACTAGTTCGCATGAAAGCTATTACGATCACTCAAGTCTTTATCTTCTCGGGTCCAACAGTTTTAAATCGGAAGACCATGACCAAAATTTAATTTAACCATCAGGACATCAGGATGTACTTCATTTAAAAACATGACTGCTAATGCAAAACTTAGTAAGTTCAGGTAGTTTTCAGCAATTGGGTTTTCTAGAAACGAGAATGGTCTTAAAGTTCCGTCATTAATTACACCCATTCAAGCAGTTACTTGTAAGGATAGTGGATATGTACTTCGCATATCCAATGCGAGATTGTCATGTAAACAGAACTGCTACTTATATCTCCTGTCCGTTCTATGGAAAAGGCGCACTCATAAGAAAAAACCTAACCTAACACTAACATTTTAATGTGTTGCCTTTCTAATAACACCATCTTTATTCCACAAGGTGTTAAATAATATCATTCGTTTACGTGCTGTGACGTTGTGGCCCGTTTGGGCAGCTTTCGCGTGCTTGGATTCCGTAATTTTCTCTACCAAATTGGCATTTCGACATTATCGGATTAACAAAGTGGCTTTAATGAGCACATCATCGAAGTGTCTTTGACGTACTTACCGCATCTATTAAGATAACTCGTGAGGCATTTCTTCAGCAATTTTCGTTGATTTAATTAAAAGGTGTACTGGATGACAATAATACCAGGGTCATATTTATATCTCATTTATTTATGAATCTATTTGAATAAAATTTGATGCTGGGATACTAGACATAATTTCTAATTGACGGATAGATATAGTTAAAATGGTCAAATACCGGTTTCACCGAAATTGCCATTAACTTTGATTTTTTAAATGGATTACCCTATATATTTATTTTTGTTTTGGAATGCTCAGCTCACATTACATACGATACTGTTGCCAAATTTTTATTTTTTAAACAAAATACCTAGTCTTTTAATTTATTTATTTTCTTATAGAAGGGCGTGATTGGAGAAAATCTGATCAAATTAGCTATAGTAACCCATAATAATAGCTATTTTATCAATTTGATCAATAACAAATACTTCATGAACGAATAAAATTTGCTAAACATGTTTTTTGAGAAAGTATTTTTTTAAATGGCACCTACGAAGGGCCATCGTTCCATTAGATGGAAAACTTAATTACCAATTTAACGATATATATCATGTACTACTTTACCTTTATCTCAAAGTGAGCAACACTGTTGTATGCAATTTGAGTCGTACATTCGCAAAACAAAATATATAGAACAATCCATTTAAAAAATCAAAGTTAATGAAACTTTTGGTGAAACCGGACACTTCGATTATATCTGTCTTTCAATCCGAAATTATGTTTAATATCCTTGTAACAAGTTTCATCCAAATCTGTTGATAAGTAAAGGAGATAGAGACATGTGCCTGGTCTTATTGTCACCCGGTATGTATTTCCACTGTTGTGAATTGTGCATAACTTGAATATTCACCATCATAGTTGCCGTAAAATTGTGAAGAAACTGTTAATTGAGTTCGCCTTCAATGAATAGTTTAGACTTTGTTTTCCTTATTTCTTGTTTATTTAGGGCGCCTTCCTGGCCGTTATAAAATTGTTGGGGGCAGTTTGAATTGTAAACAGTAGATTGTGCAATTTATACTCCTTTGTCTTGTATTGTCAACGAATTCGGCAGCCACAATTTCTAATAAGCGGCACCAAATATTTTGCGCCAACTTGTTCAAGAACTTCCTACATTAGAGATGGTTTGGCCGCGCTGAATAATGTAATTAATCTTAGCCGTTTCTTATGCTGGCACGTTGTGTACTGAATGTCAAACTGAAAGTAGACAACGCAATTTCAAGCAAAGCTAAAACTGCACGGAAATCCAGGTAAATTTGGATCAATAAACGGACAGTTTTCCCAAAGCCAGAAAAAGTCCTTGTCCTGCTAGAAGTCTTTCTAGTCCATCAAAATGTTTAGATCAGCAGGTGGCGCCTAACAATTTCCCAGATGTGCATCTGGGGTACGACCCTCCTCAACTATCGAATTCGGCATGTTAGGGTGTCTAAATGGATTTTAGACTACTACAATAAAAGTTATTAAAATGAATAAAGAAAACGTGAACACAGCGGTTCTTATCTAATAAATCATTTTTTTCAGTTCTTGTGGCAACCAAACTGAATGGACACGTTGATAGTGGCTCATCAAAGAAAGTGAAAGATCGTACGTGATATGATAGTAAATAATCTCAATACCAGACATCCGATTTCATCGTTAATGTCGCAGACCAATATAGTTTTTAACAAGTAAAATACTTAAAAGTAAGGCCATCACACAATGCAACTGTAATGATATTGCAACGTTGTAAGAATGTAGGGTAGTAGGCCACTTAAAGATATCTGACAAGTAAAAGTGTGCACAAGGAAACTAAAAGAAATGCCAATAACAAAACAGAATAGAGCAACCAACAAGGTGCTAACGGAGAGAAGCTGCTCCGCGACCGTCATGGAGAAAGACTTGCACCATGACAAACCCTTCGTGTTTTAGTGTCTCTACATTGTAATGTAATACTGTAAAATAATTGTAATCCTTTTTCTTCTTCCTCTTAATGTGGGCTAATGACGTGTTGCTACGCACACAAAATGTGGTTATCGTAAGCCATCTTCGGCCGTCGATTTAAGAGATTCAAATACTCTTTCATGGGGGTCATCAGCACCATGGGTGTTGGTATGGTGGCTGGGGAGCGACGCTGTAACCAATGTCCACGTGTAAACTTCGAACTCATTGCCTGCTCTCTTAAAATGTAATTAATTTTCTTTAATTTGTTTCGTCTTAAGTTCTTCACAAGTTAGTATGTAGAGTGAGCTCGCTGTTCCGTAAAATTAAATATAACCCTATATACGCTATATTATCACCTTCCACAACTAAAAATAATGAAATTGATATAAATATCCAGTTTCAAACGCATACCCAAGAGAAAAATCCTCTGACGTAAGAGTATCGTGCGCGACGTACTAAGAGGAGAAAAATAATTTGGACATTTATTAACCTTCTGAGTGAGTGCTACATAATTACTATATGCAAACTAGGACAAGGCGCAGATTGTGAATATGATAGTACCGAAGATCGAAGAATGAAATAGATGACCAACAAGAAGACGAATCGGCGGCTTTTCATACAGGGAGACATGTAAAAACACATATTTATATATAGCTTCTTATGTTTGTGTGTTATATGGTGAATATCTATCACACAAAATATAAAATGCACGCAGTGTTTCGCCCTGTTAATCAGGTAAAGTTCGAACTGAGATTTAAGGGTTTGTCTTACAAAAGTTTCTAGTATGCTAATGCCGGAATTAAAGTATCACGGAGCTCATGGTAAAGTTCGACCCTCACATAGTGCACCCTTTTACTTTGTAGACCCTGTGAGGACCTCTATGCATGAATTTTAGAATGTCATTCATGCTTTCTCAATTGTCTTGTCTGGCGTGGACGCACTGTAATCAATGTAGCAGCCAATGTTGGGGCCAACAAAAACTAAACAATCTGTTCAAAATAATTATAAGTTATGGAGTTTAAACAACATAAATACTTCTTGTATTTTAAACCATAAATCAGAAATGAACTAATGACGTACTGTTGACTCACCATGTATAAGTGTCTAATAAGTTCTAGTTTTTACTCTTCTATGAATCTCCTAATCCGCAGTAAAAACGGGGAAGTTTTGCAATACGTTAATGGATTGGTACCTACATGTACTCACCGTTTAGGCATGAAAAGCGAAGTAACTTGGAGGAGGAAGTTATCATCCCAACCACGAATGACCGCTTCCTTTATAGAAACACGCGCTGAAAGTTTAGCGAAAACTTTGAGAGAATGAACTTCAATAAACGTCAAAAGAGTTCGTTCCAAGTTATAGCGGTAACAAAATTTAAGAAGGATCAAAGATAAATTTCGGCACTTTGAAAACGCAAGCGTCAAATTACCTGTAAGGGAAAGCAGAAAGACCAGCAAGGAGGATTCCATGATTTAAGCCTTTTCAGTTTTACACCTCTCAGAGTTAATTACGTCTTTTTTGCGACCGCTAAGTTGAGACCAAATTCCAATATAAATGGAAAGAAAGTCACAATCTGCTTGAACAGGACCTTCTTAATACTTCGCAACTTGAAGCGAGTATAAGAACGGGTGGGCTTACGCTGGTTTACGTGCCGACTTGGACGCTTATTTATATTTAAATTTACAGTTTATATAAGGAAAACAGCCACAAAGAGAGAGAAAATAAAAGAAGGCATCCCTCTAAGTGCATAATTGCCGTATAATAATATTATTTTAACTTTTCCACAAAAATTTGTTTAATATTCTACTTTTAATAAAGAAAATGCACCATTAATAATGGAACCAGCCGTACGACTTTGTCTCTAAAAGAGCTTTTTTGCTTTTATAGAGGAAGCGGAGAAATCCGCCATCCTCTTCCATAGCTCGGTGTAATATCGGTTAGAATTAATGAATATAAATGCGATTAAGATGCTTTCTTTTTATTACGAAATTAACATCGAACGAAAATTAATTTTGATTCATACTTTTTTGATTCGGCTGTAGCTTTATACATTCAGTGTTAATCGGAAACTGCATGAGACACGGTGGATATTAAACGGGGAAATTCCGGTTGAATTACATTTGAAATTCAGATTAGAACTTAAGATGCATTTAGACACCATATTAGCAGGCCATTTCAATCCGAAATAAGAAGATTGGTCCGTTTGAACTGTAATGGAATCTCAAACTACACATTTTCGTATTTAGCCGTAATGATTATAGTTGTAACTAAACACGTTTAAGTTTATATTAGTCACTTTTTTACCTAAATTGAAAAGCACTTAATGCCAGTGGTAAAAAATTAAAAAAAAGCTACATTTAAATAGAGTTTATATTGTACAAAGTTTCTTCGGCAAATTCAGACCACAAAAAATATGGGTGCCAATTTCAATATATTTTGTTTATTATACTGTGCATCTACACCACAGTTGACCTGCAAATTAATGATCTCTCGTAATTTCCCAATATCAGATTACTGTCTAGGTATAAAATAATTAGAGGGAAAAATAAAAGTTTGAATAATTATCATTTTGACATTTTAATTGTTTGTAGAAACAAATTTAGTACGAGTATTATAATTACACCAAATTACACTAGAGTGGTGTGACTGCTCTTAAAAGCGATTAGGACTAAAACGTTTCGTATTCCGATATAGAAAAATAATATAATCATGTATATCCTTACTATCATGCTCTAAATATAAAAATATAGGTATAAAAGAATAGTAAAAACTGACGTCTTCCATCGTTAGGGTCCATTAAAAATCGAACGGCGCACATATTTGGCGTTCAAATGAGAAAGAAAGGGAGGGATTACTATTTTAGTTTGGTTGAGCGCAATACGTCGAAGTTAGCGCGGGGCAGCACAGTTTAGTTCTTCTTTCCGTTCATGGTGCACGGAATGCTTGTCGAAAATCTGTGATTTACAGCTGCCCTCTCTTCAAACCAGGCACTGGAGAATCCCTATACAGCGTGAGGAATCCCCTTTTCTAGTGCCGTGCCCGCTTCATGTGCCAGCCCGCCTGCGTCGCTTAACTTCTGCGGGAAGAACGATTCAATTCTTTCGGCCAAGTCTAAGGCCTGCAATTTCGCTTGGTTTTTGGAATTTCACCGCAGACTGCACAGAGCTAAGTTATTCCTTGTCTATAGTTATCTTGAATGTGTAATTTGCTGTCGATTTAAAATGTGCTTTATGTACCTACAATAAGAATATTTGCTTATGAAAATTACAGCCCATTGTTACATGTGTTTTAGCAAATGAGTTGTTTGTTGTGAAATAAGTATTAGGGCATGTCTCCGTTCGTAGCGCAGTAACACCTTCAGCGCACTGAGCAAGTGCATCAATATCGCTTTCTCTTGTGGGGTTTATTCTGCAGACATCTGTTGAGATTGTTTTCCGGTGATGTTAAGTCGAACACGCAAAAATTCATTAGGCAATGTTTTGAAATCCATAGTTGCTGCCCGCTTAGATGTTATATTATTAATGTTATCGTAACAGAATTCTTAAAAATTCCCATCTTGTTTTCATTTGTAGAGCGCAGTGCAGTTCCGAATCTTTTGCAGATAAGTAAGCATCTTCAAAGGTACAGAAATGAAGTAGAGTTCAAATCTAGGAGTTGGCTACCGTACACTAAGCATTTTCAAAGGTTCAGAAATTAGGTAAGGCGCAAATCGTGAAGGTAAGCACCGTACACATGTTCCCATCGCCAGGAAATCTTCTATGGTGGGAGCTTCCACTCCATTGCAGGCATTTAAAACACTATAGTGGCGCCCTGAACAATAACAAAAGCATTTTTCTCGTACAGGCTGTTCTTTCAGTTTCAAACACCGTCCATCCAACTAGTTGGTCTTGGCAACCTTGTAAGCCCCTTGAATGTAGCAAACTAGTTTTACCCTGTAACAAATTTTAAACAGCTCTGTAAACATAACGGTCAGACTTTACACGAATTATAATTTACGAAACTTGTTAAATCAAAAAAATTAATTTATTCAAGTTACGGAGTTACAAAATGCAGTTTACAATGTGTCTACTAGATGCTAACTGACATAAGAACTGACTAAGTACAGTGTGCACATGCTTATATAACATTTCTTATCACTAAAGATTCTAAGAAGCTTGAAGCTGGGGCTGGGAACTACTTCGTAAGCATTTACCCAACATATCACTTAACATAATATACGCAATAGGTATAAAGTCAAGTTAAGCATCTGTTGTGCAGCGTAAGCTATAAGGGGTATCATGCAGTTACGAAACCTCAAGTTACAAAAATATGTACGCTAATATTTTTTTAGGAATTTAAACAATCTTCATTTTACTAACATATGAATACTTTGAATCTTTTGAAATATGAGAAGGCATAACCGAGAAATTTTTCTATGCATATAGAATTTACACTTCTATTTTGTCTTTTATTTTGCAATTTTGTGTGTATATATTGTTATGATACATGAGGCAGAGAAATTAATTTAAATAAAGAAATATTTGAAGCAAATAAGCTTGGAAGAATGATATAATTAAATCTTGATTGGGGTTAAAAATTTCAAACATTATTAAAAATTTTAATTGAAACAATGAGAGAAGAGACTTTGGTATTGATTGAATATGTTAATTTAAGAGTTTCAGAAAATTTTAATAAAATATAAGCCAAGGTAACGATTGACAAATGTGTTATAATAATAATGTGAATGGTTAAATTGTAAATAATGGATAATTTAAAATATGTAAGGGTGCAGTAAGAATAGTATCCAACCAGAACAAGTTTTTTGTTTGAAAAATTAGTTACATAAAACTCATAAAAACATGTACATATTTTAGATATGATAATTTTGGAAGAATAAAAAATCGAATCTCTGCCTTAATTTATGTAATTTTTGTACTTGCAAATTAAGCAAAGGCTTAAAACAAATCTCCGAGGTGAAGGTCAAATGAAATATTAAAAATTGGAAAGAATATTTTGATATTGTGTAATAAGAAGAGCTACAGATACAAGTAATTGGAAATGGAATAAAGGACTTAATACTAGTTAATGGAATTTGGATTTATTCATACGTACAAGACATAAGAAGAGGTATTTTACAATTTATAATGTGATTTGGATATTTCGTGTATGTTACTTGAGACATTAGAGATCTGCAAATAAATGGAACAAAGTTAGAATTGGAATTTATCAAAAGAAGGAAACTTACCAGGATTTGAATCGTGTGGTGGAGACATCTAAGAGGAATGACAGCTGTGACTTGGACATCTAGAAGGAGCAGTAACATTTGGGAGGAACAGTGCTTTCTAGAAGGAGCCAGGACAGGATTTTGATGCCAGGGTAGCTAACGTGACTTAACAGAACCAGAGGGAGGTTGCAGGAACTGGGATCGTGCGGCGGTGACATCCAGGAGGTGACAGGACTGGAATTGGAGATTTAAGCAGTTGGTTTGACAGATCGGAGGAAGTTGAAAGGATTCATGTACCATCAAAGGGGTTGCTGTTAATGAATGGTACATTGAGTGCTGCAGGCTATTGAAGATAAGGTCCAGTGGTGGTTGGTGTTTGCAGTGAAAGCGTAAGCAGCTATTAAGGTTTGTTAAGATAAGTTGACAAAGCATTTTAAATAACTGTCAATTTTAAAAGTGACAACATAAAGTTGAGTAAGTACTTACATAGGTAATTTTGAATAATAGTAAATGTCAATGTAAGATATATTTTTCAGTTTGCTTGGTTTGTTGAGATTTTGAAATCAGTATGACATTAAACGTTATTAATTAAAATACTGACATTCAATTAATAGATAGAGATCTTGATTTGGCGAACCACCTGAGATAAGAGAATTTGATTTATTATTATTAAGAATTATTATTGAATTTAAAAGGGCAAGATTTTAATAAAAAGTATAGCTTTATATAGCCACATTCATAATAATATGTAAATGTGGATCACCCAAAGTGTCTTATAGTATTTTGTCCATTAGTTTTCTTCAATAAGTTTATTTTTTTAATTATTAGTTTCTTAAAAATCGATTTTAAAATTAATTTTTTCAAAAAGAAATTAATATGTTAATTGACAATATGAATTTCTTTAAAAAAAAATATTTTCAAATCGATTTTTAAGTAACTAATAATTAAAAAAATTAACTTAGCTGATTTATCTCCAGTTCAACATATAATGGATGATATTTGAAGAATAACCAGGTTTTTGAGTCGAATGACTATGTACCGATAATGTTTTCACTCCACAATAAAACAACGCCTAGAACATCTTTAGTGTACGATGGGGTCTGATAGAATAAAAACAGCAAGCTTGGGGAAACTATAGAAGAATATAGATATTCGCATCATCTACTAAACGTTATAAAAAGCCTTTACGAAGATCCGAATTAAAATGAACCACGACAGACTGGTACAAGAAAAACCTTAAAAGAATATATCAAGAAAATGTACTAGATTTGAACTTCATAAATTGGCCATACCTACTTTACGGCGGCTGTTGCTGGATTCTCTAGAATAGATTAGAGCATAAATATTGATATACAAATTGAGGTTAGCTCTGTATATTGTTATGATACACTAAGGGTAGTTGCAAAATAAAAATATAAAATTGATAAATTTGGAAGATTATTACAATCAAAATTTGAGGTGTTTAGATAAGATTGGGTGTTAATTTCAAAATGAATAATGAAAATTAATTGAGACAATGAGTAAGGTAATTTGATAAGTAAATAGCACTTGAGTATTGAATTTTAATAGTTGAGTTCAATTTTAATAAAGTTTCAAGTCAAGGTTACAATTGACAAATGTGCTTGTGATAATAATAAAGAATTTTAGCATGTAATAATAGGACATTAATATTTTTAAGAAGGCAAGAAGAATTGTAACTACGAGAGATATGAAAATTTGTTTAGTTAGTTAAATAAACAAACTCATAAAAAATGTATATCGAATTTTGAAATAACTAATTTTGAGAATAAAAAGTTTGATATTATGCCATATTTTGTATAATTGCTTGGTAAAATACAAAATAAAGGGGCTATTAACAAATCTACGTGGTGAAAATATGCAAATATAACCTGGAATTAATAAAACCATACAATCGGTGAAGAGATTGTGCAATACAGTGAATTTAACCCTAGAACGCATACATCTAAGAAAGTTACATTAACGCATATGTGGTGTCGTATACGACACCACACCTTTTTTTGTTTAATGGGGCACTTTAAATTTACTATACGCCTTTTTTAATATCTGGGAGATAATTTTGACTGCATAGATGCATATTAAAGGGCAAAGCGGAAATGTAAGTTCTTAAAAT
Organism: Agriotes lineatus; assembly: GCA_940337035.1. NCBI lineage: Eukaryota > Metazoa > Arthropoda > Insecta > Coleoptera > Elateridae > Agriotes > Agriotes lineatus. The sequence goes on from OW679202.1 coordinate 97,324,109, forward strand.
ATTTATTTATGAGTATGAATAAATGAATTGTTAAATCTAAGGAACCGATCAGGTACTAATATCTACGTTAAACACTTTTGACAAATAACTACAGTGTGATTTTGTAAAAACTCAATTGCAGCACGCCCTGGATAGCCTGAATCAGGTGGCAGTACTGAAGCAGAGCCGAGCCGTGCCTGGGGTGCAACGTGCACAGCACCCGGGCGGCAAACTATTTGGGGCGGCAAAATGAAAAATGAAAGATATTTAAGATAGGTATGCTTGTGCCTTGCGGCATTAGAAAATGCAACATTTTTTATCAAGTTATAGTCTTGTGTCTGGATTTTTTTCGTATAAAGGTAACTTGATACAGAGAAACGGTTGCATTTTTAAGGCGGCAAGCATACAATAATAATTTATTACTTATAATTTATTTTTATTATAAACACGTCGCGTCGGTGCCGTTTGCTATTGTACACGGTGATTATACCGACACACGAGTTATCGCTCTGTCGCTATGGTGCAGCGTCATGAAACACGAAACTATATAGATCAGCGTAATCAGCTAGACTAAGCGGCCCTCTTTAGACACAAAAATAATGAGTAAATTGTGTATTTGTGCTTTGTTGCAACATGCTTCATGCTCATGCATGCCGCCGGCATATACGATAACAAACTTAAAAAGGGCAATTGGGGGTTAGTTTAGTTTGCGATTGAATGCTAGTAAGATTGTACTGAACTAAGCAGAAATAAAAAGGCTAAACGTTTCAAGCAAGAGCTAAATAATATAGTGCTTTTTAAAGTTGAAAGTTTTAAAACGTAAGTATTTTTCATTATTTTAAACATTTGAACTTTTCTGCTTATTTTTCTGTTTCGCTATCCTTAGAATTTATTTGTGCTTAATTCAGATGGCCGATGGCAGAAAGAGACTTTCCGGCTTTCAGTATCGAAAAAGAAAGTCCGAAAAAGACGAAATTAAAAAAGGACTGGCTGGCTCCTTAAAAAAATTTTTTGTTTCCACGGCGGCTGCAGCCGAACAACCATCAACAAGCCTGCAAGTGGAGGAACAGCTTGATTCGAACAAGGACACGCATATGGAAAATCCAGAAATAGGGCAAGAAAATAATAAATCCGAGGCGGATGCACAGGACACACCGGATTCACCAACACCAACCGAGGTTGCTGCTGAGGACGCTGGGATGGAAATATTGAAAGATCCTGCTCTTTGGCCGCAAGTTTTAACAGATAACATTAAAATGTCTATTCTTGAATTGGGGCCATTACAATTGAAAAATATTGCATTTCCATTAGACGATTCAAACAGATCTTTTTCAACTACTTATTATGACAAAAAATTAAGCAATAATGAAAAAGTTCCTAGAACATGGTTAGTTTATTCTAAGTCAAATAATTCTGTATTTGGTTTTTGTTGCAAATTATTTAAAGTTACTGATAATGTTTTTAACGATGATAAAGGTTATACTGACTGGCGACACTTATCTCAAAATTTAGACAGGCACGAAACAAGTAAGGGGCATTTTGAGAGTGTTAAGAAATGGGTTGAGCTAAAAAAATCGATTGAAAAAGGGACAACTGTTGACTCAGTCAACCAAAATTTAATTAAGTTGGAAAAACAACGATGGACGTCAATTATTGAAAGAATCATTTGTGTCATACAGTATTTAGCTGGACAAAATGCAGCTTTTAGAGGAAGTAATCAAAAACTTTTCGAAAAAAGCAATGGTAATTTTTTGAAGCTAATTGAATCAATTGCAAAATTCGATAATATAATGGCGGAACATATTGGCAGAATTCAAAAAGATACCAATAATATGCCACATTATTTAGGTGATAAAATCCAAAATGAATTAATTTGTCTAATAGGTGAAAAAGTCAAGCAAAATATAATCGAAACTTTAAAACTGTGTAAATATTATTCAATTATATTAGATTGTACACCTGATGTGAGTCACGAAGAACAAATAACTGTAGTTGTCAGGTTCGTTTTCATTAATGATATTTCAAAGGGTATAGAAATTAGAGAGCATTTTTTAGGGTTCTGCCCAGTTACAGATACAACTGGTGAAGGACTAACGGCCTTTTTATTGAATTATTTAAAAGAATTAAATATTGATATTAAGGATATGCGAGGGCAGGGATATGACAACGGTGCCAACATGAAAGGCAAACATAATAGGCTGCAAAAAAGAATTCTTGATATAAATCCTAGAGCCTTTTTTGTCCCTTGTGCAGCTCATAGTCTTAATTTAGTTGTCAATGATGCTGCGAAAAGTTCGCTTGACGTAACAAATTTCTTTGCTATTATTCAAGAAATATATGTTTTTTTTTCAGCCTCCACCTACCGTTGGCATATTCTCATGAAAGAACTTCCTACCATAACTGTAAAACCTTTATCTGATACACGGTGGGAGAGTAGAATCGATGCCATTAAAACCCTTAGATTTAATTTAGAAAAAATTTATGATGCTCTCTTTTCCCTTTATAATGATACATCAAGAGACAATGACACAAAAAACCTTGCAAAGTCACTAATTAATAAAATAAAATCATATAAATTTGTGTGTTCTCTAGTAATTTGGTACAATATTTTATCAAAAATAAACACTAAGCAAAATCATGCAAAAATCTAATATTATTTTACCAGAAACTGTAAAAATGTTGACAGAAATTCAAATTTTTTTCATTGAAATACGATCTGAAGGTAGTTTTACAGCTATGCTTAATGAGGCAAAAAAAATTGCTGAAGATATAGACTGCGAAAGTGTTTTACCAGCTGTAGGCTTGGTTAGACCGAGAAAAGCAAAGTTTTTTTTTGATTATGAACATAGAGATGAATCAATCGAATCACCAGAGTTGAATTTCAAAGTCAATTTTTATTTTTATATTCTTGATATAGTAATATCAAAATTAAATGACAGATTTGAACAGTTAAACGAGTGCAACTCCTATTTTGGCTTTTTAAATAATTTAGGCTCTTTATCTATAGATAAAGAAGAATTAATGAAATGTTGTATGGATTTACAAATTAAATTAACCGATTCATCTACAAAACAAATGGATGTTAATGCAATTGATTTGTGCAATGAAATTGAAATATTGTCCATTTATAATAAAAGCAATACGACTTCGGCCAAGGAAACTTTAGAATACCTTGTGGCTAATGATTTAATTAGCACTTTCCCGAATTTATCTGTAGCCCTACGAATTTTTTTAACGATGCCTGTCACTGTGGCTCATGGTGAGAGATCGTTTTCAAAATTAAAAATAATTAAAAACTATTTGAGATCTACTATGAGCCAGAACAGACTTACAAATTTGGCTGTAATAAGCATCGAGGAAGAGATCTGCCAGGCGTTAGATATGACGGATTTAATACGAGAATTTGCAATTAAAAAAGCAAGAAAAGTCGCTTTTGATATTTAAATTTAGAATTTATGTAGTTTTTAGTTCATGTTTATAACTTCTAAGTTACTAATAATAAATAATTTAAGCAATACTTTGTTTTATAACTATTAAAGCATTATGTTAGTTGTTTTAAATATTTAATTTTTTAATTTATACAAATAATAAAGTTTATAATAACCTTTATATTTTTTTATTTTTTAAAACAAGTTACAGTTATCAAGGCAACGCAGAATTTTAAAATTAACACTATTTACGTCTAAGGAGCTATACGCTATAGGGGCGGCAAACTATATCTTGCACCCGGGCGGCAGATACCCTTGGCTCGGCCCTGTACTGAAGTGTATTGTTGGTGACACTGTCTGTGTCAAAACTCAAGCAAAACCAAAACTGCTAACCTCGAATTTGACATAGACTTACAGTGTCACCAACAATACATTTCAGTATTGCCAACTGATTCAGGCTATCCAGGGCCTGCTGCAATTGAGTGTTTAAAAAATCACTCGGTAGTCTCTGTTCAGCACATAAATTATACTGCAGGCTATCAAGTTAAGTTTTGCGTCAGTCTGTGTCAAAGTTTTGACACAGTCTGACGCAAAACCTAACCTGATAACCTCGAATTTGACATAGACTTACAGTGCCACCAACATATTGTTCATACGTTTGAACTTCCACAGCCCGCAGAGAATTTTTTTTTTTGGATCTCTCGATATTCGCATCATAACCTCAAAAAGTTATTTAATGTCAATTGAAATTAGTTCTAATTATAAGCGTCGCCATCTCTGTTCCTTTTAGTAATTAGTTAATATATTATCGAGTTACCTTTGTAATATGTTATTTTGGTTGCCTGCTCCACTCTATTTGTTCGGCGACTGAAGTATAATAGCTAACTGGCAATCCTATAAAGACAGTACTCATAGCTATTTTAACAAATTCCACTTCGCATTACGTTACTATGAAAATTATGTACGTAAACTGACAGATGGCAAGTGGTTACCGACCAACACCTACCGAGAAAACGTGTTACGTGATTGCATAGATGGCGTCATATGCGACACCAAGTACCTAAAAAACTAATTATAAAGCTTGTAACAAGTTTTGGAAATTAAAAATGAAAGGGAGATATCAACAATAATCTTCTGGAGAGGTACTGAAAATATGAATATGATAACATAACAGCAAATCACTAAAAACTAGATAGTTAAATAGGTGGTGTCTCATATGACGCCACCTATGCGTTCTAGGGTTAAAATAAATAACACAGAAGATTACATTATTTCAAGGGATTTGGCTTTATTGATACATTCAAGATATAATTAGAATTCATTGGTGACGTTGGTGATTGCATGGAAGACAGGAAGTTGTCGGAATTAGCTGCTTGATTTGGACGGTTATGTGGGTGTTGCTGGATACAGAGTACTATCTGAGGAATAAAGAAGGTTAGATTGGGATCATCTATAATACTGAAACTTACCAGCAATCGATTGGAATGACGGTGACATTGATAAAGGGAGCAGGACTGGATTCTACGAACAATAGGAGTTATTGACAGGTTAGATGCGGTTTGAAGGTTGACGGACCATCATAGTTGTGAATATTGGAGCATTCAGCGGAAGGTGTTGCAGACTGTGAACATCGTTAGCTGTGGACGTTGGGAGCTGTTGGTATTTGGATATGTGAAAGCTGGAGAAGTTTTAAGGTTTGTGTAAATAATTCATATAAAAGCATTTTGAATAATAAACAATAAAAGAAAGAGTAAAAATAAACATAATACAGTACTTACTTTGGTGAATTGATTAGTAGATGTGTCAATGTAAAGGATAATTGTCAATACTTGGTTTGATTAAATGTAGAAGTCAAGTTGACAGTTAATGTCATTCAGTAGTCAAGGATTTATATAGAATTTAAACTTCAACTAATAGATAACTAGATTGGCGAACCACCCTGATAAGAGTACTCAATTGAAATAATTAGTTAAAAGTAAAATTTAACATAATTGATTTGAAAAAGAAATTAATTAAGGGTTAGCTCAAATTGGAGCTACTGCATAATTATAAGTCGCCCAACGTGGTGCATTACAATATATATCCGAATCTCTCTCTTGGCTATAACTTCCAACACAGACAGCATTTCTCCATGTGTCTCTTTATTTCGCTAGGCGGATAGTGCAATGTAAAGTGGTGCCGAGAATTTAATTTGTTGTTAATTTGTGTACCGCGGTAGACAGTCGTTCCTATATTTTTATATCTTCTAGAAGAGAAAAATTAGTTCTGTCCTGTTAGTTGTCTTCACAGTCCATGGCACAAGCGCATAAGGCAACAGAAAACACCAGCGCTGTGACAACTCTAATTCTTTTCGTAATTGAACCATGACCGTTCTCTCCAGCCGAAGTCGTCTCCGTATTTCCTGTTCACATGTCTTTTATTATTAATAACAGCTTCAAGGTAGGCTATTTGTTGCCGACTACACAGTTATAGATCTGATTAAAACTTTCATCTTGTTGGTTAATCTGTTGACTACCATCATTTTTGTGTTGCTAAAGATGATAATGCAGCCCGAAATGTCCGCTTTCCACACGCTCTTATTCTGGTGGGATTTCTATGTTTTTACTATTAACTAAAAGTATAGTTTCGTCAGTAAATCTAGGCTATGCATTCGTATACCCCCAACCATCTGTAATCTTCTGATATTCTGCGGTTCCTATTCTTTTCTCTTTCAGATATGTTCTCTGTTTTATCACGTCAAGCGCATTATCACTAATATAGGATTGACATTGACGGTACCTATCCTTTGAGTTTTCTCTATTGCTGATGTCACCCTTTCTCTAAAATACTCTATACAAAAACCTTTGGTATCTTGAATAATTGGCAACTGTTTAGTTATTCTTATTTTAGGAACTTTCAGTTTAATTTTAAAGTTGCGCATAAGCACGTTGAGCTTAACATAACCCTTTTAATAGAATACCAATAGAGACAAGATAGATAAGAACAGAAAACAAGTTTATACAAACGTTATTTGATATCTGAAAAAACTAACCTTCCGATTTCTTTAAAACTTATTAGGTGTATAAAACTTCTTGGATACCATTGTATAGAAAACAAATCTGTTTGAAAATAGCTTGCACTGCCCTTTATAAACGGCTAAATTGTAAAACATACGCGAAAAAATGCAAGTTCGGTGGCGTAGTGGTTAGGAGCGCTGGACTCCTATTCAGGAGAACTTGAGTTCGAACCTTGGTCGTAAAAAATATTTTGCAAAATCCATCCATTGTGTCAGGTCATTTTTCTAAAACATGAAGTGCACAAGGTGCTCCTCGCTAAGTGCGATTAAAATATCATTTTGACCCTCAAGCCAATGTCCGATATGAAATAGGACGCTCTAAGAAACAAATAAATTTCAACCTAAGAGATTTTGGTATATTTTCGCTTTGTTTATTTGAAAGAAATGTTTCACGAAATCACAATAGTCGGGACAGTCTCTACAGGTAGCCTCTTTCTGTTGAAAAATGTCACACTTATTTATACATGAAAGTGCAGAACTAACCTAGTTGGCGACCTAGTGTAATTATTTAAAAAAGTGTATAATAGTAATTATTATTATAAACAGTTTTGAAGTTATTAGATATATATATATATATATTGTAATGATGTTCTCAACTAATAAAGGGTTTAGTGAAAATATAAATTATTAAATAGGGCAAATCACCACACAATACTCTGGGTAGTTATATTAAATTTTAAAAAATGTAAAACTTTGCCCGTCAGTATCTTAGGCTAATAAAAATGAAATGTATTTATTACTCTTTAATAAAATGGTTAATTGCCCCTTTCTATATTTTATCGAATTGCAATATTTCTTTGGACTTGCTCCGGCAAAACACAAGACTAATATCTCAGGTTACGTTGAAATTTGAGTTTTATTTTTAAATTATTCTTTAGAATATTTAACTCAGAGTAGTTCAAATACGCCAAATTTTAGTACAACCTCGCTATTCGCTTTTAATTACTCATAACCTCACAAACTTGACTTAACTACAAAATGTTCCCGGGTGCATACAGCATTTTATTTTAATTTTCAAAAGCGAAATTTGCATGAAACCACAGGTAAACGAAGCAAATCTCTCGCCTAGCAACAACTAACTTGATTTTGTTTCAGATGTGACGTAAAATGACGCTAGCTATCTTTTGTTCTACTTCCTGTGATAGCTCCAAATCCTGGCCAAAATCGCATTTTCTGGCGACGCCACGCAATTTACTCGAACTGAGACGGATCTGGATGCTCGGAAACACGACGAATCACTTGCGCAAGGTGTATTCTCGAAGTACACTAGTTTTCCGGGCTCTAACTATATACAAACATGCCAAATCGTACCTTTGAAATTCTCGCCGATCTCGCCTCGGAGCTGGTGCAGGTGACGCCGATGTCCTTATTCGCTGGAAGTCGCTTCCCTGGACCCAAATCTTGTTCTAGGATGCTCTTACACCTCCTCCTGGCCTGTAGGACTCGCGATCCCTGGCTTCTGAAGTCAAACGGACCGGTGTCGCAGCTCTAAATCTCCAGGTGTCGAAACCGAACTTGGTTTGCACAATTTTTAAACTTTTTATCGGAGAAACTTTTGCTAACACTTCCACATGTGTCCGGTAACTTGTAGAATGATTCTGTATACTTTTTTATTTTGCAAATAACTTTTATTGTATTAAAAAATTAAAATTCAGGAGCACCATTTGCCCACAACTTGACAATACAGCAATTAATTTCTTATTATTTAACAAAAGAGCATCGTGTTACCTAGTAACCGCGATCTGATATTGTTTAAAGGAAACAAGTATTAGTTACAATTTCACATAAAGGAATAAAATTTGATTAACATATTTGTTGCTTAAAACTAGAAATTGTCTTTATTTCTTATACATGAAAATTGTTCTTTCTCGTCACATAAAACGTTATTTATCACTGCTCCGCTATGAACACTTAGTTTTAAAATGCACTGGCACTCGAGTTCAATTTTAAACACGTCACTGATCATTCTTCATTTCAGTTGCCTTCGTTCTGTATTGCTCTTTGCAAATTCTATCTTATCTTGCTTTGACTTCCATCTACCTTTCAGCTTGCTTGCTTCTCACTGGCCTGTACGTTTATTACTAACTCTACGCTCATATTTATTATGCACATAACCAACCTTTTGTATTATTTACTTTCATTTGGTCCGGCTTCAAATATGCTGAAACCTATCATAGTACTTATATTATATTAGCCAACTTAAATTTTTCTTTTACTCAAACTTCAAATTCAATCCCTCTGAAATCTGCTTTGCTTATGCTAGCCTTTATCCCTCTAATTATACTTCTTGCATCTCATTAGTAATGCATTTAATAACTTCAACTACTGTTTAGATTGCAATTAAATAAAATATTTCAACTCTGTGCTTTAATTGACTTTGTTCAATATTTCTCTCTGCATACACAATTAAATTGTGAGCTTTAAACCATCTCAATATATGTTTACAGTAGTTAACCAACATCGAAATCTGCTTTTGTAGAATTATTATACTATAACTTTGAATTGTATGACGGATTCTGGATATGTACGATATATCGCTATTATATCGTAAAACTAAAAATGTACGTAATATATCTTTGTTACGTGGAATAATTGCAAAGTGATCAAATCAAGCCTATAACCATGTGAAATAACACTACTGATCAATAAGTAAAACTAGATTTCAGCTTCTCTCCAGTTGCCCCATTTTGTCGAATGCCGCGGATGGGGAAGATTTAATTCCGTCTAATATCATTAGAATGTTATTCGGCCCTATTCCCTTATCGAGCTGTCATCTGTCATTCTTTCGGATCCTGTTGTTTGTGTAATCATAGTCAGTAACCACTTTCCTTAAAATCTCCCTTTTCGATAAATAAAAAAGGTACTCAATGACACTCCTTGGCGTTTTTAAGCGCTCAGGTGCAAATAACTGTTTTCTGAAATATAGGCACAGTGGGAAAATATGAACTTTCTGGCACCAGCTCGCTTATCCAAGATGCACCGATATTATTCGGGTAAAATTTGACCATCCCTTTTAGTACGTTATTTCGAGATAAGCTTCAAAGTTGCAGGTAACCCGATTGAGCTTCAACAAGTACAAGATAATAATGGCCTCGCGCTGACCCACCTTGTTTGCTACACGGGGTCGAAGTTTTGCCGTCTGTCAAACAGAGCCGTACTTAGAAGGCGAGCGATGTCTAGGATGGATTCAAATGGGAAGCTTCGTTATTATTAAAGCTGAAAGAAAATAGTTTGCGATCAAGCTTTCGAGGGCAACACGAAAAAAGTGGACAGTAAAATAATCGCAAGTCACAGAGAGGATATAATTAGCAACAATGCTATAAAATGCATTGAACTATATGAACAGCATTCGCTCAAAATAGCAAATTGATTTTTTCAACACAGGGATATCAAGCAATTTACCTGGGCGCAAATAATAAAAAATCTTCACCCAATCTTAAGAGTACGTTGCTAACGCAAGAAGAGCAAGCGTCCTGACATTTTTAGATGTAAAAGTTTAAAGGCGCAGAATGTGGTTCCGATAACTTACTAATTAGAGCAATAGTTGTGTCCTGTACTGTAAAATTCAAGAAGCTGCTGGAAAATCTGTAAGAATAAGAAAAATAACAAGATATAACAACTATTGGAGCACAGATCAACAATCGGCCTAGTACAGCAAGAAAAACCTTACTGCAAATATTGAGGTATGGGATCAAAGGTGTACTCAAAATTCTATGGTTGGAGGTTCAAGATGAAGGGAAAATAAATAGAAGATATGAGCCAAGAATAAATCCTATTAGTTTAGAAGCATGGAAAAGGTATTAATGCGAGTTGCTGACTGAACAGAGACCTGAGTACGTTGAGAGAGTTTCAGAAATTACTGTGGAATAAAAGTGGCGCCAAGAAAAATAACGAACAACAAGGCACCATGACCCGGAAGAATAGCTATTCAACTACGTAGTAAAGTATGGAACAAATGAAGTGTGAACGACTTTTGCAAAATATAAAAAAGTCTAAACGGTGAACATATGCCAGCCGATTGGAAAGTGTCTCATATTATAAAAGCTATAAGAAAAGTAAAAGAAAGAATTGCGACAGTTATATGGGATACCGTTACGTCTAAAGTCCTATAGTTAAAGCAGAAATGGGCGAACTTGAAGAACAAAGTGAAGTTCGCTCACAAAGAGAATGTGTTGACAATATATTAATTTTAAAACAAATTGCGGGAAAAAGCCTGTGAGAAGAAGAAAAATTCACGTTCCATTTGTACATTAAGGAAAGCTTAAGACTATTGGTAGCTATGGAAAAAAGAGGAATTAATAAGTCATACCTTAATGCCTCACAACTCTATATCGAGAAAATTATGCTTCTATTAAAGATCGAAATTCACTCCTCGCACATGTTGTACCTTTGAAGGTAAAAGTGACCATTGAAGACTGGAGAGGAAATGCAAGCCAGCCAATTCATAATAAGCAGCTGAAAATGAACCATCTTGTTCATTTTCAGCTGGTGAATATGCTGCCTAACAAGAAATGCAAAATAAAATTCTCACGCGATGATAGAAAGTTGCAATATATATTCGAAGCCATATGGGTGGTCGATAATAGATCGTTCCATAGTGTGATATCAACTGAAATGAGCTACTAGAAATTAGACTAAGGAATTATACTGAGGGATCACATAAGAAATTGTCGTATAAGAGAAAGAATGAAGGCATTTTCGACGAATATCAGATGATAGGCTGGCACTAAAATTTTTGGAAATTGACACCAAAGGAAAGGCGCAAGAGAGGAAGCCCTTGAAAACAAAATTTAAGCTCAAATGTTTTATAGGCATTTAGGATATTTATATATTAACTTTCAAATAAAGTTTTCTGTGTTCTATTCAATGAAATGGATTCCATGGGTACTTTTTACTAGCAACAGGGAAACATTATTTTTACATAAATGGTTATATAAAAGTATTCAACAAAAGAGAAGAGAATCAAATCAGTATACAGGAATATTCAATCAATTTCGAGATTCGCCACTGCATTTCAAAAACCGTATGGAATAAGCAGGCGGTTAAATTAGGGCAAAGTTGCGCGTTTGATGCTGAAGAATATTCAAAAATGTATTGAACCTAGCCATTTTAGTTTGCGAGTTATGAAAAACGTTATCTAATATTTTATGATTTTGACCAAAAATATTTTGATATTAGGACTGCAGCATTAATACTTTAGGTTTAGAATGTTTACTTCCTTGTTGGAGTTTTGGAAGGACAAATATTGTGATGCACGTATTTTGATTTGCACGTGTCGCAGCGCAGTCTGTCACCGTTCGCCCACAGAACGCACGTGTTTTATGTTGGTTTTGGGGCTACATTACACATCTTCAATGTTCTAGCACCCACTCACTGTAACTTCGTCATGCCGTTCCTAATTTTCAGAGTAAGCTGTCTAAATTAAATGTTTGTTTTCTTGTTCTAAATTATTAAAATCCAGCCCTATTTTGCCATTTCATCACATAGAGTGAAGAATTACAATAAGTAACTTTTTAGAGAAAGATTCAAATCTATTTTTAGATTTTCATTTATTTTCATAATTTTCCAGATAATGATATTTTCTTATTTTAAATACACATCACAGATAGCTATGGCATTAATTTAAAATATCTTATTTTAATATCGAACAGATTTGATTAATATTGTAATGATACATTGCTTACAGCAATTCTGATTGTCTAGTTAACACAAGAATGAATATATTAAAAAATGAGCACAGAATTAACTATTTTACTTACTGCAAGAAAGTCAGTAATTTCACATTAATAAATGCACTTGATATGAGTAGTAGCAATCACAATTTTAGAATGGGAGGTTGGCATTAGATAAAAAATATTTCAGAAGGGATGCGTTCAGAGTTTCAGTCAGAATTAATGTTTGGAATGGCAAATGCAGCTTGAATTATGTAGCTGACAGGGTTGATCTGAATAACGTGAAACAATGATATGAATTTTAAAATAATACAAGATGTTTTGTGAAGTACAGGAATTGTATGAGCGTTATGAGTGTTAAAGGTTTATAAGCCGTAAAAGGCAAGGTAACGGAAAGGAACGGTGCAAAGCAATACGAGGAAGTAAAGATTGCAAAGAGCAATAAGGCAACATGTCGGAAGACATACAGTGCTAAATAAACTTATGTGATTAAGTGCAATTAAAACCAAGTGAACAAAAGCAGGGCAAAGTGTTACGTGAACAATTTCAAAGCAAAAGACATTTTAGTAGTTATGCAGGAACAATACTACAGAATGTATCTTTGATGAAAAACGTATTGTATATAGAGCGATCAAGCCCAAAATGTGATACTTATTTTTATTTATAGTATTGTTACTAGATAGTTGCTATTGTATAAAATAGATGCAGTTAAAAACTTTGACAGATAAAGCGTAGTCGCACATCACATTAAGTTTCTGCGAAGGAATCACATTCATTTTAGGGACGTGCAACTACGCCGTAACAGTGAAGCAACAATGTTTTAATGCAGTCCTAGTTTCTATAAGTCTTATTTTTATTTCAGACTTCAAGATTCAATTTTATGGAGTTACAGAACTTTCTACAAACGAACGAACATTACACATAACCACAATGTAGTCTAACTAAACAAAAAATAATAATTCATGGCTCACCTACATTTCGTCGATGTTTTAATTCAAATATAGTGACGATTTTCAATTTTAATAATCCAAAAGGAACGTCATATGCACAGAACAAAAAAGTATTAAAACACAACACAACACAAAATATACATACGAGTTAGAAAAAAAGTAAAGGGCTTTACACGAAACTTTCCTCGCAAGAGTAATGTGAATTACATCAATTTGGAAATTTAAAAAAATGTGTTTGGTAGTATTCGAAGTCGGGCTCCGATACAACCCGCCATGCTAGCCCGGCGCTCTGACTGGACTAGGGAATGTCACTTACATTATGGGCTTACGATAACGGTATAAGCGACACGTTCACAATAGGATTTAAGCAGTGTTCACCCTGTATATATTGTATTCAAAATATGCCCTTTTTCGTCAAGGGTAAAAATCTGTGCTATGTGCAAAGTAATAATAGAAAACAAAACAGAGCACATCCATGTTTTTATTGTTTATGTCCGCAGAAAAATGTTTTGCAGAATTTCGAGTTCCAGGTTTTTTATTTTAAAAAATTCAGCTAACGCTAGACTTTTAAAATTAATGTTGAGAATATTAATTATCCTATTCTTCGTACGAAACAACCGAAACCATCCAACATAAACACGCTCCAGTTGCAACCGACATTATGCAAGATCATCCAAGCACGACTCACAAAGATACAAGAATGTCTTTGCTACATTAACATTTATTTTCGCGATGCGGCCGTTGGACCGACTGATCGAATTAATTTTCGGGAGCGCAATATTTGTAAATATTGCGATAAGTCTGCGAATCTGTGACTATGACGATTCAAACATCGTGAGCCCTTGCGTCACGTTAAAACTGCTATATCGGCAGCGGTCGCGTTTTCGCCCGTATTTCAATATAAGTCTAGCGACAGACTCGTGAAGCCCACAGCTACTCAGTGCTTATTATCCTAAGCACAATTATCGAATACGAATATAACGGTAGAATGCATAGTCCAGTCGTTGAAGGTAAAAATATGCTATTACCTCAGAATTCTTTGAACCTTGACCGATTGACGTGAAATTTGGTGAGTGGTTAGGGGATGGCTCAAGGAACAAAAGTGACATAGCGCCGATGTGCGCTTTTACCCTGAAAGTGGATGCCACCCCTTCTCGGGGGTGGAAATTGTTCACTCAAAATAACCCCGGAAATGGATAGAGGAACAAATTCTAAGTAAAAAATGTTCTATATAGTTTTTTTGATAGATCGATATTTTTCGAGCTATTCGCGATTGAAAACTTAGATTTTTCGTGATAAAAATGCATGTTTTTGGAGGGTTTTTCGCGAATAAGTCGAAAAATTCGCGTTCTATCAAATAAGTTGCAATAACCAAAACTGAAGCTTAGAAAACAGCAAAGAGATTGGTTGTTTTATGAATGCTCTAGGTCCAAAATAAAAGAAGTTATGACTCGTTGAAGAAGATTTTTTTTTGCAACAACTTTGTTCGAAGTAATCAACGTTAATTAACGAAAAACCGATGCATTTTTCGGGAAAAACTTATAGAACATTTTTTGTAGTGATTAAAAAGACCTTTAAAATGAGCACTGTCAAAAGTCGATTGCATTATAACTAAGCGAGTTACGATGCAAAAACGGTGGGCCACTCGAATTTTTGAAAAAAAAATGAGCGCTAAAACCCCAGCCATTCCACCAGAATTGATATTGACCATTATCCATTTACAAATTACTTTATTTTAGTATTACTCATGTAATCCAAAAGTTTTTCGACATGCTCAGACTTTGCATATTCAAAAAGTAAAGGGTTAAAGGGCTCGGGAAGGGTGGTGCGAGCACTATAATGCAAACTTCTAACATTTATATCTCCGTTATTTTTTTTCCTACAGAAATAAACAAAAAACTAAAATGTTCGTTAAGAAATCCACATTTTTGTACTATATTATTTTTTACGTTTTTTCTTTAGTTTTAAGTATTTTCAAAATAAGGTATTTTATTAAGAAATTTGAAAAATACGTTTTCCATTTTCATCATATTTTTTTCGAAAAATACGCATTCTAACCCGCCCAAACTTTTGGACTACATAAGTAATACTAAAATAAAGTAATTTGTAAAGGGATAATGGTCAAAATCAATTCTAGTGGAATGGCTGGGGCTTTATCGCTCATTTTTTTTTTCAAAAATTCGAGTGGCCCACCGTTTTTGCATCGTAACTCGCTTAGTTATAATGCAATCGACTTTTAACAGTGTTCATTTTAAAGGTCTTTTCAATCACTACAAAAAATGTTCTATAAGTTTTTCCCGAAAAATGCATCGGTTTTTCGTTAATTAACGTTGATTACTTCGAACAAAGTTGTTGCAAAAAAAATCTTCTTCGACGAGCCATAAATAACTTCTTTTATTTTGGACCTAGAGCATTTATAAAACAACCAATCTCTTTGCTGTTTCCTAAGCTTCATTTTTGGTTATTACAACTTATTTGATAGAACGCGAAGTTTTCGACTTATTCGCGAGAAACTGTCCAAAAACATGCATTTTTATCACGAAAAATCTAAGTTTTCAATCACGAATAGCTCGAAAAATATCGATCTATCAAAAAAACTATATAGAACATTTTTTACTTAGAATTTGTTCCTCTATCCATTTCCGGGGTTATTTTGAGTGAACAATTTCCACCCCCGAGAAGGGGTGGCATCCACTCTCAGGGTAAAAGCGCACATCGGCGCTTTGTCACTTTTTCTCCTTGAGCCATCCCCTAACCACTCACCAAATTTCACGTCAATTGGTCAAGGTTCAAAGAATTCGGAGCGGAAAACCTTCAACGACTGGACTAGCATGATAATGGTATATTATGTTATTAGGAGCAAAAGTTATACTTTATGTAGCGAGGCTGGACGGGTTATCTGTCGAGCATATAAAGTGTTTTAGATGCCATGGCAGTGAAGTGACAGTTTAGCATCATGAATCAAGTAGTATAATGTCACATTTTACTGCCGTTTGAAGAAAACAAATATTTTAATCAAGTTATTTTTTCTAATGACAAATATAATTTTGACAGCTAGGAGACTCGAACCCCCGAGCCCACATGGAGCAGCCGTTCAAAACAACATTTACTGAAAAGGCGAAGAATAAAATAGATAAATAAATTATTTGCTATGTTATGGTTAACGAAAAGCAATATTTGCCCTTTTAATCAACATTATTCTATTTATAGACTTATATTAATTTTTAATTTCTTTAATTTTAAATAAAAGTTTACGCCAAAAAGTACTTACAAATTAGAAACAGACACAAATATGTTTTCAAAAAAAGTTTACTACTCGCGAATTTTAAATTCAAGGTTTGGAGTTCAACCCACAAATTTTGAATTTTAATTAGTTCGGAATGAATGGACGTTTCTAGATCCAGGTCGGATTAAAAACTAAATTTCCACATCGTATTTCCATCCCTTCGCAAATGAGAACTCAGTTGTCAATTTCAAAAGTAGTGAAGACGTTTTATCAGGCCGTAGGCGACTGCTTGCATCGTTAGAAATCCAATCTATGCAGTGGATGAAAACCTTGAAGAAAGCTGTAGCAGTCGTGGAAAGTACAATCTGACTTAAATTAAAATATGAAAGTGTCTGCAAATTACCAGCAAGGAGCCCGATTCCAGTTTCATCAAGCGCTACTGCTCTTACAAGCGGCCACCGCATTCCGTTCTGGCACCGAAAACAAAGATGTTACTATCTTACTTTCTCTCTTAGGTATAAATAATCAGCTTACCTACATGTATTATTTCAACATTTTTGAATGTTTGCAAGTAATTATATATTCGCAACATTAGAAAGTCCGTGTTATTAAAATGTGCATGAAATATTAAATGCATGTAGTATAGATAAAAAAACCAGACGAAAATGTATACAGGGTGGGTGACGAAAGTTCGCGTCCTTCTACTTCTTGAGTTCTTGAGACTGTAATCCAACGTACACGCGTCATGGCTACACATATCCTATACCATACCATCGGTGATCTCTTTGTATCTTTGTTCGCTATCTCCTCCGAAAATACTGGACCGATGGAATTGTATGATAGCTTAATTTTTTTTAGACTTACATCGTAGGTCGGTTTTTATTTAAAAAAGTACTATAAAGTAAAGTTTTAATTAAATCGTGTAATTAGCGAAGCTAAGCGTAGCTCGGGTGATTCACTGTATACCATTATAGCAGCGCCTTATTCAACGAAGCATCTTGGTTCAGTGGTAGAATGCTCGCCTGCCACGCGTGCGGCCCGGGTTACATTCGCGGCAGATGCATTTTTTTTTAAATTTATATTAATGAATCTTTTTAAAATTAGCGAACCGAAGCGTAGCTCAGGTGATTCACTAGTACTCAATATTGATCTAAAAGGTATATTGATTAGGGTTATTGTTACTGAAACTTTCGTACTGATCTTATAAAACTAACGGAACGTGTTTTCAGATGGTGCTCTCTGCAGTGGAGGCAGCTTCATTTGCTCTATGGCATTCATTCACCAGGCACTATAACAACGTTATTTTTTTAAATTTGTGATTTAAGTAATATTGCTGATATTTAAACTTGCAAGCTGTCCGACTTTACTGTGAACTGTTTTAGTATTATACAGGCTCAACAACTGTGCTTAATATGTCTTTTAGATAAGATTAATATCCGTATTGCCAGGAAATGTGTACATTGAGTATAACATTTGTTTTTATACCTTTCGTAGCAATCAAATATATAATGGCTAACTTCTAACGGAATCTGACGTAATTGGTGTATAAACTAAACACACATAACTGCACAGAGGTGTCATAATGGTTCCTTAATAGTTGATTTTTATAAATGTTGTACACAACTTTTTAATTTCATATGTTACGTGCTAGTCTACGAAAATTATATCAAAACAAACAGCAAAAATAAATCGTCAAGTAATTATTTTAAGTTTGTCCAAAGTTAGAGCTTTTATTCTAAATTACACACCATAAACAACATCTAATTTAATACATTTCCAACGATTTTGACATTTGAGAGTTATTTCAAGCAGTCTTCGCAAATAAGTTTAGCATTTAGATGGCATTCTTTGGAAATCCAATATTTGAGCAATTGACTAATGGGATGCTAAGTTCAGCTACCTTTTTATAGATACTAAACTGTGAGACAGTTCTATCAGACGTGGCGTAAGAGTCAGCCGCTCAAAAGATCAATAGTTCTTTCTATAAATTGCCCTTCACCTAGTTGCCTAAAATGTATTTTACTTCAATTGTTATATTTGCTTTGACTTGAAAATCACAACCAACAGGATCTGTACCTGTTGGTCGTATTAATTCTGAATCATAATAATTGCGAAAATTTTATGAATTTAGATCGACCTTCCTTACAACAATTTCCAATCATCAGGTCTTTAACGGCACCCAGCTGGTGCTCAGGTAAAGAAAAACAGTTGGGGTTCAGTTAATATTTCTATCCCTGTAACAAAGCTATGTTACACAACTTTAGGATAAGCCAATGGTAGTTGGTAAGTTCTAACAACTATGATTTAAAAAAACAAAAAATTAAAAGTCTATGTCAAATAGAAGCACTACACGAGAAGTGTTTAACAAAATATAAATTAGATACATTAGTCTTACCCTAACAGGAGATAAGATCATCCGAAACAGGGAAACTGTAAAACAAAAAAGGGACCGTTGTGAAAACATAGACAATATAACATCACTTGTGAGAAGGATAAACGAGAAGAGCGCGTAGATGCCATAGGCAGAAAATTACAAGCATATTTGTTACGTCCGTTTGAAATTTCCCGCCACCGGCGTTTGTATGCACGCATCTAAGGGGACTGCGTAGTTCTCCTTCTCAAACTGCTTTTCGTCGCAAAATTTTAGATCTGGAGAATAGATCAGTAGTTGGCCAAACAGACCAACAAGGAAAATACACACTTCACTCTCTTATTCAAAAATGGGACACAATGTTGCGCGACATCTGTAGTTACTGACAAGTACTACAACTTAGCACGATACGAAACTTTATAGGTCACTGTAAAGTTGTCGCTAGGCTATGCGAAATGCTGCGGGCAATTTAAATTCAAATTTGTTTAATATCAAGCCATTAAAAAGATTTCACGTCTATAGTGATGTGGCTCCATTGAAATCATATGGAGCTAGAGCACTCTACACATGAAATTTCCCTATATTGTTGAAATTGCTTATGAAATATGTTAATTATTGACAGCGGGGACGAAGGAATACCGTAAGAATTTGACCCTTGCATCTTTGCACAACTCCGAAGTATGCGCCTGATAAACAACGTAACTACCTAAAGAACGTCGTTCGACGTTTCGTAATTTTTTGTTTCCGATCCGTTGAAGTCTCTTTCGGTTCGAATCGAATGCAGTGGGGCTTCAACGTTATTGCAACCCGGTACACAACAAGCTTGTTTTTTGGCGCCATTCCTTTCTTGCTAATTTTATTAAGTAAACAATAACCAATTCTAAGATGGAGCCCAACAAAGACAAATATATGCTTAATTTGCAGAATCGGGAAAATACCAGCAGAGTTGCGTCTAAAGTGAGAAAGACCCAAATACTACTAGCGTATTCCCACTTGGACTATGAGAGTGACCTCCCACTTGGGCTATGAGAGTAACCACCCCCTGGTTGGCCAGATGCACTCGATCACAGAGGTTGTGTATGGTGTGTTATTTGTTGCCTAGGTATTTCCATTTGGACTACCCTTGCCTTGCCATTTTAGGCACATGATGCTGACTGAAGATACATTCAGCTTCCCAAAATGCAGTATATGCATGAAAAACTCCAAACCCCGTCTTGTTTTGAGTTTCGCCAAGTTTCATATCGCCCGATGGTCACACCTTGTATACTTGCACAGTAGCCATCCCATCGACGCCCTGTACATTAATCTATCGTTTCGCAATCCTTCTGCATCCCGATGTATTCCGATGTGCAGTGCAGTAATGTCCTCAGCACTCTCCGCCAATTTATCAATACTACCTTTCTCTGTGGGATGTGTATAGAAGACTCGCAGCCCGCATCATCAGAGTGAAAGTCGCACTAAGAACTGAAGGTCGGTGTGGAGCTATTTATTATAGTCCTCTGTGCTAGCCACTCGGAGCGACGTAACGCTAATTGGTCGTTCAAGTGCAGCGTAATCCGTGGGGCGTGGTCGTATGACCCACAGTGGTTATAATGCTTTAGATCGTGTATCACAGGAGCCCGCGTTTTACTAAGCTTAAAACCATCTTCCCTGTTTATATTATTTGGCAGTTTCTTTATCTCTATGGCTTCACGTATCACTCGTGGGAAGTAGTGAGGTTATCTGGCGTGCTCAAATTCTAAGGTGTGTTTATTAGCAAATGTAAGCTACGCCTGATTTTGTGATGCGTTTGTGTTTTGCAATAGCCTTTATATTTTTAAAGTCTTAGCTCAATGGAACAACGAGTCTGTCCAATGTAACTCGAGCCGCAAACAAGGAACGTGATATACGCCACCGGTTTTTGGTGGTCAAAGAGCATGACCATTGAGTGGATCCTTGCTCAAGTTCACAAGGTGCAATGCACATTAAGCCAGAGAATGCTGGCTGTTTATCCACAAATACTACAAGGTCTAAGCCGAAATTCTATGTTAACAAGGATAAGTGGAAAAACTGTTGTAACTAATCAAAATGTATAAAGCAAAGAAAATGCCTCACGTCTGAGAAGTAGAATTATCTGCCCAGTGCATAAAAAGATTATCGACATGAGTGCAGTACCTACAAGGATATCTCTTTATTATTCATAGCGTACAAAATGCTTGCATATACTGGGTGTCCACTTTCAAACTGGAACATAAGGATTTAACATTGTTTTCAGCAGGTTCACGGGTTCCTGCTCCCCAATTCAAGCTACAGAATATATTTTGGTATCAATGGAAAGGGAAAATTATTGCGTATCTAAAGATATCAAAAATTCAATTAAATTATTTTTGTTAATTTTCATTGAAAAATATCTCTCTACGCAAACTAACCCCACTGTAATATGTTTTAACGATAAAAACTCTCTCTTAGTTCGAGTAATCGTTCATTTTATAAAGTAAAAACTACTGAAAGAACTCTGAATGTCATAAAATAACAAATTAATTTGAGTATAGTTGTCAAAGTTTTTCAAATCAAGGCAACACAAATTTAATAACTTGCAAACTTTTGTATAACATTTTTTAATAAAAATTGACAAAAATAGTTTTAATTTTTGATACCATTAAATACTCAATAATGTTCTCTTTCCATTGATACCAAAACATTTTTTGTAGGTTGAATTCGCGAGCAAGAATCCATGCAACTGTTAAAAACAATGTTAAATCCCTATGTTCCAGTTTGAAAGTGGACACCCGGTATACTCTGAAAGATACTGGACGGCTTAGCAAAGGGTTTGCTTGGGAAAGGCGGGATTTCGAAGTGAGTGATACATGATAGATCCACTATTCTCATGCAGACAAGTTATTTTATCGACAGTTACTCTCGGATATATGTCACCTCAAGAAAAAGAAGAAACCAATGATGCGAATATCAACTATCCGTACATGAATTATTTGTAGGCTTACAATAAGCGCATGCTCACTAGACATAGTATTTGTCTGATGCGACTGGATTTCCATGTACTCTCTAAATTTGAACCTGATACAATTAACTATGTTGGAACCTACCAATCAGCAGCGAAATACTTTAAGCACCCGACCCGATCTCAGCATTAAATGACCAAAACGAGGTATCACAGACCATACGATAAAGGCTGATACCTGAAAATACAACATGTTACAGTAGTGCCACGCAATCACATCTAGTACGAATCATATACAAATTGATAGTATAATGAGGATATCAAACGTGGACGATGACAGTTAAATGTGAAGACTTGCTAATAAAATGTGAACGGCTGTCATTCAGTTGTTAAGAATGTTTAGGCGTACATAAGAATAAGTCCAACGAAAGGTGTATATACAGTGGAGTATGTATATATAAAAGATTGAAGCGAATCTTACACATTTAATTTACTACCGGATTATAGTTTAAGCTATATAGAGACATAATTTAAATCTCCTAGAGCTTTCAGCAGCAGTTAAAATAGTACCTACGATAGTGCATGCACTTATTTTGATGTAGGCTTTGTTGCTAATGGTAATGAAACTTAACATCCTTTTGAAAATACATTAATTGGGTTTTAAACAAATAATATACACATTTCGGATTTGACTAAACGAACAATAAGGCAATGCAAGTGTCGAGTTATACAGCGCAGCGCGGTTAAGTGCTCTGTATTTCATGGAGGTGACGCCAAAGGGGTCAGTTTTTGATGAAAATTGAAAGACAATACGCACTAGACACATCTACATGAATCACGAACTGTTTTATACAGTCTCATGTAGACAGTTTTGAAGGAATTATCCTTGTCCAAATTATGTGAAACAATTTATTTTTGGAATAAATAATAAATGGAAAAACGCGTTTTGTTTATAGTCATCACATTAGATCAAAATACAGGGAGTACATAAATAGTTGCTTTAATTTTAACTGGTAATGGAACTCACCAAATTGAATAAATTTTGTATCCACCCTTTTTCAAAAAACGTCGTTGAAGTACAAGAATTGTTATTTCAGAAGTGATAAATCTCTCGCTATGTACAACAGCGGTAATAACACCATCCGACTAAAATCAACCTTCATAATTTTTTGGAAGAAACCAAGTTCGAAGAAGCCTGGAGGCTACCGAACTTTCAGTCTTTCGACTTGAAGCTTCTTCGCATCATTCATGATGGAGTACGACACGAAAAGATAGTCTAGTTCATAGGCACAGGTCACACCCAATCCTTACTAGCAACAGAGAGTCAACGTCACGGTAGCAAGTCTTAAAACAGAGACTTACGGCAGGGACGTATATAACCTTTCCTGATCGTCAACTGCTACGTTGAGCACATCTTTAGGAAAGCTCTTTATGAAGCAGAAAACAGTATCAGCAACGAAGGGTATTGCCAAGATGGCGTACCTCGCTGGAAATTCGATGTCGCATCTTTGAAGCAATATGCGCATTCTTCAAGCTCCAGAAAGTCCTCAAAAGCCGGAGCCTCAACCTAGGCATCAGAGTGCGCGTTTTTCATTGTTACGTCTTCTCAGTTTTTCTGTATGGCGTAGAGACATGGACCCTTACGGAAACCACGCTGTAACGAATAGAAGGGTTCGAAATGTGGTGCTACCGCAGCATACTGTGGATGAGTTGGATGGAATGTTCGCAACAAAGACCTTGTGTGGACGAGAGGGAAATATAAAGAGATAATTATTAAAGTCCAAACCAGAAAGCTCGCATACTTCGGGCATATGATGCAACACCCAGAACAGTATGATCTGCTCCACCTCATCATGTAGAGGAAAATCTGCGACAGGCGTGGTTCGCACAGAAGAATTTCCTGGCTGAAAATCCTACGTCAGTGGTTCGGTCTCTCATCCAGTACTCTCTTCAGAGCAGCCGTCGATACAGTGATAGTGACCAATATTCTAGCCAACGTTTGGTAGCGGGCATGGCACAGAAAGAAGAAGTTAAGACAATAGTGATAATTTATTTTGGTTACAGTTACAGCTGTTGTATCGGTAGTATCCGAACAGTTATGATTACAGGAATTCAATGATTTAGTTTTAGAGAGGTTTGTGTCGTGTAAGTTACACAGGTGACAGGATACAATCGATAAGCAAATGTAAAGTAGAATTTATTTTTTATTTATTTATTTATTTATTCAAGCGACAGACAAGGCCCAATAACGGGTTGAAAATACAATTTAAGACGGTGAACACAGTTACAATACCATACGTAATTAAAATAAGAATAATTATAATTATAACAATTTAGCTCATCTCAGTAGCAGCAGCATAACATAAATAACAGGATATAGCATAGCAAATTGCGCAAATATAAAGGAATACACATTTAAAAAATTGTACAAGAAATTAAAAAACGAAAAAGAAAAACAATTAATCGCTTATATATCTACCTTAATATTTCTAAACGTATAGATTTCCATGGCGAGGAAAATCACGCTACACCAAGATAACATAGAGGAAGTCAGGGCATATAAATACTTGGGTCATGAGTTAAGAATATAAAGGGATAATCAAACACACGAACTACAAAGGCGAATCAGGCTCGGATGGGCAGCGAATGGAAAACTATCATACAGCTTCAAAAGTGACATCCCCATAAGTCTCAAACGCAACGTGTTCGACCAATGTGTCCCGTCCGTCATGACGTATGGCTCAGAGACATTGACACTCACAAAAACCAGCGTAGAGAAGCTAAAAATCGCCCAACGTAAAATGGAACGGTTAATTTTGGGAGTCAAACTGCTATATCGGATAAAAAACACAGAGAGACAAAAGTAACTGACATAATCGAGAGAATTACACACCTGAAATGGCAATACGCTCGACATGTCGCAAGACTAACGGATGATAGATGGACTAAACGAATAATAGAGTGGAGACCACGTACCGATAAAAGAAGTAGAGGAAGACCCTCAACACGTTGGGGAGACGATATCGAAGGAGTATCAAATTGCTGGATTAGGGAAGCACAAGACCGGGAAAACTGGAAGCATTGAGGGGACGCCTATGTCCTGCAGTGGACTCAGACGGCTGGGTAAAGAAGAAGAAGGAAGAAGATTTCTATTTGGTAAGAGATGGTGGGAACCATTGCTTGGCCACAATTGTCTTTAGGCATTTAATTAATAAACATTTAATTATATACGTAGCAATGTCTTACATAATATTCTTCGCAATTATTAAGAAACTTTTATAAATGAAATCGGGACTATTAAGTGGCAGAAATTGCGTTTAAAATTACAGAAGGAAACTGCCTAATTCTTTTAGACCCTTCTTCTTCCCTTGGCTATGAACAACAGAACGGAAGAAGAATTAGACAGATTAATTGCAAGTAATATTACGAAACTTCAGTAATTCTAGTTGTAAAATCTGACGGTATATACGATGACGTTACATACCCCCCTTCCCCCCCCCCCCAAATACAAATAGACCGTTTTCCATTAGCACGTGTAGAGGAACTGTTAGCGAAAATTCAATAAGGCTAGCAATTTTCAAATATTGATTTAGTTTACGCATATCACCAAATGGTATTAGTATTTTCAGAGCTACATTATTGAAAATTGCCATATTGGGTATTGGGTACATTTAAAAGTTCTCGCGCCGCCATCGCATTTGGCCCGTACAAAGGAGCATTTCGTTGCCAACGCGGGGACCAATTTGCAGTCCGGTAATCAACTTCAAGCAATGAGATTGTGCGCCGATGACCGTATTGTGCCGTGATTATAGCTGTTTTGAAAAACCTTACCGAGCCGCTTTCAAAACACTGCCTACGTATCTGTAAATGCGAGTCGTTTTTGAGACCGACCGTAAGATACATTCAGAGGAAATTTGTATAGTCCCGCTACAGCCGTGCATCGATCCCCTGTACATCATCTATTGTTTCGCAACCTTCCTGTATCCCAACGAAGCTCTGGGGAAGGTCCTCCACATCGCATGTAGAACTGACGCCAGTTTCGCCCGTGGAGCTGTCAATTTTGCTACAGTTTTTGGAGCCACGAGTTTCATTTGCAAGCCTGCAAATCTCGCATAACTTTGGCGGTCAACGATCCAGCACTCCCGGCCAAAATTTTACTCAATGCTAGATGTCTGTAACTTCCCTTCATTTCACATCTGCCGACCATTGGAATCACTGCACCCAGATAAGTTATTTACAGTTTCTTATCCTACCTTGTATGCAGTGAAATAAGTTTTGGGGCATATCCACGTAAGTAGTAAGATTTTGCGTTTTGCGACAAGCAGATCGAGTTCTTAGAAACGGTTTTGGTTACCCTTCTTCGTTGTGGCTACAGTTGCAATGCTGGCCCGCTTAAATATAATGTTGTGAATTCTATCTCAGTAGACCTTAAGTTTACTGTATGATTTTATTTTGCAAAGCTCAGTACAGTTCCGCATATTTTGAAGCCAAGTAAAGCTATTTCAGAGATGATGAAACAAGGTAGGTTCCAAATCTGGGGGTTGAACTCCGCACCGTGTTTGCCATCGCCGAGGAGGTTTTCCATAGTGGAGCCCCCACTCCAGCACTGGCATCTAGAACACCTTATTGCGTCCTAAAACAACAGGAATTTATCCCTGTATATTTCAAGGTATAATTGTTTTCAATATCGCGAACGGGACCCGTTCATGGTGTGATTACCTCGAATATATAATGATAAATTTAAAAATAGTTGGAACTAGAAGAAGAGCTGCTATTCGAACTCTGTGTCTACTATGTTCATCAATTTGACGAATAGAAATTATCTGAAAGTAGCAGCCTGCGCTGTATCGTGGTAAATAGATTAAACTAGTAGAACTGCAGGCCTTGATGTAGGAATTGATATGAAACGACATTTTCACGGACAGACAATTTCAAATGATGTAGATTATACAGACTGAATTTATGAAGAGAGCTCTTGTGCGACATTATCACTAATTCAATTTCTTGGGAGTCTGGAAATAGCGAACAGTTCTGACAAACACGTGGCAACAAGCTCATTGTTCAATTCTGCAAGCGAACTACGCTAATGCCCTTTGTACATGTTTTAAAGTGCAACCTTCTGGTTTTAGAAAATACTCCAACTCTAACGGAGTGGAAAGCAGGCTATTTATCGATATTTGTAAGTATTAGATACACAGAGAAACTTCAATTAGGCGCGGTAATATTAAAATCATAGCTCTAGCACAAAATCCGTTTTACGATGATATATTCGGTTATGTCCTCAGTTGTTCCGTCAAGATATTTATTTTAGAATTTTAGATCCGCTTTTAAATTAAATAAGTAGTACAAGTAAAGCTGCTGCGTTTCCAAGCGGACAATACGTATTTCAGTACAAATTGAAAACAAATTGGAATTTTAAAGCAAAACGGCGACTTGTTTACTTCGCGATAATTAAATGACGAAATTAGTATGCAATTCAATTTTGCCACCTTAAGAACACTGATTCAATATTACCCCGTCGACAACAAGGTTAAGTCGTTTAATAAATAAATCAAAACGATTTAAATGTAATTTCCCTCTTGAATTTCCTCCTATCCGAGTTGAAATGCTTTCAACTAAATGTAATTTTCACTGCAGATACTGCAGAAGCGCAGGTAATGCCTTGAGATGTACAATGTGTCAGGGTGTTCCTTATTGGTACGTAAAAGCAAACTGCTAATTAACTATTCGATCCTTTTTAACGATTTTTTCTTTATTTTTGCAAATTTAAAAGTCTCTGCCGCTCATATTTTTCTAGAAGATTGAAGATTTATCTACGAGTAATGCGATAAAATTAGCATGCAGTCATTAAGAAGCAAATTGAGTAACGGAAACTGCTTCTTAGCAAGGAACTGGATATAAGTAAAGAAAATATAAAATCTCAGTAACAACTACAACGGGTAGTTATTTGATTCGAATCCGCGGAAATTCCTTTAAAGACCGTTTACATATACAGAATGCCTCGCTTTTTCGCCTTAACTGATATTCGAGACACCGCTCGTGTTATTGAAATAAGGATACAAGAAATCAGTTATATTATTTAACATACTTGGGCAAACAAGTGTTATTTGAAATTTAACAACGCCAGAGGTGTTATCAAAGTACATATCTCACTATCCGGCAATATTCATGACGTAGAGTCGCTAACCTTCAATGGATGGTCAATAATTCTCTCTATTATTGCTTTCTCACCTTTTCTTATTATTCTCTTATTAGATCGCTGTTATGTTTGATCAAAAATTGTCTGCCTCCTCAGATGGGTTGTTCCTGAGAAGAGAAAGACCAGTCGTCTGTCCAACGTTTTGTTTGCCAGGTGTTTGCATTGCTGTCTTTAACAATCTTGTGGAGCCTTTTGGGTTGTATGCATGTTATGTGGTCGTTAGACCCTCTTTTGCGTTGTCTCAGCAAACCAAATATATCTCGCGCCGTGCCGTCCCATGCCATGCTATGATGTGCCTCGTATACCCTGGTTTCATTTTCTTTCCTTTAATGTGTGCTGTGCTGTGTTTCTGAGCGTTTGTCTTTTAACTTTTTTCTCTCGCTAGTCATGTTTCTGAAGTTACTAACAGAATTTTATCAGAATAGAATAGTATATTATGATACGAGTTTTATAAGAAGCATTTTGTAGCACGCACGGATTTAGGGTACGACGAGCGAAGCGAGGAGTGCCCTAAAGGAGTAAGTGCTACAAAATGCCTTATAAACGAGGTATCATACAGTATTTTATCTACTTTGCCACTTTTTAAGCCAAAAAATTAACATTTTTAGTGTTTTTATTATAGCATCGCTTTGTGTCTATTACGATACGCAAACGCGTAGAGAAGAAAAAGATGTGAGACAAGGACGAGGATGCATCGCTCTGCTGTTTTTTAACGTCTTGGACATATGGTTCATTGGAAAATTTACAGAATATTTGAAAGGGTGAATACTCTCGAACGTAGGTCATGCAGACAATACCACAATGACTAACTGCGAGAAAGAGATGGAAGAACTGTGCCAAATGTTTCTTGGGTTGAGTCGGACCGGTGCTAAACACCTGGGTTTGCTAAATACGGAGGGTTCCGGCGTCGTACGAATGTGATACGATACTTGGTTTGATGCATTAGTTCCTGTGCCGTCCCAGAGGGTTTTGTGATCTGCGGGTAGTGTAGGAGGAACTGGTAGAACGGCAATGACCTGGAAACAGCTCGAATCTGCAGCAAGCAAGAATCGCACTGCGCTACCTGACTCTGAGTGGTGAGGTCGATGACCACGTCGATGAGCCGGTGCGGTGGTTGCAGATGTCCACGAGGAGTCCATAGCAGTCAAAGAAATCGACTACAATAATGGGTTTGGACACATGGGCGATAACGAAACGCCATGTAAAATCGCGTCGGCGGCCGAAATTTAGACGGGTAGTCTCGAAACTATATGTCGCGATCATGGAACCATTTGCCGCATATAGCTCGTAGTGAGATCTTATACCTGGGATTAGTGCAAGCGGAAACACGCATAGATCCGCACTAGTGTCTATTACAAATTGCATTTTTCTTGCCAAGTCCATAACAAACAGGCGCCGAGATTTTGCTTCAGGGTCGCTAACCACCATTAGCGACTGATCGTTCGTTGCCCGAAAATTTAAAAGGCGTAGTACACTATTGTGCTGAATTTCAGAATCTACTGTAGTACCAGCACACGCCACTATTCTCGCGAGATTGGCTGCCATGTGAACGCGATCGGAAATTTCAGCTGTCGCGGCGCGGTTGATAAGAAGCTACTGTTGCTGCAAAAATTTCTTGACGCAAGGATGTTGAAGCAACCTTTGAGGTTATGCAAACGGTGAGCCTTTTGAACATCATTTCCATCGGGTCCACCTGGTGTACCTCCACTAAGCGTCCGCGAATTGAAGTTTCGGCGATGGCATTGGCTAAAGTTGCTACATTGTTGAGAGCGCACTCTGAATTGGAGATGCTAATAGTTATATCTGGTATATTCACCCTCCCCCCTCAAAATTACTAATCTTGAGCAGAAATCAAAGCATATAACGAGCATTCTTTTAAATTTGAAGAGTTCACAATGAACTCTTCAGCGCCGTTGTTCTTTGAATCACCGTTTGAAGTTTTTCGTGGGACTGGATCCGTTCCATGCAAAGAAAGCAGCGGCCATTCTCCGAGAAGAACGGCAAGAGTAATTGAAAATGTAAGATAGATTATGGAAGATGCCCTTCGAATCTCTGTACGCCATATGTCTCAACAAGTTCAGTTTACAGTTGGCACCTGCCACAAAATATTAAAGAAAGACATCCACGTCTATCCCTACGGTTTGCACTCTGTATAACAATTACACGAAGCTGATTATCCTCAGCGTGTCGAATATTGTCAGTGGTTCATAAATACTATCAATGACGAGATATTGTAGAACACTTTTTTCACAATTTTATGGTAGCAGCTGTTCATCCTCAAAAAATAGGAGTGTGGGCGGCTATTTGAAGGCGTAGAATAATTAGGCCATACTTTTTTGAAAGTAAAAGTAAGACAGAAGTGTTTATTTGTTGAAAAGTCAACGAAGATTTTTTTTCGGGCACTTTGACTGCAGGTTAAGGATAAGGTTAAGGATATCGTGGATAGAAAGGAAGACGAATGAGGAAGTCCTACATCAGATAAATAAAGAACGCGAACTAATAAATACAATAAAGAGACGAAAACTGGAGTATTTCGGACATATTATGCGTGGAGAAAAATACCATATGCTACAGTTAATTATACAGGGAAAAATAGCAGGGAAGAGAAACGTAGGAAGACGAAGAGCATTCTGGTTGAAAAACTTACGAGCCTGGTACAACTGCTCCTCGGTAGAACTATTTAGGGCAGCAGTATCGAAAATAAGAATAGCTGTTATGATCACCAACCTCCGATAGCAGAAGGCACCTAAAGAAGAAGAAGACTGCAGAAAGGTATCAATGACGGCCGTTTTTCGAAGAGCTTCATGATAATAAACTCAGGTTTGCTTTTTTTCAACAACTTCGAACACACACCTTAAATATGATACTAGAATTTTTCGACAGACGGATTATATTAGTCGAAACACATCAATACTTTATCCTGCCAGATCTTGCTACCTCACGCCATGCGATTTCTTTCTGTAGCCGTATTTAAAGAACTCCATTTTCCAGCAATCAATATATGACCTAAATGAACTGCGGCACAGAATATTGGAGACAATTAATGGAATTAATAACAATCCGAATATGTTAATAAATTATAGCAATGGGATTGTGACAAGAGTTCGAGCGTGCATGGGCGAAGGCGGTGAACATTTTGATCATTTGCTATGAATTCCTTTTTTATTGCAATAAATTAAAATTAAGTTAATACTATTTCATGGAAATGTAGTGTTTTAAAATTAGTTTCAGACGTTTGCATTTGAACCCTTTCTTGTTGTTAAATATGTTTGTAAAAGTAGCGTTAGGTACGTTTTGTGCTATGTTCCACAATGAATCTTTCAGCGCCGACTGCGACGTCGAATTTAAATGAACAACCGATATAAATATGCACAATCAGTGTTAATTGGTCTATTGAAATCAATTCTAAATAGGTACCAAACTGGCAGAAGACACTGAGAGGTTCAAGCTCAAGAAATTGGGTCAAACTACGTTGGATCTCAGGTCACAGTTGTGTGAAACGAGGTGAAATTGTCATGTTCTGTCTAGACTATTCTTTCGGCAGTCTCTCTTTGGTTCTTTGGTACAGCCTTTGGTTTCTCTATACCAAGTGCTGAAATGGAAATTCTAGTTCATTGCAGGTTGGACCTTGCAATTAGGTATGCATTAGGCACATACCCTGCTTAGCAGGGCCAATCAGATAAGTAGAAAGAATGTAAACATCGTGGTACATCGTTTACCGCCCACGGCAACTTAACAAATTAGAGAATGACATATAGAATTTTTGGATTTTAATCCATACATTTTCGCCTTTGGTACTAGATAGATTGCAACTGACTTGCAACTCACCAACCGCATGCGTCGGACAAGTAGCAATCGAACCAGAACAAATCGTGGCACCAGGTGGTACGGAAGATTTTTTCTAGAGTGTAATGTGCCGCTCAAAGGATAATGGACACCATTGTACGACGCATTTAGCCTTAAAAAATTACTAAGGGCCCTCAACTACAGCGTGAAGAACGTAGGGATTACTGGAAAACAAGAGAAAGGCAGAAAGGCCTGAAAATAAATTCGACTCAACTTCAGACCAAGCGAAGATATTGGTTCAGTGCATACATTCAATTTCGGGCGGCGAACAGGTGTTTACTTCCAAATACTGTCAATCCTGATTTAAACAAACGAGTGCAGTACTCTAACAAACGAATACAACCGAATCGAATTCAAAGCACACCAAAAACTGCAACGACATTTAGAGTTGCAGGATGGGCTATAAAACTGAAGGAAAAATATGTTAAGACTATTATAACTTCTGCAATATATCTATTTAGTTAACAGAATAACCCGCATTCAAGAAGTTGCGTACAATTAAAAAACAAGTTTAACTTGAATTAAAAATCGTCGTTTAATAGTGTTTAAAATATATATGGTATGAATGTTTTACAATTTTAATCACTTCTTTAATCACTGCAAGAAATATGGAATAGAACCACTAATTCTTCACTTTTTGTGAAACCGAAAGCGCATTTTGATGCTAATTCAACAAGAAAATTGTGTATCGTTGTCGCTAAATCTGTTATTCACAGCTATGTGCGTTTCAAGCACGTTAGTTGCGATCAAAGCAATGTATTGGAAATTGGAAATGAAATTTGAGCCGCAAATTGTCTAAGTTATACTGTGGGAATCTTAGAAAATTTCTAGCTACTTCTGACGAATCGGTTGAAAAGACACCGTTCCGCAAATATCTCATATTGGAGTTTTTATTAGTTCTAGTTTTATCTGTGAATGTTTTAACGTCAATCAAACTTTCTTTATATTTTTCGTAAGCGATATTAAGTCATATAGACCAGATTCTTGGTTGACTACAATAAAATAGTATACAACTTTATTTTTTCTGTCATTTTGAAAAGACTCTCCATCGCATCTTAAATCGTAAAACAAATTAAAGTGACTGATTTTTCTAAACGATTTTGTTAGCTCACCTAGTGGTTGTTAGCTCAACTAGTGGCTATTCCGAGAGAAGTTCCATCGTCTCAAATTTACAATATCCAGCCCACTAGCTCGGACAGAGTAGTTTAGAGTTTAGATCTTATAATAGTACCTTTATCAAGCACATTGTTTTAGGCAACATTAGATATTAGTATTGTGAATTATTATGTAACTATCTCTGTATCTCGTATGACTGCCATATGTGGACCGTCCCTTTCTTTGTAAAACTGAAAAACCGTTATTGCTATTTACTATAAACCATGCTACAAGCGTCACTCAATATCTTATTTACTTTAATAAGTTAACATAGCTGTGAATACTTTATTTTGAATATAACCACTCGATTTATATTTTAATAAACTGGATTATTCGAAATAAAACGGTATTCGTTAAATTTACATTCAACACAATTTTCAATTTATTGCCACTTGAAAAATAGACGCAGTCCTGAACTATGACTACACATTTTTCATCTTATTGACTTGCGATATGTGAAAAAGAAAAAGAAGCTGCTGATGCTCTTGAGAATGGCGGTATATAAATGATATAAATTCTAACTGCAACAGTCCCTTGCCATCTTAAAGACAGATTCGATAACCTTGGCCGTACTCAAAATGCGCTTAGTGCCGACGATACTTAATATTAATAATAATAATATGGCCTTGATTGAAATTATTTCAATACATGACAGACAACAATAAAGGAAATACAATTATAGGAGAACGTTCAGTTTGAGATCACAATAGTCAAAAACTGTTCTTCCACTTAAGCTATAATGATGAAAAATGAAGAAAAGAAAGAAAATGTAAACCTAAACTTAAAGCTAAGTTCTATATACATATTTCAGGAAATGAACTAGATAAGTTTCGGTACTATCGTAATACCTACTACAAACAGAAAAAGGTATCAATGACAATTTGTTTAAAAACTATCGATACACCAAATTTTGATTTCCTTATTTTTTCTGCCCATTCTTAAGCAACTCCTGTAACTGATACTGAAATGTCTTATCACTGATTTCCGAAAACATGAGTTTACGATTGTTATTAAAATATTCAACAATTGTGTATGAAAATGATTTGAAAAGCTGTTTTCGATGAAGTGGTACAGTTAATTATGAATACTCAAGTTATGAATTTCTGTACGAAACGTCAGCTTTCTATGCAAATATGGAAAGTATTGAGATAAATTATGTCTGTATATACCTGCCATTAGCCATGTTAAGCCACCCAACGGAGAAATTCTCTCAAGTTTTCGTATACCATAAATTAAGCGTAAGCAGGAATTTTACATTTTTTTAAATTCTATTTTTATCCGTTACATCTAAGCATGGACTGTATACAACACCACAATAATCAAATTGCCAAAGAACCACAAAGTTGCACAGCAGAATCTCATTTCTTTGGTTAAAATCGTTTTGATAGTACAATATGCACGCTGAAGACACTGACATTTTCCTTAAAACGCAATTTGTGGTCCATTACCAGTCCTAAATGTTTGACCAGGCCTGTAAATTTAATGGAATTGCATTAATTAACACTACAATGTCATCTATAAAATGAATGCGTCCTTTATTGAGACCAAAAAGTATAACAGAAGACTTATTCGAGTTAAGTTGCAAACCATGTTACTTGGATATTTGATAAAGTTCTTGTAAATCAGTGTTTAACGAGTTACAGGTTCGGTTTGTTCTTCGAGATTAAAGGCAATATATATTTGCAAATCGTCAGCATATGAATGTTGACGTATAAATTGTAAATAGTATAGGTCTCAGTATGGGCCCTTGCGGTACACCCCTAGATATGTATAAGAATGGTGACATGTTGTTGGGTAATACAACCCTCAGGGATCTGTCATTTAAATAATTTTTTGAAAAGACAACACGCTGTCCTCAATAACAATATAATGTAACATTGCTACTAAGATGCAATAATCCAGTGTATCGAAAGCTTTTGAGAAGTCCATCACCAGCTATCCTTGATCTGTGGTCCTTAATATATCATCGAAAACATTCACTAGTGCAGTAGCACAACCATACCCCGGCCTAAATCCTGACTGTTTCTCTGGCAGAATTCTACACTCGTAAAGATGATAACGAATCTGAGTATTGACTGCCTCCAACACCTTCGACAAAGCTGGCAGAATGCTAATCGGCTTTAAGTCCTTTAATGAAGACGGTGCTGCCACCTGTGGGAGTGGAATAATATTGGCTTTTTCCAACAATCAAGAAATACAGAATGTATAAGACACACATTTGTTAAATGAGTTAAAATAGGAAGTAAAAACGGTAAACATGCTTTGATTACAAAGATTCAAAATTCCGTCACAACACAGTCTTACAGCATCCTCGACTGTATGAAATTTAAAATATTGGTTTACGGTGTTTTTAATGTTGTTAAACTAACAATTCGTAAGTTCCAATACATTAAATTACGGTGACACATTAGAGAGAGAATTAATAAAAATCATTAATTGCTTCAGCATTGGCACTTCCACTAAAAATTTTAATAGTCGAGAAAAAGTAACAATTTGATGTCGAATGCCGAATGCTCCTATTTCCGTTACAACGTTAGTTATTATTGTATATTGAGTATAAAAATATCTAACCATGCATTTACATGGCTGCATATGATACTCTGGGTGAAAACATGTAATGGTACGCTTATTTAGTCCTTACCCTGCGTTACTTTGAATTTTTGTTGCTCTTTGTTTGCTAGCTAACTCAGCCGTCAATGCACAAGGCCCGTTTCTTACATTAGTGTGGCTATGGGTTGTCAATACAGCTTGCTCTGAGCCTGCCCCGTTTCCACCCATAATTCTGACTTAAACCCCGCTAGAAATAAAATCCAGGCTGTTAACACAAATGTAATATACTCTATATGACGATATATATTCATATAAAAACATAAAAAATACACAGCGACTATACGCAAATGATATAAGCTGTCAATAATGAAAAGCAACATTTAATTAAGTCGCTAGGAGCTAAAGGTTAATTTCTACGTCCATTTAGAACTCCAACATGAATAACATTAATGCTAACAAAAAAGTTTGCCGCCATTTCACCTTAATCCGAACTTGTTTTACTCACGAAACGTACTCCAAGCTATTTGCTAACTCATGCGGTTGCATATTGAAATGGGCGCCACAATTACACGCCAAAAATGAGGCAACCTGTTGGAGTCAGGTGTTACGCTTCAAGTATTTAAGAATTTAGCAGTGGCTCGTGCACTCGCTTCAAGAAGTTGTTTATAGGGTATTCCCTTTGCTCTAAGTTGAACAGCGGATCAGAACCCGTTGCGTTCGGTGGTTGATCAAAATGTCACGTAGCAACTTCAATACTAATCTCGGTGTGCTCCCCCTTGAAGCCGATTTTTCAATTTCCTGCTGTGAAGTATCTGGTCCTCGGAGATGCCTTCCAAGGCCGCCTACACCCTCGGGGCTCTAATACTGACCCCCCAGGAGGCAAACGTTGGCTGCGTTCTTCGCAAGCAAACAGTCGCTGCAATCACTTGGCCGCGACCGCCCGCTTAAATTCAAAAGCCGCGAACTCGTACCAAACAGCTGTGTCGACGCGTCCTTCTGTTCTAATAGTAGCTGCACTCGGCGTGCCTTTCAGCTGATTAGCACTGCAGTATGGCAAGCGCGGGAATTCATTTTAATGCGGCTTCTAAATACCTAATGGGTTTTTAACCTAATTACTGTAATATCAAAATACAGTCCAGCTCTACGCTAACGGGTTATATACTGAATATCGCTGGTGAAACGAATGGGGACCGTTACAAATACTAGTGAAAAATTAGAAATAAAAGCTACAAAACCTGGTGGATTCATAATTCAAAATTGTTGTTACATAAATTATCGCAAACGATTCAATGAACAAATAGTATACGGGTCATGCAAGCACAAAAGGGTTTGGAATAGATTCAGACGAAGTTTATGAACCCTATTTGAAAAACCATCAACTAGTATTCAAAAAAACAATATTTGATAACATGATCCACGTATCGTAACGGACGCAGATATCGATATCATACAGTTTCTCGCAATAAGGAAAAATTTCTTTCCACAATCGCCGGGTGGAGAACATATATTATTTACCATTCTTAGTAAATAGAAAATGCGACATAAATTCAGAAAATGCACAAAGCAATCGAAGATTTGGTAAACAACTGGTGTTCGCCCTGAAAATAAACTCGAATAGGGGTCAGATCACGTGAATGTAAAGATAACTATTTTGCATCTGAAACAAAAAGTGGGGGGGGTCAACAAGTGTTTTACTTCCAATTACTATCAAATCCCATTTTGAAAAAGTATATTTTAATACAAATTAAATCTGTAAGTATGTCAGGACAAATAAATACCGCACGGCCCTGGTATATTTGCGACTAGGAAATATTCGCCATAATGAGGTTTCAAATATCGACGACCTAAATAATTTTTGTTGGTATTAAAGAACCCAAGCTGTGAGCAATCTCAAGTTGATACTCTTCATAAAATAAACGTAGTGATGTTTTGTTTTTAAATTAACTATAAAATGCCCGCATTATCCTTTTTGGTTTATGTAACAAAACGACGAAACACCTAAATTCACGAAAGATTATAGCTGCGCGGCGTATTTATGGAACACCTACATCAAACTTAAAGTTTTATCACTTTATCATGGATTTGGAACCCATTGTTGAAGTTATTGTGTAATAAAATCGTCCGCAAAGTCTATAAAATATCGATTTTATATTTACCGCTTATGAAATAATACCCAATACGTTCAACCGAGTTAGCTAACTTTATAGGATAAAAGCCACTTTTTAAGCGCTTAACGATAATAGTACTTCGCATTTATATTTTGCAGGGAGTGTGGTTTTGAAATTCATAAAGATAAAGGCACATCCATTGCTATAAAGTTTACCACACCTGGTATTCGCTCCATTATAAATATTTTTGGATGGCAGATCGAAAGTCTTATGACCAATGCTTTAAAGGCGCAGGTTTTACTGAATGTAACTGCAAGTAAAAGTAGAGGTGTTTACGTTGTGAGTAACTAGTGAATAAATATACTAAGAAATTATTTGCTATTGTTAAACATATTTTATATTTCTTTTTGGTCTAATTTTGATAAGTTATCGTCACCTGAATATACACTGAATTACTTGAACTTACTTAATTAAAAAATATAATCATTAGAATTTCGAAAAGCGATAACCTTCGTTTGCAGCAACAGAAACGGTTCGATGTGTAAAGCTGCAGATTTTAAAACTGTCTCTAAGTCACAGTAAAACCTTTATAGAAACTCAAAAAGACTTGATGAATTAGTTGGATATACGCAATTGGAGACGTAAAAGTTGCCTTTAATGACTGAGCAAATATACGTTCATTGAGTTTTCTATAAATAACGTCTTGCGTGTATCAAATAAGTCTAGTGAGGCTTTACACGGTATGTTCTGGGAACGAGCATAAAGTAGGTAATACACCGGGTGCCCCAGGAGAAAACTTCTAAGATTTGTTCTAGAGGTAATTGCAAACAAAGGAGTTCGGTTACACCATGGTTCAGTTCCATTGCGTCGTTGAAATAGGGACCAAACACCATCGCAAGTACTTTCGTCTCATTACTACTACATCAATGATCAGTTTAGAATGGTATACCATTATACAATATGCCGTGCCAATCTTCCAATGCAGAATAAAGGAGAAGGTTTTTAAATATTTGCTCACATACGGCTGCGTCTGATGTTGTTTCCGTTGGTCGCGCTTATAAAAGATCGGAACTAAGCTTCCCGCATCGCGTGAGTTAGTACTGAAGAGTCGACGGCTGAACTTCCTATGAGCCGATTGTGTTTGGGCATTAAGTGCACAGAACCTGTAAATTACGGAGCAATTTTTTTGGCCTTTCTGGAAGCCGGATAAAAACAAGGGGTTTAATTGAGCACATCGATGAAAACCTTGAGATATCGAATCACTGAATTGTATTGAGGCTTTCTTTTACGATTCACCATCACAGCAGTGTGCTGTTTCAGCTAGACACCGACATGGCTGGGCGATATTATCTCTCGCACGCATAGCAGCGAATTCTTCCGGACCGGCCAAGGCAGAAACCCATCTTACGTGGGGAAAGAAGTTGCTTGGAGCCGGTAACCTGCCTGAATTCAGCGATTTGTCCTAAACATTATCACCTCAGTGTTGAAAAATTGTCACGTAATGAAGCATCTAGTCTGTCCTCAACGGACAATAATTTTAGGCCGTGTTTTCCACTGTTGTGCTTATTTAGTGCGTCTTATATGCGGGTTTCCGGATTTGTTTGAGGCCCGTAAAAAGTGATTAATATTTTACTACACAACGATACGTAATTATGCATTTTCGTGTTTTGTATTGGCAATGTGGCGTTACGCCTTAGACATCGCTTCGAATCTCTTGTAATTTGAGCCGACTGAGACCGATCTGTTTAATGTAGAATGTGTTGTGACTGATACAGCAGTTTTTTACTTTGACTTTAAATTTCAACGCAAGCAGCGCGAATTTCAGGTTAAAGAATAAACATTGCAATGACCAGGTAAGTTTGTTGCCTGTACGGCCACTTTTCCCATAGCCGAAGGAAAAATTCTTATCCTGCTGGAAGACTTGTCTTGAATTTGTTATGATCCCTGGTGGTATAGGTATAAGGGATGCACCGGGAACACTTTTTTGAAATATCGGGTAATGGCTACCCAGTTTATTCCAATTACCAACTGTCGGGTACCTGGCCGGGTATATCGCATTGCAGCAGGTTTGCGAAAAATTGCCTATTGTACTCATTATTGTCAAGCACGATGTCAAACCGCAAGACGCACATGCGCGCTATAAGCTGGTTAGATTAGGGAATTCTCAGTAGAAATAAATCGTTCAAGTCAGGGCGAATTTCTTAAATAATGAGTTCTAAAGAGGAACCTTTGGGATTATTTTAAAGTAATTGGAAATTAAGGTAAAAACATTGTGTATGCTGTATAGAAAATGTGTTATTTTTGCATATATTGCCCGGCTGGATTGTTGCCAGTTCTCAGTCAAACGGGTACCCGGTCAAACTCGCCGAGTAACGCCGAATACCAGGTACAACCGGGTACCCGCGGCTTCCCTAATGGGTATGGCCCTATTTTGAAGTGCGGCGAGCAGAGAAAATACAGAAGTACCCCCCCCCCCTCCTCCACTAAGCTATTGGCGCAATCTTGTATGCTATTGCTGAGGCTTAATTCCGTTTTCGACTGTACGAGTAACACGTTCTTCAATGAAAATGTTTGTGGTAGGTCGATAGAAGGAGCTGTCTTAATACAGTGACCTCCCTGCTCTCGTAACATACCATCATTGGATTGGTATCTATAGGAAGGTTTGAAATCTGGTGATTATAGTAAGTCAAAAACACATCAACAAGGACAAAGAGAATGGACTGGTATTAAAAACTGATCTTCAGTTTTGGAAAGTAAATATTTGGAGAAATACTATTTCGCTATTTAACTTGGGTAAAGGAATCCAGAATAATAGCACATGCACCATGAACAGTTTATATTCTTAACACAACAGCGCTAGTGGCATTGTAATTGTTGGATTTGTCACATTATAGGATGTGTATGTGTATAGCTCCAACTAATTTTCTAACCAACAGACTTTGACCTAGATGCATTACAATCTGCGAATATCCGTCTTTTCTGAATAAGACCTGCAAACGTGCAATTTAGAGAGTCGCAGAAACAATTGTCGATACACGGTAATGTAATTGTGATAACTGCCCACTTACGATATAAATAACCTATGCCTTGAATTATACCCGATATGCTGCAGCGGGGTTAATAAAAAAATTACGTGACGGTGTCCATTTCCTACTTCGGTCGATGGGATTACCCTGCTTTTAAATTCTGGTGCAATGTTGATTTTTTAACGATGTTTGTATGTGAGCTTGATGTATGATTACCTGCTTTTCCTGTAATTCCAGTTCGACCATTTACACTGCATGTACTGATCTAGTTTCAGTTACATTTTTATGTACTCCATAAGCTGCACTAGTTATTTTCGTTTAGCACACTCTATTCCGCTTCCGTCGAATTTCACACATTTTAACAATTTTTCATTTAATATCTGTTTTGATTGCTTTCTATACGGGTAATTGCTTTTTTACCAGGATAATTCGGATATAAACAGAAATGTTTGTACAATGCTTTATTGATGTAAAATATTAATAAATTAATTACTATTAGCGTCCGACGTATTTCCCCCTTTAACTAAATGTATTTACGCTATAAATCTTTAGCTTGTTGCTTCAGTCATACGTAAATACATAACATACGCAATAAATTAGAAAACGAATTTAGTAATTAATTTTGAAACAACCATGGTTAATGCTGACGCGATTGCCGACATAGTGATAGAGCTATACAACCTTTTTTATAGACTGCGGCCTAGGGATGGGAGCGTGAAGTGAAAACAGTCGCGTCACGATGCGTCACGGAGGTTCCCGTCGTGAACGTGAGTAATATTTGAAATATGAATGGGAATGAAAATTTTCAAGGCGTGATTCACGTTTCACATTAATCACGTTAAATATTTATGAACGAATAAAATACTGTAGGGTGCCCCGCTCCTCCGCTGCGCACGCATGTGGAAGATTTAGAGTGGGAGGTCATTGTACTTATGTTTGGCAGCCTGCAGCGACGGAGCTTCGCACCTGTGTTGTGTTGTGTATGTTGTGTCTAAAATCGCCTGTCTGCCTCTATAGGCGACCAAGTAGAACTTATTTTTAGTTCCCGAACGTAAAATTACTTTTAAACTTAGAAATTAAAGGTGTTGCTTAGCAACATACGAGTATACTATCTTGTACTCGTATCAGTAAGAGAAACGCCAATTCCAATGACAGCTTTTGGTATTTAAAAGTAATGTCTTTGAAGATGGTTGCAAGATATGTTTTTGCAAGAAATCAGTATTTATCCCTTGTAAGCTATTGTAGTCAATTTTTATTTATTTCTTTTTGTGTCTACTAGTCTGATTGCAACATATTACGTAAATTATTTCACGTGCAAAACATATTTTATTTTTAGTTCTGTGGGTCACGTCGTGA
This sequence comes from Agriotes lineatus, assembly GCA_940337035.1. Taxonomy (NCBI): domain Eukaryota; kingdom Metazoa; phylum Arthropoda; class Insecta; order Coleoptera; family Elateridae; genus Agriotes; species Agriotes lineatus. Next base: position 97,365,968 of record OW679202.1, read on the forward strand.
GTGGAGGGCCACGCCGTAAACCTGAGTGTGCGTGAACGTGGGTGTTTAAAGCAAGCGTAAAACGTGCACAACGTGAGTGAATACTCACTGACACGCCCATCTCTGCTGCTGCCCATTGTCTGTCCTTATGCTTTTTTTTATCTTCTTGGTTTCCCAGACAATTATCAGTCCCGGGTGGTGACATTTTTTGAGGGATGACGATGTCCATGAGCTGTTTGTAAAGCATTTGCTCAGAATCTCAAGTCACGAGATCGATTATGATGTATATGAGCTGTTCTAAGGCCCTTGCTGCACTTCACAATAGGTAAATCTAAAAAGAATTCCTGTAACTGAGCAACAACCCAGTTTTGCACTTAATTCTTTACTTAATCATGCTCTTCAGATTGAACTCTTGCTAGTGTTCTATTATAGCGCAAAAAGTTGGTAATACATTGGACTAAATTCATAACCCTAGGAGGAGCGTGGAAGTGCTTCCCATTGCTAACGACGAATTATAAGAAACATTAACTGTTCTTTGTTGTGTTAGTGAATATAATAACTTTCATGTAGAAAAGAATTCCTTTTCACCGGACGACATCGTTTTTGGATTTTTGGGTATCACAGATTTTATGCTTTGTAATTATATCTAACGAATAACTCACCGTCCCAAGATTTATCGCACGTTATTAATGCCCCAAGAAAACTTAGTTTTCTGCTTCAAATCGATTCAAATATTTAATCTCTAAGCGCAAGTAAACGAACCCGCGTAATGCAATGTTTTGTTTAGGAAGCTGCGGCTCGTTTATGAAAATTAATTCGATATAAATTTAAATTTATTCAGAGGAATAATAAAAATGCGATAAATTAAAATGCGGAATTTTCTACTTCTCTCTACGCAAACAAATAAATTCCGGCTATGGTTTTCTTTCATGGCTAGAAATTAACTTTTGTTTTACGTTACTATTTTAGAGTTTTATTTTTCAGTGAAAGATTTTATTTGGCATTTCTTAAATACACTTTATCCAATCTAAATTTCTAAACCGGTGACCAAATACGATAGGAACAGAAAACACGTATTTCTGGCTTCAATTTTTACCTATTGCCATTATGTTAGGTGAGTGCGGAATGCAAGCAGAAACCAGGCACGTTCTTTTAAGTAACTCATATTTTTTTTCTACAGCAGAAAATTGTACCATGGTGAGGCAATAAACAGTTTCGCTTTCCACTACCATTATCGCAATTTTAAATTATCAATTTTTGTGGAAATATTTTAACCAGTGATAGAGCTCACCAAAATGAACAACTTTTCTATCTACCGTTTTTCATTTAATCGCATATTTTTTCAATCATTTATCTCCCCTAAATTTGAAGAGCCGCTTGGTAAGAAAATCTATGTTAAAGGTGAACGATACAAGCATATTAAAACTGCAAAGCTTTTTGCACAAAAAACATGCGGTCAATAACTTACCTACCTCAATTGATAAAGTACGTTGGTGACCAGATGTGAACTTAAAGGTTTTATCAGTACTTGTGCATTTTTTGTTGCTTTTCCTACCAAAGAAATGTTTTTTGTGTTTTGTGCCATTAAATTAAAATATCATTCCATAGGCGGGTATGTATTTTTAGAGTAAAAATTGTTTTGAATTTTAACTCAGTTTTGAGGGCGTTTTCGAAAAAAATGGTACATAAAGAAGTTGTTCAGTTTAGCGAGTTCTATTACGCGTTAAAATATTTGCACTCATTTCCATAACACCTTGTATTTAGCGTAAGTATACGATGATGATATTATACCAAAACTAGTGGTTTTAAAACGATTTCATGGCCAATGCTATTGTTTCACACAAAATCATTTAATTAAGTCAAACGTTACGCTCGAATAGATCAGAAACAAATAAAAACAACTTACCACCACTCTAGCCTTGCTAAACACCCACCTGAAAGAAGAAAGAAGAATTTAATATACAGTACTGAGTACGTTAAAAATTAAGATACGAATTCATAGACAGACACTAATTAATGTGCTCGTTAACTTCGAGGTAAAACGTTATAATATAGATACATAGGAGCAATTTAATATAAAATTGTAAATTAAATTAAACCTTGACTAGAAACTTGATTAGAACAGACAGCTAAAATTATGTTTACATGAATGTTTGAAGTAGCCGTCTTCTTAGGGATATGGTTACAATCATATCAAACAATCTGAACTTTATATTCCCAACACTGAAAGGCACTTTTACCACCAATGTTCTAAGCGACATACTATTTTTCCATAACATGGATGAAAACATTGTCGACTTCAAGTCTGTTACCTTCAGGTACTCTTGTATCCAAGGAAAATCACTTTGTACTAGAACATGAAAGCAGGAAGCCTCCTGGGTTAGCAGCAAGTACTTTTTTAAAATTTCATACAGTTTGGATTTTCAATCTTACCACAATCAGGCTATTTTTGAAGTTTCTCGCAAAGCGCTGCCATCGGCACGCAATGGCGACGCACGTCTTTGAAGAGACAAGAGGTTATTAGCAGATTCCTATGCCTAGTTCTGATTTGCTGCCATGTTCGCGTTTAGAAATTGTCGGATTAACAAAACGGGATTAGTGGGTCATTCCTGAATTTTCTTTGACGTACCGTATTTCTTGAAATAATCCCGTGCAGCACTTAATCTTCGAATTACTTTGGATTTGCCTATCTGCATGCTCTTTGCCGTCACCGCATCTACTCTGGCGATGCATCCCATCTCTCCCGCACCACCTTCTAACGCAGCGGTCCTCAATGCCTGCTGGACGTTTTCAAGTTTTATGATCTATCTAATTTGCAGTGTGCATGGCCTGGACATTTACCAAGTAGCACGCTTGCTTTCTTTGATTTATTGAGCAGGTGTAGGGCTGTTACAGACCATTATAAATTGTAAGTTGCAGATTGCGTCATCCCGCGCAAGTTATGTTGCTTTGTATTGCACGTCAGAGTTACGTCACAGACCAGTTAGATGATAATGCGCATAAGTGCATCTGTACTGTCTTTTTCCAGAGATTCCTGTAACTCGGCCTCCGGCGAAAGCAGTGGAGTTGAAGTTGTTCATTTACTGTGTGTGAAGTTGGAAACAGATAGCGCTCTTTTTAGACAAAGCATAACGCATTTTTAGGAATTAAGGTTTTTAATTCTTAAAGACTTAAATTTGCGAGACCGGTCTTTATAACTTCATAAAAAGAGGTACTATAATGTATCTTAAGCAAAAGTTTTTCTTTTCGAGGCCCTTTATTCTGCTTTTTCCATAATAGAAAGCTGAAGCAGGTAAATGTCATAAATATTACTTATTTACAAAAAGTAGACACAGGTTTGAAATTTAATACATCTAAGTAGAAAATATATACGACACGAGTTATTATACACGGAAACGTGTATTATGCAATTTCGGACTTGGTAAGGTCAACTTGTGGAGCTACGAACAAACTAGAAGCATATCTTCTTCTTATAGAAAATTTTATTGCGGCCAACATCCATGCTAACTATGTATATCACTCTCCCAACATCTAGATATTTGCGAAAAAACATTTGTTGTGTTCCAACAAAAGAGCGGCGAAAGTCGTATTTTAATAGATGGACCCTTCTCAGATGTTGTTAAGTAGTATGTAAGACCAAGCATTTCTACCAATATTTAAACTACTGCATTTTTTAGAAATAATTACAGCTGCCAGACAGGTTTTGAAATCATATTTTTAAAAAAGAGTAGATATACTCCCCCTAGAAAATGTTCTGCCTGTTTTTGTTAAGGAAGGTTAATATAACGACTGCTTGAAATATGTTTGTTTATGAACTAACTTTTAATTTTTTAAATACAAGCTTCCTATCTCACACTGACGAGGTATCGTTGCGAAGCAAATTTATTTTGTATAAAATATCCCTTCAACCTTACGTAAAAATTCATAATAGGGTAATTCAGGGTGAGATGGCCACCCGGGGGAGTTGGCCAACACCAAAAAAGTCGCTATGCCGGTGCTAGATGGCGCCATCAGTATTTAGAACTTGAACTATAATTTGCGGTGTAAACGTTGTCAATGTGATTGTGGTATTTACATTATAAAGAGGTGAGTAAATATGCGTTAAAAATTCTCATTAGCCTGAAATTTTTCGTGCACCTACTGTCTTGATTAGTTGCCAAGAAATTGTTAACTTTTTTGATAAGTATTTGTTACAGTTATAATGTACAAACGTTGTGCAATACTTCTAACCTCAAATAAGGTTTGAGCGCGTATCGTAAAAGCAGAAATTATGCTGGCCATCTATCCCCTACTAATCGGGAGAGTTGGCCAACAATTATTATTAAGGTATAGATGGCCAAATTTTAAGTCTTATTTTTATTGTTTTAGAAATATGCCTACTAAGTATAAACGAAAGTGCGCGTCAGGAAGGGGCAATTGGACGGAAGAGCATCTACAACAGGCCATTGCAGAAGTGAGAAATGGTTCTTCGGTTAACTCAGCTTCTCAGAGGTTTGAAATTCCGCGCAAAACTCTAGAACGAAGAGTAAAACAACAAAATCATTTAAAAGGCAGAATGGGCCCCGATTCTTTGCTTGGCGAAAAAAATGAAAAAAAGTTGGTTTTGCATATTAAAAAAATGCAAAAACGCGGGTTTCCTTTATCTGTAGACGACGTGAGAAGAATAGCTTACCATTTTGCTGTACAATTAAAAATTAAACACAAATTTAACTCTGAAAAAGAGAGGGCCGGTTACGACTGGTTCAAACTGTTTTTATCGAGGAATTCTGAACTGTCTATTAGGAAAACCGAGGGAGTCTCTATTGCTCGGGGTGAAGGAATGAACCGAAGCGAAGTTGGAAATTATTTTAAACTTCTTCAAGCCACGTTAGAAGAAAACGATTTATATAACAAACCAGGCTCTATTTTTAACGTAGACGAGACGGGTCTTCAACTCAATAGCCGACCAGGACATGTGGTTGCCGCAAAGGGCTCTAAAGATGTTTCAACGGTGACTTCTGCAGAAAAGGGAGAAACTATAACATGCATAGCATGTTGCAATGCTGAAGGTATATTTTTGCCTCCTGCTTGCGTACTTAAAGGTAAAAATAAAAAAAGTGAACACCAAGATGGCATGCCTCCAGGCTCCGTAATTTACATGTCCCAAAAGTCAGCATATGTCAACACATTTATCTTTACTGAATGGTTACGAGACCATTTTATAACTCGCAAGCCTGCTGGAAAAGTATTATTAATACTGGACGGCCATGCGTCACACTGCTCCTCTGTTGAACTCTTGGAACTTGCGGATGCAAATGACGTCATCTTGCTGTGCCTCCCGAGCCACACGACTCATTTTTTGCAACCTTTAGATAGAGCTGTATTTAAATCACTCAAAAGTAGCTATTATAATGCATGCAGGGATTGGTTGAGAACGCATCCTGGAAGACGCTTAACGAGGCTGCAGTTCGGCCAGCTTTTGAGTGAATGTTGGGGAAAATCAGCGATTCCTGCCAATGCCGTTTCTGGATTCAGGGCAACAGGCATTTTCCCATTCAAACCTGACTGTATACCTGACTACGCTTTTGCAGTTTCAGACGCACTAGTACCGAATAAAAATAAACCAATAAACCCGCAAACAGCTGCTACTAACGAGTTAAGTGTTCCAGTTGTCGCTGAAGACCGTACTCCAGAACCATCTACTTCGACTGTTCAAGTTCTGCGAGAAACTACGCCTGAACCTGGTACGTCCGGTGTAGACTTCACACCAGGAAAATTGTTAGAGCAAATATCTCCAATTCCCTGCATTCCTCAAAGCCTTCGAAAACGGACTAAAAATTTGGGTTCCGTTTTAACATCTGCAGACAACATCGCCAAAGTGAAAGACAAGGCTGCACAGAAAAATGAAAAAGAAAAGAAGAAACTTGAAAAGGACAAGAGTAAATGTGAAACGGAAAAGAAGAAAAGTGCAGGGATAAAAAACAACGAGAAAAAGGCAAACATTTACAAACTGAAGACAAAACGAGCAAAAAAAGATGTCAGTTCCAGTTCTGAATCAGATTTAGAAATAGAAGACGAAAGTGATGATACTGACTATTATGAGTTTGATGAAAACGAATGTGTTGGTTGTGGGGAAGATTACAGAAGAACAACTAAAAAAGATGACTGGATACAGTGTGTTAATTGTTCACTCTGGTTGCATGAAAATTGTACGACATACGAAAATCTTTGTCAAAAATGTGGAAAATCTATTGCAAAGAAAAAATAATACGCATTACTTTTAAAATGTTCTTTAGAATGAAGTTTATTTAATATATATTATTTGCAAATTGTATTGGTCATCTCTCCCATACTGCTATGGGGCAGATGGCCAACATGGTATTTTCTTATTTTGTATGTAACTTTAATAAATTCTAAATTAAAGTAAATATCTGTATCATGGTATGTTAATAAACCTTTAAAAATGTTAGTAGTGAAAAATTGGATTAATATGACTTTATTTACTACCATTATTCTAAACCTTTAAAAACGTTGGCCATCTCTCCCGGACTTACCCTACACTATTTGTATTCAATTTTTAAACAATGGCCGGCATTCAGTTTCGAATCGGATCACACGGTTCACCGCAAGCGAAGCACATTTTAAGCAATATTTATGCTATAGCCGCTAGGTAAAGGAAACGGACGAACCGGAAAAACGAATTTCCAATTATTGCGGTAAAACCCTGTTTGAGACCTACACCTGTAGTTATTCAAATTTCACAGTTGAATTTTAAATCAGCGCAGATTTCAAATTAACGTGATTACATAGGAGTTCATATTTAATTGAATTTCTAAAGACAAACAGCGCCCTGGAAAGAAGGTATGCACGTCAAGATGTTTCTTTGCAATTAACGAAATAGAATACTGTGGATGTTTTACGAGGTTCCGAAATACATGGTTCGATGAAATAATGTAGAAACTAAGCAAGGCTTTATATTGTAACGACTGAGTGACTGAAAGCAACTTATTAAAATCAATTGTTTATAATACTTAGAAAATTAACAAACCACTTCACGATACATCGCACCGTATTAGCTCATGCATTTATTAATAATTAGTTACTGTATATTCAGTGCGAAATTTATATAAATTTTCACTTCACAAAAATAAGATACACCTCTGATTTGTTAGGACAGTAGAACAGCAGCCTGTAATTGGTAAATTTATTTTATACGATATTATTTTTATTATGTAATTTTTGTGTAAGTACTGTAAATAAATGTGTTTATTATTATTGTTATTATTATACATTTTGTATGCTCTAATCGTTAGCATGTAACACTATACTCATATACAGGGTGGGCAACCAAACATACACACGTCCTGGCAACACATCAATCTTGATCCAACAGGCATATTGATCAGAATTGTTGTTACTGAAACTTCCGTACTCATTTCATACAACTGACCAGACGTGTTTTCAGATGGTGTTCTGTGCAGTAAATAACGCTGCATTTGCAGCTGTACGGAATTCATCATACACCAAAATAAATATTTTATTATGACTTAAGTAATATTTCTGGTCTTACAACTATCAGAATTAACTGCCAATTGACTTAATGCCATAAAGGCGCTGCAATTCTGATCCAATATGTCTTTTAGATAATACTAGGCATCTACGTTACAATGAAATGTGTACGTGTGTTGCACACAGTACTTTTGTCTTACCTCTTGACACGAAGTTGCAGACAGCTATAATAAATACACACAGACTCATTAGTCTGTAACACTTATCGGTTCCAGATGCTCTACTAAGCTGTACTGAATAGGAGAAAGAATCGCCACAGAACTATAATGATATTTGGAAGGTCCACATAAGAGCTACCACACAACAGTCACAAACAAATATTGTATCAAGGCGACGAAGCTGTTAGTGTGTACAAAAAACTTTCCAACCAAGAAACAACTATTCTTCCAAAGACAAGTTTCTTTGAATTTTGAGGATTTTTTGGAATCGTTATATTCCAATACACTTCCTCATGTTTACTCTAAAAGTACAACTTTCTTGCAAGTGTGTCGTGTCGATTCGTAATCGTAATAAAAAATGCTTAATTTTTATGTTTTGTTAACTATAGTAAGCTACATACTTTATCACTTTTGAAGGTTGTTTGATAATTAAATCTTGTAGCTACATGCACCGTTCACCAAAACCAAAAGTTTTTGGTTTGTTTTGATGTAAGATCTAAGTAAATAAATAAAGTCAAGGATAACAATTATACAGGGTGTCCCAAAAAGAATTGGACACCGATTGGTCATAGATTCCTTAGGTTAAACGAATAAACCTAATACACCTTAGTACAAAGTTCCTTTAGTAAGAAGATATAGGTACTTGGAAGTTTTTTATTATTTTAAAATTTTTATATTAATTTCCACATAGGTTATCACTGAAGTTGAGCTGTTTATCACCAATGTAGGTTTAGTTGCCGAGGCTCCTAGGGCCAAAGCAAATAAACCACATGAAGGATAAAAAGGAACTTCCAGTGCCAGGGGTAGATTGTTTTTTAAAATCGAGAAATCGCGAAATTACAATATTTTAACCAACTTTGGTAGGTTATGTTGACGTCCGTTGTCGTTTACCTATCGCCCAGCCGCCTACAAAAAGTTGTAAAACAATGGATTACATCACTGCCGATTTCTCGTATTTTAATGACGATTTGGAAGTTCATCACTGCCGATTTCAAAAAAATTTTGTTTGGAATATAAAGAAATGTCGAATTTCATTTTGGCTAGATTTTGTAACGGTATTACAAAAATTTTATAAAAGTGATTTTTCCATGTTCGTGTAAAATTAATCCACCCGCTTTGCATCGTTCGCTTCTAAATTAAATATTGAAAAACTCTCACTATTCTGAACGTTTAGAACAATCTACTATTAAATACGCCTAACATGAGGCTGAATGACGAAAATATGTAACTTACCTAAGTATACAGGGTGCAGCATTGGATTTCTTAATTGTTTGACAGCAAAATTCTATTTATATCTTGTAAAGAACATTACGTGGTCATCCAATTGGCGCAACTTGAGCATATTTTGTTGGCTCAGTTCGAAAATACTTTTTTATCCTTTTATACGAAAGTGACATTTTCGGTCGCCTGTTAGGGGTTTCCTGAAAATATACGTTTGGTTCCCTGGTCGGTTTCCAATGGCAGTGGGCAGAATATATACATTGACTACCGTTGCCAGTTTAGAGGAGGGCAATGTGATTAATAATAAATCAACTAGCTTCCTGATTTTCGTATTTAATTATTTTTGAATAAATACAAGAGATAGACTCATCATAAAATGTATAAGTATCATATATATAACTCTAGACTAAAATGTCATTTACTCCCATGCATGATTACAATTGATTAGGTACAGTTCTCGCTAACGCTGGATAATTAAACTATATCCGCGGGAGAGAATGATACATTTTCCTCCCTGGTAATACAAATAGCTATAAAATGTGTTAGGTAACTTCTGAAATTGTAAAACAAAATATCCAATTGGTATTGATCAGGGACTGTTGTTAAGTTGACAGGTGACTGATAAACCTAGTTGAAAACGGCTGATTGAAATAAGAATTCGTACATCAGATACAAGAATAAAAGACATTTGCTCAAGCACGTAACAATAAAGTCATTTTTACATTCAAGACACCTTTATACCATGTGTTCAAAAAGAAATTAGATAAGGAGGACAGCAAGCTTTAGAAACAGCAATTTTTAACATTTTCAATCACGATATCAACGTATAATATAAACTTACAATAACAGCAACAGTGATGACAGTTAATGAATTCTAAAGCTTGCTGTTGACCTTACTTTTATCGTCAACCCTTATGTAATTTCTTTTTGAACACACCGGAAAGAACAGGGATTTCATAAAATGACTGTCAACGTTCGACAAATACCGGGTGTCTTAAAATGAATTACATCTAGTATGCTTTGAATTTCCCATAATCCAATCCAAACCTTTACTTAAAATTGGCAATACTGTAAGTCTATGTCAAATTCGACGTTAGCAGGTTAGATTTTGCGTCAGTTTGGACACAAACTGACGCAAAACATAACCTGATAACCTCGAATTTGACATAGACTTACAGTATTGCCAATTTCCAGTAAAATTTTAGATTGCATTATGGGAAATTCAAAGCATACTAGATGTAATTCATTTTAAGACACCCGGTAAATTGTTGCTCAGGTTGCTTTAATAATTTTACTTCAAATTTCAAAATTTTATCAACATATTTAAGAATACCTATTAATTTTATCAAACTATTTAATACTACCTATTGATTTTAAATTTAGGGCAATAAAATATCTGAAATTACATAAATTGGGTCACTATGCACTGTTCTTTAAAAAAAAATAAGGGAATGTAGAATCATTAAGAAGCCAGTATTAGAATGCCTCGTAATTAGCATGGGGGTTTTGCATGTTTCGTCCGTCAACGCAGCACCCTGTATAAGGTAAATCAGCATATGAGCATTACAAGGCAAGAAAGCGACAGAGAATGGATAATTTACAAAACGTTCAATGCAAGAATGCGGTAAACTTATACGGCGTTTTTAAATTGTTCTAGTACCATACCCCATACTGCATTTTTGAATCAATCAGGCATGTAATTTTGCAATTAGGTACATTTTATTTATGTGTTTTACACTGTTTACATGTTGTTATCGGATTTTGGCCGTTTAGTTCAATTCCTCACTCAAAAACGTAATTTTCTGGACTTAACGCCTGTTACATTTGCACGGCAGTATACCCCTATGCTACTACATCGTTTAAAACAAGCAAATGAATACATAATTATTATGAACCAATATCGTCTAATGAAGCTATTTTAAATTATATTTTTACCGTAGGTATTGTAATCTGTAATTTTCTTACCGCAAATATAGCTTTAGCGTCTTACACAATATTAGCTTTACTATTACAACCTAGATATCACATCTACATACACGAACCAATGCAAATACACAAAGTTGCTGTTATTCGGCTCGTCAGAGGAAATCATAAATTAGGCTTATATATTTCCCCGGGAAGACCCTATTCCGATTTGCTTAATATGTAACTTAATAAGAACTTATCGTATTTTTGCGTATTTAGCACCCAATCGAAGTCAGTAATTCTATGGAATTACCAGAAAGTCATTCAAATACGGCGAGTAATTTCAATTACCACAGGTAATTCAAATACTTGTCAAGTAATTTTGTTACACAAAAGTAATTGAGTAATTGAATGTAGTAATTAATTACCTTCAAAAAGTAATTGTCAAGTACTTTTAAACAAAAATGGCAATTCGCAATTACAATTACCGCATTTTGAATAGTAGTTCAATTCCAAGGCAAATAAACAAAAAGAAATTTAATTAGTAATTTAATTACAAAGTAATTAATTACTGCCCAGCTCTGCATACATACATTTTATTTATCTGACGTTTGTAAAAGTGTTCGATGTTCAGTCAACTAAAACTGTCAATTTACACCAGCCAGTAAATTTTATTGCAATTGATTCCTTCAAATTGCTTCTAATCGCAACAGCCTTGTTTTTCGAATAATTAAAGGTTTTTTAGCAGACGCAATATATATTGTATATTATCTTTTGGTAATGATAGCAGCAATTTTGTGAAGCAATATCTTAAGAGAGTAAAGATAAAGCCTATAGCAATGAATCTGTTTTAATAAAGCCTATAGCAATGAATCTGTTTTAAACATTTTTTAAATTTCTGAACAGTTATATCCTCTTTTGCTTCATTTATAGTATAAGATGTGTTGTAAGTATTTTGTTATTTTTCGTTCCACTACTATGACTGTTTCTATGAAAATCATGTACTTCTTTATACAGCTGCTAATGTATCTTTAACAATTTTTAAAATGAAGATGAATGTTCGATAAAATATATTTTCTGTTTAATAATGTTTTATTTCTAGTAGTAGCGACGTTTTTGAGTATTTTACTATACTACAAAATTTTAAATATTACTGTGTAATGTAGCGAATTGTCCAAAAAGTCATGAATAATACTGGAACGCCACAAGGAAACCGTGAATAATAGCTACTATTTATAGCATTGTTGCAATTTGGATTCTCTGGTTGTAATAGGGGAGAATGGTCATTGCTTTATTCAGCACTTTAAAATGATTTGAAAATTTTGTCCTAGTTTTTTACAATCAGTAATAGAATATTTCATAACGAAGAGAAAATTTGGGCAACAAAAAATAATAGATGTAAGAATGCTGAACTCTGCCAATGTAGGTAGTGATCACAAACTAGTATTATGCACACTCAGACTAAATATACAAACAACTCCCAAACTGAAACATATCTACGTCAATAAGTTTAACATAAAATCCCTTGACAACCGGTAAAGAGTACAAAAAACTGTATGAAAATCGCCTAAAGCATGCAAGTGACCAACGCCGAATCAAGACCAACGCCAAATCAATGCACAAGAAACGATAGGCCAACAGTGGACAACTATAAAACACAATGTCACTAAAGCAGTGAAAGAAGCCTTAGGCCAACAACGGATAAATGTCAATAAAACCAATAAAACACCATGGTTCCCACCAGAAATAAAGGAGTTAGCAAAAATAAAGAAAAGGGTATATATACAGTATATACACAGTATATACACAACAAAACACAAGACAACTGGAATGCGTACGTTAGTGAACGAAACCTAGTTAACACAAGAAAAAACAAAATAAATAAAATCACTGGGAGAAATTTACGAAGGGAATGGAAAACGATCTATATGGAGCACGAAAGAAAATATTGGGAATTCGTAGAAGAAATAAGCAAGAAATAAAACAAACCAACAAAATTACAGTCTAAGGTGGAAAAAGTATTTGAAAAAAATGCATAACGGAGAAGAAGAAAGTGACCAACCCGAGTTTGAAGAGGCAAAAGAACAAAACATTGAAATAAAAGTAGAACAAACAACTGAGACGAATTTATTGTCATTTTATAATTTATTTAGTAATTTCACGGGCGAAAGCGCCCAGCGTACAGGCAACACTACTAGCATGTGGAAGTAAGTTTCCGCCGAGCGGCAGAGTTCTGCTTAAATACAGTTTCCTATGTAGTCTGCCTTTATTTCCGCCGAGGGCATTAATTGTCGCTAGATGGCGATGCAGTTTAGCGTCACTTCCGTTTTTCGAAAATATGTCACAAAGGTGAAACACTGTTCTATTTGCCTGTACAAAAATCTCGAATCATCGTGCCCTGTGAACATGGCAGAATTGGATTAATGGATTGCAGAAATTAACCGTTGCGTCAAGCGTATGTAGCATAAGCGATATGGACACATTTTCGGTCCTAAGCATGAAAATCTGAAATTGTTGGGCGAGCACATTGTCGGTGTAGGATAGGCAGAAATTATCTGGTAAGCCATCTCATCCTTGTTTATTCAAATTGCTCATTTGGTGGGTATATACTTAGCCTTCAACTTACGGGCTAAAACTGCCCCGAATAAAGCAGAGACCTACTGCATGGCCGAGGGACGTGTCGTTTAGTACGAGGTTGCTTCCGTTGGCTCCGGTACCTTTCATGCAGTCCAGATGAGCCTGCTGTGTTGCCAGTAACCGCTTAGCTCCCACCTTCACCTTTGTGCTGGATTTGGTTTGAATTTAACGGCTATTTTGTTATGATGTTCGACGTGCTATTGAATTCCTAACGGCCTCGCCGTTTGTTGTCTTATTTTGGTAATTCATATCTGCATTAAACTTTAAAGTTAGCGGCTTCGCCGCTGTTGTAGTGGACTGTAATTCAGGTGTGTTAAATGAACCGTCAGTTTTAAGCTGAGTTAGTTCAGTTATAATTAACGTAGCTCTGCATGCTAATACATTAGCTAAGTGAAGGGTGAAATCTCGTACGTTTGTTCCATAACTATCGCATAGTAATTAAGTTCGCTGGAGAAAAGGATTACTCCAGCAGATTATTGGTATACCACTACGACATACAGATATCTGAATGTGAGTACACGCGAGATGCTAATTTAATACACTAAAGGTGGAACGCAGTACAGCTGTGTCGTTCACTTAGTATTCGGGCTGTTACTAAAGTACATGTTTTGGCCAACTTATAGTTTAAAGTAAATCATTTTAGAAATTAACTTCACACGCCCTCAGCCAAGGCTGCGTTTTCGAGTGCACCCTGTTCAGATTTTGATTAATTAAGTTTGTGATATTTTCCTATGTGATATATTTATTTTGTGCTAGTATTGTTATTGTCCGTTAATGCCAGTAATTACAAGTCGATTTTATTCCCCCTATTATTAATCTATGATCTATTTGAAACATTATACGATTTATCAAACTGTGGGTTTTCATTGTTTATGTTGTATTGTTACCTTGAGCGATTTTAATGGTTTGTTCGCTTAAATGAACGAGATAACATGGACTTGAAACCATTTGGCACCCCTATGATTTCGACCGTTTAGTTTTGAAGGTAAGTCACCCACGCTTTTCTTCTGAGCTAGTGCGAGTGCATGTTCCGATTTACTATCGGCAATTACTCATGTGACACAACAAATATTGTAAAACAACTAAAAAGTCGGAAAAGTCCAAAGACCAAACGGCATCACAAACGAGATGCTAAAGTAGGGAGAAAGCCACCTATATCAGGAAATAACAAAACTCTTCATGAACATAATAAAGAAAGGACAAATACCCAAAGACTGGAAAACCAGTACCACAATACCAATATTTGAAAATGGCCACAAAACATACCCCGAAAACTAGCGAGGGGTGACGTTCCTAAATAGTACGCTAAAAACATTTACGAAAGTGAAGATATCCAAATACGAGACGAGCAGCAGGGATTCAGGAAAAACAGGTCTACTGTCGACGCTAGCTTCATAGTGAAACAAATTTCAGAAAAATCCAGAGAATTTAGCAATCCAGCATATATGTGCTTTGTAGATATGGCCAAAGTCTTCGACAGGGTACAACTAACAGAGGTTATGTAAATAATGAAAGAAATACATGTTAATCGGAAACTAATCAACTTCACATACAAAATGAACACGCAATGTAAAACGAACATCAGAGTAGGACATGTACTGAGTGAAGACGTACAAATAAGCAACGGAATAAGACACGGCCATTCGCACAGCCCTTTCATTTTCGAGCTCATCATGGACAGAATAATGGAGAATCTCCCTAGAGCATTAGGATACAAAATGCAGCTTTAACTACCAGGAAACAATAATAACTAGCCATGGAGATCTACAACAGGAAGTAAAACAGCAAACTATGAAAGCCTCACAAATAACAGGACAGCTAAGACATAGTATAGAAAAAAAAACTTTACAACTGAAAGCAAAATACAAATTCAACAGCAGTAAGGCCCATTCTAATATATGCAGTGGAGACAAGGGGAGACACATCTAGAACGATACAAATGATGACCTCCACAGAAAAGAAAGTAATGAGAGACATACACGGAAAAACGTTATACAACAGAGTCAAAAGCGAAGAACTGCGACAATTAAGTAATATACAAGACGCGCCCATATGGGTAGAGGGAAGAGGAAACAGTGTAACAAACATATGGACAAAATGGATGACAACACCCTCATGAAGAAGGCAAAACTTAATAAACCCGTTGGAAGAAGATCCCAAGGCAAACCGCAAAAACGGTGGAGATAATGCTTAACATCCACCTAGGAGAGGCTTAATGGGGAAAAACGGGCGTCAGTCTACTTATATGGTACGCCATATAAGAAAGAAGAAGAAAAAGGAGTCGTAGTTTTTAAACTGAAAGAAAAAAAATTGGGACACTTAATATTGTCATAATTTTGAAACAGTCTGAGACACTAGCAGGGAATTATTAATTTTATACAATAATGCAGTAACGGTGAAACTATAACATTACCGTTTTACTGTTTCTGTATTATTGTATAAAATTAATCATTTATTGCGAGTGTCTCAAACTGTTTCAAAATTATGAAAATATTAAGTCTCCCATTTTTTCTTTCAGTGTATTTAAGCAACAAAATGAATCAATTAATAAATTGATATCATGCACTTTCAGATGTCACTGGTAAGCTGCAGGGAAAACCGTTGTGGTATATTATCCCCAATTACCCTCAACGATAAGGAAAACAAATACATGACGATGTACTCCAGGCAGCTATAAATAGACTGAAAAACAATCACCTGGACCAAGAGCAGTATCATTCGAGATAATTAAATTGGGATCGATCAACCTTCGCATTACTGAATAGAAAAAAAATATGAAAAAAAAAACAAGAGACCAGTGGAAGGTAGTAGAGGATTCTGTCACTGGTACACTTTCGTCCTCTTATTATAGGCTGAACTCCTATTACTAACTATACAAATCGTAGTTTTATGAGCCCTCTTAGGCCACAGCCCTGATAGATGGCTAGCCTAACCCGTTGAATTTAAGGAAAGAATTCCCTTCTACAGGGTGACGACTACCAAAGGTGACCGGAGTGCGTAAAATGAAACTAAAGTCTGAGTGCGAGGATGGAACTCACTACCTGCCGATTGCTCTTAATAAATTGTATAAACGAATCTTAACAACTGTTGCCACCGTTGATTACCATATGTACAACTGATGAACATTCAGGCTTTGGAGTAAGCCAATCAAGGATATATAACACTTTCTGTTTCACGAAAACATACTATCAACAGCAACCTTGTGTTTTCCAACAGTTCCCCATTAACGTAATTAATATCCGAGGATCAAATAATAGCGAGATTTTGTACTTTTCACTTTTCAACAACACTGAATGGTGTAACAGGGATAGAAAATATAAGTGGTAGTCCGGAAAACAGACCCACTTAAGGATGAATGAAATTGTTATGGAAGAATTAGAACAAGCAAACCCAGAGCTAGAATGGAAAAGCACTTGGTCAGGATAATATAAGGCAGAAGTTTAAAATGTTTAAACTCAATTGGAAAACGATACTTACTAAAAATAGTTAATATGGTATAGAAAACAAGACAAATCCTGAGGAGTTGGATGACAGCTATAATGCCAATTAAGAAAAAAGAAGATAAGAGAATAATATTGTAACAAAGCTTAAGAGCAGCAGTAGAGGCAGATGTAAACGATAACCAGTGTGGATTCAGACCACATCTTTAGTTTAGAACAGATTATTGAGACAAGTTGGGTATGTGATGAACAGCTATATCCGTGCTTTGTGGACCTTGAAACGGCCTTTGATAATCTCCCAGGACATATGATACGCAATATTTTGTGAGTGGGGGAGCACAGAATAACTTAAGGGAGTCAATAAAGAGCATATGCATGTACACCAAATGTTGTAAAAACACATAACAGAAGCAGCAATGAATTTATAACGGTGCTAGGAGTAAGGCAGGGGGAGGACTGAGTTCGCTGCTATTCATCTAATTCTAATTGATGAAATAGTCGGGAAGTGCTGGCCGAGGCTGAAAGCGGCATTCGTGAAAGTGAGACACCTGCAAGAAGTATTTGTATCCGAACTGATATACGCAGATCACTAGCAAAAAGGAACGGAGAGAAGCTGGGTGTCTGTCTTGAGATTGGAAACATTGGAGATAGTTCTACTTCAACACCTCTACACCATAGGGTAAAAGAGAACGGAGTAGGTCATGTCAGAACTGCGGCAATATATACATAATAAAGTGAAAGTTGGTAAATCACCGACTGGCCTGCAAGTAACCAATCCTATGTAACAGCTACCTTGCGATGGCTCTAAAACAATGGAAGAGGAAATGTGGAGTAAGAGGGATCCCAATAGGTGAAGAAACAATACTGTATACGCTATACTGTACTAAGAAACAGCTATTGTGCAGGATTATAAGGCTACAGAATATATGATTAAAAAACTGGATGACGAATACTCCAAATCGGGAACGACAATCGACTTAGAAAAGATTGAACTCGTGCATAAGTGACCCAGCCTAAGATATATTGACATATATAACGAAAAAATAAGAAAAAGTTGCGATAATTACTACCATCCAAGAACGATTCTTCAAAACATAGGTAGCAGGTATAACGAAACGATCAAAAGTACAACAAATAATGCTGAAACGATAATTGGAGCATAAAATTCCGTTCTCTAGCAGAAAACTATTCGAATAAAAACAAAAATGAAGATACATGAAATAATGGTAAAAAGTACAAAAACATGGATTTTCTCAATCATGAGAAACGAAGAAATGTGCAGCTTCCTAGGAAAGGATACTATAGTAATCGAAGAAATGTTCAAAGGAAATAGCTATCATAACATTAATGGAATGGAAAAACATAAACTACAATAAAAAATTAAAATGAGGTTGCCACGGAAAAACATGAAAAAAGCACAACAACGTTGTTAACGGCAAATTTAAGGCAGTTTCATAAGAAAAGCATACAACTGCACTTCATTTAGCAAATTCCCATTTCCTAAATAATTTTGCAATTGTTTCCTGGTTACATATACCAGTAATTTTTCAAATAAGGGTAACGTATTAATGTGTTTTAATTCTAAGCGTACTTTTGTGCTTTAAATCTTAGGAATTGGACAAATCGAAGAATAGAGAAGCAAATGATTTAACATTGAAATCCTAATGCTGCATCACGCAAGTAGGCAACTAAGTAGCCGAGGTACTCGTAAAGTGTTAAAAGCCTATAATATTTTAAAGAAATAGATGGGTTTCTCAGATACTACAAACGAACAACTGCTATGTGAAATTGCAAAAATAATTAAGAGCAAAAAGTGACGGTTCGTAAATTAGAATATCATAATATCGACATAGAGCAAAGTTTAACATTTTTTAAAACCTTACTGCTCAGATGAATACTAAATAAACGATTAAAAGTATTGCTAACAGCAATCGCACTAACGCAGCATTGACGATCAAACTACCTGTTTATCCTTCTCCCGTTGTACTGTACAGCTTCGCAGCTGGAACTTGGAAAACTAAGTGCATTTTCGCGTTGTGGTCTGACAAAACATACGATAAAATCTCCGTTATTTTCGTCTCTACGGCGTGCGAATAAAGAGGTTGTCCTCGTTCTGTGCAGCTGAAAAGTTGGGTGCGGCGAACAATGCCGTTCGCGCATACATAACTGAAAGATGAGGGTTTTATTACTCTGAAACAAGTTCCGCAAAAATTACGATAGTCGGCAATCGATGGCTTGGAATCTGTTCGCCAACCATAATGCTGAAATGACAAGGGGTGATATATTGAAGCGATCGACGGATGACTGCTATACAAGGAGTTTCCCAATTCTACAAGCGAACGAGGGTTGTATCAGGCGTCTGCAGTAATGGAAATGTGCTCGTTGATAAACATTGGAGAATTAAGAAAGCAGCATTTGAATAACATTAGGATGGCTTCTTACATTGTTTTCTGAACACCATTAATAACTGCAATTAATGGTCCTTTCAAGACGAAATTGATCGCAGCTGGAAATTTTTTTTAGAAACCTTCATTGAATTCAATTGAAATTTTAAAAATATTCGGTTTGATTATTCGTCTAATAGGGAAGTATAGAATAGCACTAGGAGATACATTCGAATATATACGGACTGTGTATGATCAATAATACTGCCAATTGTACTAACAAGAGCCATCCTGGAACGAGCATAACTAAACATGAGAGATTAACAACACTTAGGGGTAAATGTCCATTTAGAAAGTACCTATGTCAAAAACAAATTTGGCCGAAATGGAATTAAAATGTGTATGAGCCGAATTAGAAAAATTGACAAAAAATGTAAATCAAGGCCAACGAGTAGTCCTCGATTTAGTTAATTATGGCATACCTCACTCGGACCATGGCAAGGAGTTACCACTGATAATTTAATCACTTCTATATTACTGAAAGAAGAACCGATTACAAATAAAGTATTATTCTCTTAAACCTCAAGGTCTCACAAAACTGAGATTCCAAAAGAGCTTATGAATAAATCCACAAGAGCAAAAGTATTTCGAGAAACCGAAAACCTTATCTAACAAAGTCTATTTTTTAAATTGCCTTCAAAGTAATTTCCGAACATTAATGTAAATATATGGGGACATCTAAAAGTTATGACAAATTAAGTTTCTCAAGTTCGACAGTTTGGTGCATAATTTTGAAACATTTAACTGCATTTGTATTACAACTGAAATGTATTGGAATCGAATGTAGACGATTTTACATTGAAATGAGATAACTGATTAACCGTACTTGCAGAATCCAGGAAGACGAGTATTTTTGATGGCGCTAATAATATATACACTTTTTATAGTGCTACTATAAAATAAATATAAATCAATATAGATTCTTTATTTTTTGCATAATATTAGAAAGATAACTGGTCCGCATCTTAAATCGTGTTTAAATTTTATTCAAAACGAGAAAAAGAGAACAATGCGCTTGTATATTAAATCTCAATGGTACGGGCTCGTGACGTCAGCTAAAGAAGGCGATTATGGCTACCGACCTGAGCTGTGTGTACAGATCTGAGTTGTATGTTGGTTGAGTTTTTTATTAGATAAGTCACTTAGTGCCTTTGTTAGTGTTTGATGGTGTGCGACGGGAGTGATGTATCATTAGTATTGCACAAATAAGTAACAAATAGGTCACCAGTGGTTGTGAAGCAACTTAGTGCGGTTGTCAATCTTGACGGCGCGGCGTGGCGATTTTATTGCGTTTGAAAACAGTTGCCATTGAATACAAACTGTTAACAATAGTTTATTGCAATTACATACCATACATGTGCAAGTGCTTATAGATATGTATTTTCATAAATATTTCGAATAAGTGTTGTGTTCTGAGGTAGCTACACAAAAGTGAATAAAGTACATGTGTTCAGTTTCCCCTTGGCGAATCCTTACGTCAAAAATTGATTACTGCTATGCGTTATATTATTCCAACAAAACACACAAAGGTATGAGAATTACATTTGCTTAAATACAATATTATATAGATTATAATAGAGCAAGTTCAAGAACTGGACTTGTGACCACAAAAATTAATTATCCTAGATTTAAGCCAGATGCAATACCAATAATGAGGAGAAACAGGGCAAAATTAAAGTGAATTGAACATGATAATTTTGTTAATGCAGTTGGGGTAAGTAATAAAGAAAATTCATATCTTATCAGAATTATGACTACATACCCATTATTCTAAATTCACTAGAAAAACCAGAAAATACAATATTTAAATTGCAGCTTGTCAAAGATAAGGAGGGCCAGTATGGGGATCTCGTTAGTTGTAAGAAAAACAAATTTGGTTAAATGGTAGAAAATACGTAATTAAGGGACTAACTTGATATGATTTTTCGTTTTTGAGTTTTATTAAAAAAACCGAACTTCTGGATTTTTTATTCCATTTTTTCTGGCGTTAATATTAAAATCAGCAAAACTGATAAAACTTCGTTATAACAACTTTTTATGGCCTTATAGATTACGTTATTAATTTTTCTATCAGACATTTCGTCGCTAAGTAACCATGATCAACTTCATATTTTTAAAAACAGTCCATATTTTCTGATGTCAAATTTTAGAAGCCCTGTTTATTCTGAATTCAACAATATACCACACATTCTGGTTTAATTACGTTTCGAGCCTTTTTTTAACATCATCAAAAAATTTTTGGATACGGACCTGTGTCCTGAAGCATTTCGCAAGTTGTTTCAGCTTTTGCAATATATAAAAAAGAAGTAATAAGCATTTTGAAGAAAATAGTGTCTGATCTGTTGTAGAATGACTCGGAGCAAGCCGCGTGGTTCCACAAAGACGTATGAAGATAATGTTGCTTTTAGGGGGTTGAAATCTGAATGGGAAGAACCGTTTTTTATGAAGGGAAATTTGTCAAAGTCTGTGTGTCTTATTTGTAGGGTGTATGTTGCAGTTTCGGAAAATGTTAATTTAGAGCCGCACTTCATAAAGATGCATGCAAATATAAATTCACAGTATCCTATTGTTTTAATAATGCTAAAGCCGAGCCGAGGCGAGCGGAGCCGGGTCGAAGCGAGCCGAGTCGAGCCGAGCCGAGCAGAATCGACCCGAGCCGAGCCGAGCGGGTCGAAGCGAGTCGAGCCGAGCCGAACCGAGGCGAAGAAATAGGTACTTTCTGACGAGACAACAAACACTTACAAAACAGTGATCAATTAACGATAATATTGAAAGTATCATATGAAATCGCCCTTATTATTAACAGGAAAAAATGCGTACTCTGAGAAGAAGGAATTAAGCCCGGTTTCGTGCGCTTTCCGAAAGGTACTGGAGATTAAAGTCACTAAAATAGTGGATGACTTTGCTCTTTCAACAAATACTCTCATGAGTAATATGTCCGTGGACGTTACCAAACTAATATTTACTTGCAGAATCACGTGAAAATATTTTTTCCAACGTCAACTTTGAAAATTACATTTCCGTCGCTCAATTTAGTGAAGAAGGTATGTGTTTGCACCACAAGTGATGAAAGTAAACCATTTTACCCACTAGTGAAGCAAGGAATAAATGACACTGTCAGTCTATGTCATATTCGAAGTCAGCAGGTTAGATTTTGCGTCAGTCTATGTCAAGGTCAATCGAAAACCTAATCCCCTAAGCCATGATTTTTTCATTAATTTGCTTATTTTTTTTCTGCAACGTCATTAAAGTACCACAAACATTTCAGTTAAGAAAAAATTATAATCTATATTAATTTTCTAAAATTTTTGTTGCTACGTTATATTGCTTTGCTGTTTTTATATTTACAATTGAAGAAGAAAACTAATAATTTGTAAGTGGTTTTATCATAATTTTTTGGGATTATAATTTCTATTTAAAACAAAATGTGTACATACATACGTTTAAATGGAGATTTTGTATTCATTAAATTGCCATAAATCGGTTTATCTACGACCACTACTAAAAGTAGGCCTTTTAGCGCTAGCTTGTTTCACTAAAAGTGACGTTTTATAGTTTAGAGTGGTTAAAGAAATCAGCTGTTTACTTTTAGCCCATGTGGTAAAAGTGAACTACAATTTCGAACTGGAAGTGAAGTTGTAAAGTTATTCTAGTTGCTTCTTGCGTTACAGGTAAAGTGTTTTTGAAATAATTAAAGCGTTATGTAATGAATACAGTCAGATGTGGAGTACTAATAATTATATTTCGTAACTAACCTTGACAGTGCTGGGTTCGCAAACATTCGCCAGCGCGGCATGGCCTACTGTTTATTATGACATAAATTAGAAGTGTCGTAGATGCAAACCTTTGTTAAATCGATATTTATGGATTAATAACAGTAAAATTAAGGTTGTAGATAAAATATTGTATGCAACGCGTGCTGAAAGTCGTTTATGCACGAGACATGTTATGAAACTCAGCCTTCGGCTTCGTTTCATAATTTTCATGTCTGGTGCATAAACGTCGACTTTTAGCAATTGTTGCATAAATAGCTATTCTATCCA
Organism: Agriotes lineatus; assembly: GCA_940337035.1. NCBI lineage: Eukaryota > Metazoa > Arthropoda > Insecta > Coleoptera > Elateridae > Agriotes > Agriotes lineatus. Next base: position 97,389,343 of record OW679202.1, read on the forward strand.
AATACATGTAGTATATTTAGTGATGCAACCTAAAAAAAAAACGTTCGTTTTTTTTAAAAAAAACCTGTTTTTTTGTTAAAAAAAACCTGTTTTTTTGTTAAAAAAAACCTGTTTTTTTGTTAAAAAAACCAAGCGGTCTGGTTTTTTATTTAAATGCGTTTTTTTAAAGAATTAAAGTGTAGTGAATAACAACAACTAATTTGTTTGGAAAAACAAAAAACAGATATTTTTAAATAAAAATAATACATTTCGTAGGTAAAGTGAATTATAGAATTTATAATAACAAAAAAAAGCAAATATTTCTAATGAAAAATAGAAACATAGCCAAAGTGGATATACAGGGTGTTAGGGAAATCGACTGAAACATTTCTAGGGGTGAATCCTTGGCCCAAAATATGATGATTTAACTCAATTTACCTATATACAAAGTTGCTTAGTTTAGCCGCTAGAGGGCTTTAAAGATGATTAGCTTTTTTTAATTTTTTCAAATAAGTCGAATAATCGTTGATGAATTTTATTCATTTTTTGGCCATGCGTATTTACCAGTAAACTTAAGCATTTTGTGGCATAAACCCTAATTTCAAAAATTACAGGGTGTTTAAAAACTTTGTCACAATTAATTATCCATCTAATGTTTTTTTATGGATAGCTACCTTGATTTATAAGCTATTTCCTCTCTTAAAAAATTTAGTTGGGTAAACGGTTTAGCCACAAAAAATATTTTCTAAATCCCTACAAGGCTGAATCAGTAATTTTAACTTAGCACTAGGCTTTTGTAGAGATTTAGAAAATATTTTTTTGTGGCTAAACCGTTTACCCAACTAAAATTTTTTTAAGAGAGTGAATAGCTTCTAAATTAAAGTAACTGTTCAGAAAAAAAATTGCTAGTGATTATACAGGGGATTTAAACATTTAAAAAAGCTAGTCGCTTTAAATAATTGGGGACCTGCGTTTGAAGGAATAATGGGTAATAATGCGGTTGTCTAATGCGTGATGCTCACCACATCACCACGTGTCATGAATTTGACACGCGACAGCCGACTGTGATAGCGAGGATACGGAAGCTCTGACCTTCCGCCTTGCAGGCCGAACTCCTTCATGGGGTGTTAGTGCCTCACCATTATTATTATTAATAATTTTTAAAGCCCTCTAGCGGCTAAACTAAGCAACTTTGTATATAGGTAAGTTGAGTTAAATCATTATATTTTGGGACAAGGATTCACCCCTAGAAAATTTTCCGTCGACTTCCCTAACGCCCTGTAGAAATTATAATAATGCAGAAATTACTTTCTAACAGACATGGCTGACTCGGAGTCAGTATCCATGCAGTTTACGTCGCCCATGTCACTGTCTGATGAATCGCTAACGTAACTTGATTCGTCGATCAGGTCGACAGTTTCAGAGCTGGGTCTAGCTTAAAGCAACTTCCAATAGGGGTGGGTACCTACCAAAACATGCCGCCAATTACAAAAATGAATAAAAAACAAAAAACCCGTTTTTTCTGTTTTTTTCTAGGTTTTTTATTCGATTTAAAAAAAACGCGTTTTTTACATCACTAAGTATATTTAATTTTTTGCATTTGCACATCTACATTTTTGGTAAGTTTATACCTTTACAATTAAGTTAACCAAAGACAATCTGTTATATTATTTTAAGTATTTGTATTGCCACGTGTACTTAATCGATGGTAGGAGCGATATTTTAGTTCTGGTTGTGGTCGCGGGTTGAAAATGCCCGAATCGATCCCGCCTCGACGGGCTTTCGCCGTGGGCGCAAATTAAGCGCATTATGTTAATTATTTTTATGGCTGGTGACCTCCTTGGAAGGGGCTATTCGTTGTTAACAATTTGGGGTGCAGGCAGAGAAGTAGCAATCGGCAACAAATCCGGAAACACGAACACATACGCTCCTGTTTTACGTACTATACGCGGTGCGAATGCTGTGAAGTAAATTAGTGCTCGGTATGCGAATAATCGCTTTTAACCGGATTGTTAATGAACATAAAACTGCTTAAATATTTAGTCGGCCTCGCTATCGTGGGCTAAGAGGCACCGAAACGCAGTGGTCGAATTATACGTCACGCACGATAATACATTCTCGTATTCGCTAGGTGAACATCACCGTTGGTCAACGACAAATTCTCTGCCGCTCTGATTACCATCGTCGTGGGTCAGTCGTACCCTAGGTCTGGAAAAACCCTCCCATTCCGTCAGGTGTGCCTTCAGGGAACTGGACCTATGAACTTTACTACTCCGAGCTGCAGTCTCACTTTGCCTTCAAGCCTGTATTGTTACACATTAAGTTTGTCTGTATAGCCTCTATAGAACTTGTAGTGTTACCGCCTTTATAATTGGAAGTGGTAATAATATCTTATTATCACTATATGTGGCCCTTCTTCGAGTGTTCACTCGCGGATACTAGCTTGAGCCACCCCCAGATGCATAATTTAATCACATTTTTTTAAAGGGCGCTCATCCACTAGAAACTACAGTGCATGTAAAGACGTGGATTATGTGCACTACTATTGAAATTTCGAATTACTATAGTGAATTTGAAAGAAAATATTACATGCTGGTTTTCGATTATTCTGGCCTCAACCTTGCAGCCTAGATGTTATGTAAAATTAGAAAACTTTTAATTCTGATAATTATTATTTGTCGATGGTGATATATCCCAATGTAGATATTTGAAAAATAATTATTTCTTTTTAGAACACGTTTTTATATTTTCTTACTATGTTATAGTCGCGCTGAATAATAGTAGTTAGATTTGAAAATATTTTCTGGTATGTCCATTAGAAAATTATTAAAGGCATCGGTTCTTTTAATTACAAAAATGGATTACTTCTTTAGGCCTCGATTTTTTTTATTTGAAAAATGTTTTGGATATTTATGAAACTTCTATTAAAAGTCTGTACAAATGAGATGCTGTTTTCTTCCTACGTGGTAGTTCTCCAGAGTCCAAATATCATCCCCGGGTCATATCTTTCCAAACTCAATGATTGTTGAAAAGCTAGTTTTGATTGAAAAAAATCTGTTATTTTACGAAAATTGGACATTGCCAAAATATATTCCATAAAAGCAATTCTATGTGTTACGGTAGCTGTAACAATTGAATAATGTTACGGAGATTGAAAAATACTTTCATTTATACGAAGGATCAGCATATTTTTTGCCAGTTCGACACTGTTTACCAATAATTTCTTTGCACTATATTGTCAGATTATTATCATAGAAGCGACTCCATTACGCGATTTTTTTCATTAACTTGAGCCTTCGGTGTCTAGGACCGTTGATATTGATACCACCGCGCGGGAAGTGCAACGGAGGTAATGGGTCGCATGCGACTTGCATCACGCTCTCCCGCATCGACATAAAATTCGCGCTATGAAAATTATAGCTTCGAAAGAAACAAGAGCATTATTTTCGAGATCCAAAAACAAGCATGTCGGTGAAAGTAGGGACATTATTCTGCTGATAAATAAGGAAATGCAATGCAGTTACGCGACTTACAAACTTTAATAGCAGCGTTTTAAAATTCAAATTTGCATTAATAGGTACGAGACGAATAATGGTATTCTACTAAATCTGGACACAGCCGCAGAAGTGTGATTTAACCGCGCTTGCGAGCCCACGGGTGCGTAATTAAATAACGTCCGTGTATATAATGCGGGGGATCTAAAGCAGGAAACTGCAGAAAACATTATATAATAGAGTTTCCGGTTGTGAAATCAACCCAATAAATTCTTAACTCCGTGGGTATCGCACGCACAACGCATGAGCGCTCATACGTTTTTCGTGTGTTAAGATTAGAAATGTGCTAGACTCGTTCTCATTGGAAGAACTACTAGCGGCTACCTAATATAAATACTGAACAAATCGATTTAAGGGTTATAGAATTATACAGGGTGGGCCACAAAAATTTGGAGCCCCTTATTTCTTGAAACTGCAACCCAACATACACATATCATGACAACCACTACTCATTATTTATTTAAAAGAGTTTGGATTATGCACTTAAATTTTGTGATCATAGTACTGATCTGTAGACTTACAGCTGTCAGAATTAACTGTCAATTGCTTTAATGTCATAAAGGCGCAGCAACTCTGGTCAATATGCCTTCTAGACAAATATTGAGTATTTGGTTGCCGTGAAATGTGTACGTTGGGTTGCAGTCTCAAATATTAAGGAGTTGCAAGTTTCTTGGCCCACTCGCAGTTTTACATAAAATTATTGGTTGTAAAATACGATTGTCAATTTTTCCAAAACATTTGAAAATAGCAATTTGAAGTAACCACCCATAATTAAATAAACAAACACAAGAATTGAAGAATCCATTGGTTTAGATTCTCTATTTACTTCTTTCTCAATTGGAAAACCTTTTTCGTCAAGGAGTAAAATTATTCTAAATTCTCTGATTGATATTTCTCATTCTTCTGTCATCGTGTTTATACTGTGTTCCAACTGTGTCCTGTATCCTTTGTATTCTCTTTCTTCCAGGTCTTGTCTATAATATGTTTAAGTAGTCTACCTTCTTGCATTTTAATAACGACACCATAATATTTCGATTGTTGTTCTTGTACAGTTTTTACTAGTTACTGAGTTTCTAGTTGTGTGAAAGTTTCCACCTGTTCTCGTAGTGCTATTTGTGACAGTAAACAGAGAGATGGTTCGATGATTTGCACAATCCGTTACTTTGTTAGTTTCTTGTCAATAAGAATCACTAGATTCTACCATTCTGTTGATGATACATGCCACTTAATATATTTTCTCAAGTACTTTATTAATGCTAGACTTCGATATTCAATTAATTTGGGAAATATTTCATGACTTCCGCTGCACTTTCTTATAATAATATATCCCTCTAACTCTAGTTTCCTTAAGTTTTTACCTTCTTCTTGTGCGTCTTTAGCTCCGAGAAAAGTATTCCGGTATCTTGAAATTTACCTTCAATTTCAATTCCAAATTCTCCCCACCCTACTGCTATTGTCTCTTGGATTGCAAGTTTTGCTTTATTTATCTGTTCATAATATCCGCTCCAGACATGAGTCAATTCCTACTTTTATTTTCACCGTGTCGTTCCACCATATTGTCCCCATTTTCGTTTATTTGTTCTCGACTACATACTTGTTCTGTTAAAACCATTGTTTTCTTCCGTAATTTCCACTTTTAGTCTATGGATAACGTTGTTCACTGGCTGCTTAGTTTCTCTTCAAGTTTAGTATTGACACTTTGTTTTTCTTCTACTTAAGTAGCTTCCTTACTTAGTTTATTTTATATGGTTTATATCCTTGTTTTTCCTTGAGTAACGTTCCTCCGATTAGAAATCTGCGATATGTACTTAATTCGGCGCTGTAGTATACTGTATTTTGTTTTTATTGAGTAACTAATGTTAAAATATTAAGCTTGTGACGGTTTGTTTTTCTGTTTCGTATGTTATTTTGTATATATTCCACAGAATAAAGTATTCGTTTTCTATAAAGTTGTTTTTACACACAATGCGAGCATTCTTTGTCAGTTGTCATTACCTATATTTTCTTTAATATTTTCCAATTATTCCCTGACCTCTGTATTAATCTCAAGCAATTAGCCATTCTAGTCTACTATTATAAATACGTGCCTATTTCTTCTTCGATTTTCGAAAATATATTTGTAATATCCTCACATTTTCTTGTTTGGTTTACCTATCTGAATCGGTTTCTTACAAAGCTTCTACGTTAAAACTTACCCGTACTCGTAAATGTCCTCAAATATACCGTGCGTCTAAGGTTACGTTTCCTCTTTCCTTCAGACTCATTATAAAGGTTAATAAAGATTATTTTCACCATAAGACAGGAGATTTTCCGAGAAACTCCATTTTCTTACGGAGGTGTATATTAAGTTCAAAAATCATTAAAGAATACTAAGAAGTTTCTCAAACGTGAGCATATAGTTCTGAAATCTACAATTAATCTCCAAAAGCTGAAAATGAAGTAACTGTAACGGTCCTAAAATAATATTTCCCATTTTTACAGTGCATTAGGTTACTCTTCTGAAATTTCTGGATTCATAATTAGCATGATTTTTTATTTAGTGTATAGCTTTTTTCGGTCCTAGTTGGTCCTGTTGGTCATGTTATGTAATCGGATCTATCTACAAAAATCATCGGTGGAGATTTGATTTTTTTTTTTTTGTTAGGTGAATTACTGCACCAGTTTGATTCCAGCAGGATGTTATAGTGTTTAGAAGTAAAACCACCTGTGGGTCGCACAGAATCGCATGCCGTTTTCAAGTAACGCTTATGTTCTCCAAATTATCTGCGAGGAACTTTTATAATCTTCAAATTCTGTTTACTGGCTCTTCAGTTTCACATAGCACGCTTAAAACACCTCTACCACCTGGTACCATAGACACATTATCAATTGCAAGTCTTACTGTCTCTCTACGTAACTGCAGCCACCATCCTTGCGTTTTCATTTGTAATTGGAACCACATAGCTTGTCGAATTACGATTGTTGTTGAGATTAATTATTGTAAAATTTAAAGTAAGATAGTTAACTGTTGGTTAGATTGTGTCCGCTATTTTGAGTCCAGTAGCGTATGACTCCAGCAGTGACTCAGGTTTTCTTGTTAAGTTCGTAGAGCACTGAATTTTTTCTCAGCGTATCTAAGTCTAGAACTGGATCGTGATCCACCCCACTCTGAGCTAGCTGAAGCACTTCTTAATAACGTGCTACAATAAACCGGCATCTCACCGGCGAAATAAGAGTTAACCGTTTGAACGTTATAAAGCATACTTTGTATATTGATCATAACCACAATTGGAAAAATGCCAAAAAAAAATTATAAAAATCTACAAATACTGAGGGCAAAATCTATTAAACGGTGCTAACAACAGAAATTCATAAAAGATCCTTTAGGTAATGTACAATGATATTGGGGACGAATTAAACATGCTATAGAGAGTAGCTCTTAAAAAAAACTTTGATAAAGTACTATTTGAAACATTTCACGATCAGAAAACAAATTGTGGTAAATAATGAGATAAAAATCTGTTGCAGGTTTTCCTTCGTACATTGATTTAACGTTGGGTAATTACCGTTCCTTACTTTTCATTAACCCTGTATAAAACGTGTCATTAAGTTAGGTCACGATTTAAACTTTGATCTTAAATAATTTGAATTTGAAATTTCGTTTTCGAAATCGCCCAAGTGTGGTCAAAGATTTTTTCTCAAATGTTCCCTCGAAAGTTTAAACAGCTGCTGGTCCCATATCTGTAATTTACATGTAGGGTAAAGTTACGGTGGCTGAACTTTTAGCAATTCAAGCTCGGCCGAATGGTTATCGAGGTGATTTAGATCAGCCTCGTTAAAAAAATATATTGATTTTAATTAATTTCCTGCAGACATGTTATTGTTTGTTCGATAAATACCTGGTGCGTTAGATAATAAGACGAAAAATGTTTTGTTGCACAAAAGAAGAAAATACAGCATATAGTTTCAAAATACTACTGAAGGAGTTCTCAAGTAAGGCCTATTTAACTGGAAATTAGTAGTTAATTAAATATACAACAAATAATCTTACACAGAACTACTATGTAACCGTACACTTTGTTACTGTAATTTAGCAAAATACACGTGAATTTGAAGGTTGTGTCTAGTAATTATTACATAGGTTTAAATCGAGGGGTTAACCACTAAGGAAAAAATGTGACAAGATTGCGAAATTTAATGGATTTCTAGGGATTTCCATTGATTGCGGAGAATTCCCTAAGATTGCGGGGGATTTCCAAAGATTGCGGGGGATTGCCAAAGATTGCGGAGATTTCCAAAGAATGCGAAAGATTTCCACGATTGCGTGAGACTGCTGGATGATTTCCGCAACCATTTTGAAGATTAAAAAAACAAAGTAGTGTCGAAAATATGGGGACATAAATAAGTAGCTGTATAGTCATACTGATTTAAAAAAGAATTAATCAGTGTCGGGATTATAAAGATAATCTGACAAAATGCGACAGTAAAAAATTTATTTAGTCGAAGTATCTATTCATTATTGATATAACATTTTAATAAAATAATATCAGATAACAGGTCTTTCTACGTATGTTAATATACTATTAAATATAAACAATAAAAAACAAAATCTTTTTTAGTATCTAATAGTTACTATACTAACGGATTAGCATGTAGGTACTTTGGCACACACTTAAAAAACAGTAATGTCTTCTGCACCCAAAAAAACATGTTTTTGCTCATTGGTCTGTGTGTCTGTGGGTCTGTGTGTCTGTTTTATTACATTAAAAATGTAATAAAAATGTAAAGTTTGAAAAAAATCGTTAGAACCGTTTTTGAAACACAAGAATAAACATCGTACTTCCGGTTATGCGATTTTCTTCAAAAGCTAGCTGTCGCATCTAGATAGTACACAAAACTTATATATGAAGTTCCAACGCCATACCTCTCTTCGTTTTTGAGATATTCTGTTCACAGACAGACAGACGGGCGGACGGACGGACACAGACCAATGAGCAAAAACATGTTTTTTGGGTTCAGGGGACTCTAAACCGTGAAGATCTGTTGAAAACTCAATTTCGAATTTTTGGGGTGAATCCAATACTTCTTTATCGTAAAAGGAAGTAAAACCCGTCTGCAAAACTTAACAGTGTGTTATTTACTGAATGGTTAGTTGTACGTAAAAAACCTGTATTATATTTTTTGTAGAGAATTTCCTAGCCTCCATTTTTTTGTAATAACTAAAAAAGGCATACGACCCATATAAAGCGAGATATTTGCGAAAAACTTATTTCTGTGACCTTTGACCTTGAATAACTCAAAACGCAAGCGCGATATCGATGGGAACTTTTGAGACATTATTTGTAACTAGCAACCCAGTGAGACACATGTCTCATTTAAAAAAACAAAAAAGACCGTTTTTCAAATAGAACGCGTGTTAAATAAAAACTGTACCCAGACCTGGAAGGTGTCAAAGTGGTACGCCGCATCGGAACATTCTGGAAGCTGTCAAAGTGGTTGCCTAACCGATCGAGGTTTTAAAGCGCAGAGGGTCGCAGCTCCGTTTGGCTGCTGAAACAGCGTACTGACACTTCCGGTTTTCGAGAAATCACGTGATTTCTCGAAAACCGAAAGTGTCACGTGACTGAAATTCGGTTCCTGACCTGACATGACCATTCCAAACATATAACTTTAATAACTTTTTTCTCTATCTCTTACGGTTTGGCTGCTGAAACAGCGTCCCGGACGGACCAGCGTCCTGGACGGACGGAAATCACGTAATTTCTCGAAAACCGGAAGTGTCACGTGACTGAAATTCGGTTCCTGACCTGACATGACCATTCCAAACATATAACTTTCATAACTTTTTTCTCTATCTCTTACGGTTTGGCTGCTGAAACAGCGTCCCGGACAGACAAGTCTATTAGATAAAGGATGTCAAAATAAAGGTGTATGCAAAATTTCAGCTCACTTGGATTTTTTTGGCAGATGCTGCGGTTTTTCGTCTAATGTAACTTGACTATTGTATATGCAGTGTAAATTGCAAAAATGTCAAAATACAAACTAGTGGAGTACTGCAAACCTGTCATAGCTATACATCCAACCAGTTTTACTGAATGTCAAACAGCTTCAAACATGCAATGTTCTGTGCCCGTGTTAGGTGTGTTTTTGAATATATTGAAGAAATTAAAGATGAAATGAAATAGCACCTACCCTTACTCGTATGTTTGTATGCGTATGCACTGTTTTATTGTTGTCTGTTGCACGTAATTTTGACAGCACACCAAAACGTTCCGTCTGTAAACTGATAATTACGCGGTTGGCAGGTGCCGGCGATCAGGTTTCAGGGTGACTACCCAGTCAGCATGCGCACACCGGCCATTTCCACCACCTATAATACGTTTACGATGTTTTTAGGCTAAAGCACGCGGTGGGATTTTGTGGATTTCGGAGCGATTGCGAAGCGATTGCGTGGATTGCAGAGAGATTGCGTAGATTGCGGGATTGCGGTGAGATTGCGAAGGATTTCCGTTGTGATTTCGGGGATTGCGGATGAATTTGTGACAAGATTGCGGGAAGTGGTTAACCCCTCGGTTTAAATATTGATCAGAGTTTCTGAAAGAATCGAACGGATTTTGTTGAAGTCAATAACAAAGTTTGTCAGAAATTGTGTGATAACAAGTTTTAGTATATACGTTTTAAGTATATCTCCTCAAATATACCTAGCCTACTTAACATTTAGACTGAAATCTGTTTTGCTAAGCTTTAAAATTCTGTCGTAAGGAATACCACGTTGTGGGTTTTGGCATTACTAAAAGTTATTTTAGAAAACAAATCAAAATATTGATCTGTATTAAATTATGACAATAGCCCATATATACACAATTCAATCTGTGAATAAGTAAAGATATCGCTTCAAAATTGTATTCTCCTCTGAAATGTCATTTTGAACCTCTGGAGTTTCCAAAGATTTATATTTTAATTCAATTTCAGCAGGGCTGTACAAAAAAGTCGTAGCTAAAAATTGCGGGATTTAAGCCATTCCCAAGTTGTAGATTCAATTTTCATGTTTTGAAGTTATAACTTGTCAAAATAAAAATTAATCTGCGTTAACTGCAAGTGCAACTTGACAGCACACGATAAATTTGAATGTCTTGTGCATTTATTTGATAAGAAAACATCTTTTTGGGAATTTTCATTACGTTTAGCCTCGAAGCACATCTAGTATGTCTGCTAAATTATAAATCAAAATTGAAACCTTAATTTGGTAAAGGGATATTGATTACTTTGAAGGCATAACATTAACTGACTTCCTTTAGTCATCGGGAATAGCTTTATCGTAATCTACCTTTTCATCTAATTTCGTATAGAAAATTTTCGTGATCTACAGTACGTATTAATAAATGTCTGTAGTAAAGGAAAAAGAGAACTTCTGTATCTACATAATATTTATGCATTACATATGCAGGGTAACATGTATAGACGTTTTATCAAGAAATTATATCGTTCTGATTTATATTTTTTATACAGATACAGAGAATAACGTATTTATTTTTAATAAACTTGTGATTTGTGTCCATTTCTTTTGTGAATCGTTGAATTCCCAATAAAACAGACTCAAATATCTTATATAATTCCGTAAATGTGTAAAGTAAAATAGAAAACAGTGCAACTACAGGTTGTTGCAGGGCAGTTCTTTGAGAGTGTGGATGAGGGGGAAGGGGTCGATAAATTCTAAGTACTGAAATACTAAATAACTGAATAAATTGGCAATATTTTGCTGCAGCATTACACAGCATAATATTATTAGAAATCAATAATTTAACTTTTGCTATTTATTAGAAGTACGCTGCAGACAATTTAAAATAATCTAAAAGTTATTGCAATAGTTATATACAGTAAAAATGGTAAAAATAGGTCGATATTTCTTTCGAAGTATTTTTACGAAGAAAATAATTCAGAAAGTTTGTTTACTCAAATTAATATATCAGCGAATGCGGAAAGCATTTAGCCCATAACATATTTATAGTATACATATAACATATTTGCAATTTCAGGGATGCTTAATGGGTAGTTATTTTACAATAAATGCAATAACTGACTTTTTCAGAAACTTAAACTTGTCAAGTTCAAAAAACCTAGAATGAAAATTACGTTTGGCCGTTTATTTAAAAGATATTAAATAAACACCGTGTAGCCATTTGTTCAAATATAAGATTTTGTAAAATGTTACACTACAAATAATAATAACAATAATAATAATAGGAAAACTCAGAAAAGGGCTTTACTCGAAACTACCCTCGCAAGTGGAAGTTTTGAAAATATCAATGGAAAACAAGAATTAGAGTTTTTAACGTATATATGTTGGATTCAAAATATGTCTATTTTCGCCAAGGGTAAAACCCTGACCCTGTTGTTATATTACTACAATTTTTTAAAACGATTTGATATTTCGTCAGAACGTCTTTTTCCCTGTTGAAGCGAGTTTTACTGTGGGTTATACGATTATCTTCCGTCTCATTATTTTTTGAAATGCAATAAACTAATATTAAAACATTATATATACTTTAACCGACTTTTAGCCCGGTAGAATAACTTTTGTTTAAACTACTCCACTATCATTTCATTAAAACAAGTCTAGAGAAAATTACTCTAAACGACTTTATGTCTTGTCAAAACGTATTTTTCCTTGCTGAAATGACTTGTACTCTGGTTTAAACGATTATTTGTAGTCTCATCAATTTTTTAACAAACTAATATTGAATGAATGAATATAGTTTAACCGACGTTTACCCCACTGAAAAAAAAATGTTTTGGTTAAACCACTGATTTCTCCTTTATATTGCTTTTAATCTCGTTAATAGGTATCTCATTAAAATGGCTGTCAATTTTGAGGAAATTACTTTTAATTTCCTTTAAACGACTTTACATCTCGTCAAAGCGCCTTTCTCCTTGTTGAAATGATTTTGATTCTTATTTAAACGATTATTTTTAGTATTTTTTTTAAGTCAGGCTATACAATAAACTAGTAATATAATTTATTGTATAAGTATTTTAGAAGGCGTTTTATCGAAATAATGGTTTTTGAGTGGATAAAGCGCAACTAAAACACGAATACAATATACCGTTTTATAACTCAATAAATATCTTGACAGTCGTGAAAAGTTATAGTGACAATTTGGAAACTGCTTAATTGTATTGTGAGTCTATGTCAATTTCGAGGTTAGTAGGTTAGGTTTTGTTTGTTAATTGACACAGACTGACGCAAAGCTTAACCTCCAAATCTCGAAATTGACATAGCTTGACAGTGCTACCAAAAATGCAGTAGTGAGTGACATGATATTTATTTCACTAGTGGCTTATGGTTTTTATCTCACTAGTGGAAAAATGGGCACTTTAGAAGTCTAGGATCGATCTACTAATATCCTTATAACTAGGAGGTGTTGGATAAATACAGTTTAACCCACTTTTGCCCTATTAAACGAGTTGGACGTTTGCTTAAAAAACTTGTTAAAACGATTTTGAAGGTAGTTAATGTACCTTTAATGTGCATTACGGGAAATTGTAAGTCATTTAAACTAAACTAAATCTCATCTTATCTCGTTAATACGACAATTAGTTTGGTTCAATCTATTAAATCTTGTTTAGACGACTTTTAATTTCCTTAAAAAATTTCAGTTAAATCACTCTTAAGCGCATAGGAATTATTTTAATGACTTTAAACGACTTTATAACTTGCTAAAACTGCGGTTTTCTCGTTAAGACACCTTTATTCTAGTTTAAACTATTAAACCACATTTAAATGACTTTAAATATTGTTCGACTTTTAATTATTTTTTTCGAACAGCTATTAATCTTGTTCAAACTACTTTTATTTCATTGAAACTAAACTAGCGTCATATAATTTTTTTCAATGTAAATAATTCAAATTCAGATATTTATCAATCAGGACATTGAGTTAGCTTTATACATATATAGAACTATTACACTCAGAATTATAAAAATTAACTCAACAAAAAGGACGATAAATTTGTTGCAAGAATTTAAAATTTTAACAAGATGTGTAGATGCTTTTTTAAATTTGAGAAAGTTCAAAATTTCTATCTGAAATTTAACTTAAATTTTAAGTATAAGCGGAAACAAATGATAGGAACACTTACACTTTTGATTAAATAGATTTATATTAAATGGATAGTTATATTTCAAAATGGCATGTACATATTAAATTGTAATTTTTCTTAGTTAAAACTCAGAATCAAACTGTTCACTATCTCAAGCGAGGTAATTCGCAGTTTTAATTTCAGAATATTTAGAGCGTAATTAATTTTCTTCGCGTGGTCGTGATAGCTCTATTAAAACCCAGAATTTAAGAATCCACACTTATATCACACGATCCGACAACAATGCGGGGATGGAAGATATTTGTAAATGTATGAGAGTTACGCCAACTTTGTTTATAAAAGTGTTAAGGTGGGACACAGTAGTAAACTATTTTTGATTATACATAGCGTTTCAAAAAGTTGTGGTTGGCCATTTTTTAAGGAAAGAAAAAGTTTTATCGATCTAAATTTAACTGTGTTAGATATATTGATTTATGGAAAAACTATTGAATTTCAGATGGCTGCTGTAATATAAAACAATTGGAAAAGAGCCACCCTCTGAAAACGAAAAAAGACGAAGTTTAGAAAATAATACGCCAGCAATTATTGACACAACAAATAATAAAAACGAAAAATGCAGAAGTAATACATAAATCCCATGCATTAAATTTTCAAATATTTCTCCTAGTTTATGAAAACAACTGTAACTAGAAAGCATGTAAATTACCAATTTAGCTTTTAAACTATTAAAGAATTTTTTTATTTACTATTTTGTAGGTATGCAAATTACAGAATAAATTGTAATCACAACATGAATTTGCATTCGAAATTGAATTCTGCTATTATTTAACGAAAACGTAAAGATGCCTTTGGAAACAAAAAACCCTTTGAGTATATTTACCGAGAAGTTGGTCTCGCGGGGAAATACTTGTACATAGTGCAGGCACATTTTGAGTAAATTTTTGGCAATACGTGGAAATATTCGGCAATTTTGTAAAATTTCAGGAAAGTGTTCTTTACATTCTGACGCAGTGCATGGAAATGTTGAGGTAAGTCCAGGAATTTTGAGATAATTTAAGGAAATTTTAAGGATTTTTTCGGAATTTGATAACAGTGTGAAAAAATTTCATCAGTAGGATCCGTAAGTGGTATAACGGTATAGCATTATGTTGTATGTTAAAATAAATCATTGGGGTTGAGGTTGACATTCAGGGCGCATCTGTCTATCTGTCTAGCATCGAGAGGTAGATCGAAACTTTCGTACTGAACTACGAAACTTCAGTAATTTATTGTTTAAGGGTTATGCCGTAGTATGTTCTTCAATTTGATATAATGCAAATAAATTGCAAACGTGGCTTAACATTTATATACATATATAAATACATACCTGGAAAACTGTAAATGCGATCATAGTTTTAGTTGCTCATACGTATTATACAACTTTCCGTTCAAATTAAATTATCTTTTTTCGAAAAAAAATGACAAAGTGTTCAAATCTGAATATTTCATTGTGAAAATTACTTTTTCATTTGCAGCAAATTTAATGTAAATAATTTCTAAATAAAAACAACTTAAACTGATAAAAGATTTTGGTTGAATTTGGATTTACAGTTTTTTTTCAATATTATCATTTTCGTATAGAATGCTTCAAGATGTTCGTAACCATTATATACTTAAATATATAAAAAAAGGTACTTGTACGATAACTGGGCTTCTTTATTTATGTGATTTTCTGTGTGCATTTGATGGATTTGTGTTGAATACAGAACAGAAAACCGAAATCGGTGTAAAAATTTTAAAAACCCCAACATTTGCTAAATGTATTGTTTTTGCAAAGCTACACCTAATTAATAACAAAAAAAAACAAAATGAAAATGTACTAGGTCTGAAAATCAAGTGTTATAATTAAAGCTGATATTATATGGCAAATGCATATTTTATACAATTGATATGCCGGCGAAACTTTTTGGATATGTATACAAATTATATGAAAACAAATCGTATAGGCGAAGTTTAATTTTGCATATTTTGCATATTTATACGTTTTTGAGCATACTTTCTGGATTTTGCATATTTGGTTATATTTAGCAATAATTTATAATGTATGAACTTTTTGAGATTTTTTGTAAAATTTACTATTTCATTAAATTTATTAATAAAATTTTTGTGTGCAACTGAGCTCTATATACAGGGTGTCCCGTGACTCGATGGTCATAGCCTAAGAGCGTATTCCTTGGACAATTTTAAGATAAAAAGTTCAGATAAACATAGGTCCGCAACCGCTTCGTTACCGATCTACAGGGTGTTGAAATTTCAAGATTTTTTTAGTTTTTTCTTTATAGCTTCTGCAGTTTTTGAGATATTTAGCTCAAATTTGGAATACAGCTTACGCTGTAGGGATTACATCATTGGCCATATGAAATGGTTGTGAGAATCTACAGAACGATATTTTCTCAGGGGCCATGCCCCCTTTTCTCCCCTTGAACTTTTTTACGGTGCGCCGGTGGTAGATTCTAAAATACAAAATGAGTTTTCTGTTTTGTTTAGAATCTTTTTGTTCTGGTGTAGTTTTTTGTATCAGCGACCGTTATCGAGAAAAAAAAAGAAAAAGCAATTTTCTGTAATTCGCTGGACGAAATAATATTTTTTTAAATGGTCTAGTAGGCAATGGCTTTACTTGCATGATCTCTTGTTTCCATTAATTTTGACAGTTTAGTCGCCACTACCTGTTAAAAATGAAAGCTGGGATGACCATTTTAGAAAATTTCGTCTAGCGAATTACAGAAAACTGTTTATTTTTTTTTCTCGATAACCGTCGCTGATACGAAAAAACTACAAGAGAACAAAAAGATTCTAAACAAAACAGAAAACTCATTTTGTATTTTAGAATCTACCACCGGTGCGCCGCAAAAAAAGTTCAAGGGGAGAAAATGGGGCATGACCCCTGAAAAATTATCGCCCTGTAGATTCTCACAACCATTTCATATGGCCAATGATGTAATCCCTACAGCGTAACCTGTATTCCAAGTTTGACTTAAATATCTCAAAAACTGCAGGAGCTATAAAGAAAACACTAAAAAAATCTTGAAATTTCAACACCCTGTAGATCGGTAACGAAGCGTTTTCGGACCTATGTTTATATGAACTTTTTATCTGAAAATTGTGCAAGGAATACGCTCTTAGGCTATGACCATCGAGTCACGGGACACCCTTATAAATATGTACCTTCACTTTCAGCCGCTGGAGTGCAGTGTATCGAAATAAGCAGAGGAAGGGGGAAGTCCCAGTTAAAATCTTTGACTATATAAACATAGACTGCCAGCATAGAAGCAATGTATAAGGAATCAGCCAACATAGAATCCATTTCAAGAGTAGAACTTCGAGTGTTGGGTGAATAATAGTCTGGCGGGGTTAGGGAAAATCTCATTTTTATGTTGGCTTACAACGTGAAATTGACGTTGGCAGTCCATCTTTATATAGTCAAAAGTTAAAATGAGTGACGTCTTTGAATAAAAATTAGAGAAATAAATATACTCATATAAAATAATTAAATTTTTTACATTATTTAGAATACTTCTACTTATTTTCAACAAAATTAGAGCATATTATGAGCATACATTGTAACTTTGAGTGCATATAGTCAACAAAATTTATGCATATATATGCTCATATTTTCGTACATTTGAGTGCATATAATTATCAGCTTTAGTTATAATAGTGGTGGCCGTAAGAGCAGGTTCCAGAACAACGCCTGGCGTCTTCACCAAGACAACATTCTTTCTGTGAAGAAATTTTTAGCGGTTAAAATGATTCTTGTATTTAACCACCCACCATATTCATCGGATTTGGCTCGCTGCGACTTTTATCTGTTCCCAAAAGAGAAAATATTTTTGAAAAAACAGGAAAAAGAGAAGCGGCAACCCTACCTACCCTCGCCTTTGAAGACCTCCGAAATTGTTTCCAATAATAAAAAAACGCATGCAATGCTGCATAAATAGAGAAGAGTAGTACACTGAAGGTAAACGCAGTTAAGTTGTATTATTTTAAAAATAAAATACATTTTGCAATGCATTTGGGATATTGGTATTGATAATATTAGTAAACCTCTCCGCTGGGACGTGAGGGAGTTCGATATACCGAGCTAGTCCCTTGAAGATTCTCGGTTCAAATATACCGTGTGTCGTTTTAGCTTGCTTAGGTTAATTGCAGGTTTTGATAGTGTGCTTTGTAAACATCATTACATATTCATTCATTCTCTACATTTTTTTTTGTTATTAATTGGGTGTAGTTTTGTGATAATAATACGTTTTTCAAATTGTGTGCATTTTTTTAAATTTTCCGCACTCATTTCGTCTTAATTTACTGTATTAAACACGAACCCATCAAATTGGCACACAAAATCAAATAAATAAAGAAGCCCGGCTGTCGTACGCTTCCATTGATATATATCATAATAATCGATTTTTGATTCAAAGATGCTGTGTGTCGTAGCTTGTTTAGGTTAGTTGCAGTCTTTGATGGTGTATATTGTAAATTAATAAGTTGCTCCTGCCGTGTCTTATAACTATAACTATAACTACGTTAGCTCACTTCCAATTAACTTGTCACTTTGAGTTCTCCCAGCTGTCAATACAAAATTTCTTGCTGCTGCTAGGTAAAGTTTTGTATGACAAGCGCGTGTTATTACAAATAATTCACTCGAGGAAAGACATCACTTAGCCTGGCGGCCGCGAGGGCTAACGTTCCTCTCGTGAATTATTTGTATAGCGCATTTATACCATAAATGAATATAATTACATGAAAGTACAATATGCGATGCAAATGTTTAAAAAAAAGAACAGAGGCTTAAGATCTAGCACTTTCAACTTTTCTATTTTTATTTACTTCAAACCACATTTTTTACGTAAAGTTGTTATAATAAACACTTCTTTATAAAACAAAGAATATTTAATTTTCGAAACCCGGATATCGAACCCTTATAACTAAAGCTGATAATTATATGTACTCAAATGTACGAAAATATGCGCATATATATGCATACATTTTGTTAAGTATATGCACCCAAAGTTATAATATATGCACATAATATGCTCTAATTTTTTTGAAAATAACTAGGTGTTTTCTAATAATGTAAAAAAAATTATTATTTTGTATAAGAATATTTATTTTTATTTTTCTAAATGTTATTCAAAGACGATTTATTTTAACGTTTGACTATATAAACATGGACTACCAATGCCAACTTTACGTTGTAAGCAACATAAAAATTAGATTTCCCCTAACGCCGCCAGACTATTATTCACCCAACACTCGTGAAATGAATTCTATGTTGGTTGATTCCTTATAGTTACATTGTTTCTACAGGAAAAGTGGGTTTGCTGGGAGTCTATGTTTATATAGTCAAAGATTGTAACAGAGACTTCCCCTTTCCTCTGCTTATTTCGATACGTGCACTGCATTCCAGCTGCAGGAAGTAAAAGTATATATTTCAGTTGCACATAAAAATTTTATTAATAATTTAATGAAATAGTAAATTTTACAAAAAATCTCAAAAAGGTCATACATTAAAAATTATTGCTAAATATAACCAAATATGCAAAAATCCAGAAGGTATGCTCAAAATCGTATAAATATGCAAAATATGCAAAATGAAACTTGGCTTGAACGATTTGTTTTCACATAATTAGTATACATATGCAAAAAGTTTCGCCGGCATATCAATTATACAAAATATGCATTTGCATATAATATCAGCTTTACTTATAACCCATTCGATAAAAAACTACAAAGAGTTTGCTAAGGTTTCCAACTTCTTGCTACTAGAAAAGTACAGACGCGGTATGAACTTCAACTGAAAGAAATGTTGGTCTAACAACGTTTCTCATATTCATTTTCATATATATGGAATAAGATGATAAAAAACGTAACGTAAATGTTTTTGTGATCCTCTTGAATACCTCTTGAAAAAAATTTCTAAATTACATTTTGATTTTAAATATAATGGCAGAGTCTGAAATTACGGAAACTAAAAATAGAATGAGAAACGCGCTGAAAAAGGTTGTTCATAATTATTAGTTATATGACAGTTTCATTGTTTAATTATTATTCGTTTAATGGGATATTTTATAAATATTTCATCACCATTTCAATTTAGGTATGCGTATTTTTTTAGTGAGTACCTGATGAAGGCAATGCGAGGTAATTTGAGCAAATTTTGGGATAAGGCAGAAGCAACATCAAGGAAATGTTATTTATTTGAGGCACTGCTATTTCAGATTCAAAAAGTAATTAATAAAAAACACATTTTTTGGTAACTTTTCAATTCAATTGTTTTTTGTTACAACAGCCACCTTTTTTGGGCCTAACCTCTACCGTTGCCCCCCGAAACGCTTTCGCAATAATTCAGGGGACTCGGGCGTTAATCGTACCTAAGCGAAACCTAGAACGCACGAGCCGGGGGTGGAACTCTCATCTGCACGGTCAAAATTTCGCTCTGACCTGGACTACAAGCGGGGGAACCGCTCGCCTATCGAGGCCCCCACACCCTACATCAGTAATGTGCATACAGCATTTCTTTGCATAAAAAAGTATGTTTGGTTCGCAACACTTTTCTAAGCAATCCGGTGTAATCAAAAATATTTTACCAATGTGCCTCACATTAGCACCTATAAATTTTGTATAAACAAATTGTATGTAACTCTAATACTTTTGCAAATATTTTCCACACCCCTATCGTTGCCGGACCCTGTAGATCTCATAATTGAATAAAATTAAACGTCGAAGTTCAATATTGTTTAAACTGCTAATTGTCTAATTCATTTGAAATTCTATTTATAGATAGGCTACAGTGAAAAATTACCGTCCAAGAAAATTCCGAAAATTTACGATTGTGTGCTGATAAGTTTCCAAAGTAAAATTTACACTTAGCCTTATGTTATATGAAAATTATTATTAGGGTATTTCGTAAGTAACTATTCAAACTTAAAGGTGGTATTCTATGGCTTATTTTAAGAATTCACGTGTTTTCTAAGTTGCTTCAAAATACAGGGTCGCGTTAAAATAGAAATTGTAAAAAGCTTAACGTTTTATTAGGGGACCAGACTGAGTTATTGCAAATAATAATAAAATACAAATAAGAAAAAATAAGTAACTAATGAAATTGCAAAATAAATTAGAGCAGCTGCTGAAAATGGTCGTCTCCGCTCTCTTTCTCAGTGATTGACGTATTCGCTCAAAAATATCTGGAGTGTTACCTATAGTTTCACATCCATTTATTATACGCTGCCTCAGATCGTCTTGGCTTTCAATAGGTGTTGTGCAAATTTAAGATTTGAGGTGTCCCCAAAGGAAAAAATTTAAAAGATTTAGATCTGTGGATCTTGCAGGACATGGTTGGTTTGGCATTTGAGCACCTCGACCGATTCATGGATTGGTAAACTCCATATTCAAAAACTGACGAGCTAGTACACTAAAATGAGCAGGAGCACCGTCGTGCAAAAACCACATTCCGTTTCTTCTGAGCATCAGTGGAACATCTTCTAGTAGACGAGGTAGATCATCTTCAAGAAAATGTCGATACGAAGCACCGTCTAATCTCATGGGAAGAAAGACAGGGCCAATCAATACAATTCTCCCCATGCATTCAATGACAATTGATGCTGAAGGTGACCTACTATCGCCTGGAGATTTTCTTCACTCCAAAGATGGTTCTTATGAAAATTCATAATTGCGTCATTCGAAAAGTTGGCCTCGCCTATAAAGAGCACCTCAGCAACGTATTGGGGATTCTGTGCAATTTTTTGCTGAATCCTTATGTTAACAGAGCCTGTAAGCGATTGATATGGTAAGGGTATAGCTGATGTTCTATCAGAATTGTCTACACCACCTTAGAACTTACTTGAAGAATAAATCTTTTCTGGTGTTAGTTTCTGGATGTTCTTCAATTTCGTTTAGAACAGCTTCTTCCACTGCAGGAGTCCTAACTGTTTCAGGTTTTTCTCTGGAGCATTACGTGTTCGTTCAAATGATCCGGTTTCCACAAGTGACGTTGTTCAGTTATTTAAACAAGTATGAAAAGCAGGTGTGTTGATTAACAGATATAAACATGTTTAACTGCGGTGAAATACATAATTGTGCTTTATTTACAACTAGTGAATCACCCGAGCTACGCTTCGATTCGCTAATTTAAGAGAGATTCATTAATATAAATTTAAAAAAGGATCCATCGGCCGGGAATCGAACCCGGGCCGCCCGCGTGGCAGGCGAGCATTCTACCACTGAACCAACGATGTTTCGTTGAATAAGGCACTGCTGTAATGGTATATGAACATTAAGGATTTTATCATTTAATTTTACTTTACCTTTTCGTACTTCTTTGAAAATAAAAACCGGCCTACGATCTAAGTCTAAAAATTAGCAAAATTTTAAGCTATCAGACAATTTAATCGGTCCAGTATCTTCGGAGGAGATAGCGAACAAACATACAGACATACAATGAAAGAGACCTCCGATTTTATGATATAGCATTTTTATTTTAACTCGATAACGGCTAATAAATTCTAAATGAAGATAAGAGGTAATTTTTGGAGAGTTTTTGTTTGAGAGTTTAAAAAAAATATTAAGTTGGAAAATAATCAGGGGCGTGTCATTTTCTAATTTAACAAATGTAATATGATTACCTACATGCACGTCCCTGGTGCACCTGCAAATCTTTAAATGATACTGAAAAGTGGCTCTTAGTACCACATGTAAGCATACCAAATTTGAATAAAATATCTCGATCCGTTTTCAAAATTTCCTGAATTTTCAATTTTGTTTCCGCTTCTTTGACACCCTGTATTTTGAAAAGTAAGCAATTTAGGAAACATGTTTATCGAAACTTTTCTTTTTTAGATAAGCCACCGATTATCACATTTAAGTTTGATTACTTACTTCGGAAACATCCTGTATAGTTTGATTACAGTTATTTCCACACGATTTATAAACCGATTACAAACTTTGAAAATACTTTTAGTTAGATTTTTAGGTACTTGCAAAAATTCACAGTAGAAAATACAGAAGCCTTGTATGTCCAAATTTAATATATTTCTATTTACACCTAAATTAATAACGATCACAATTGGATTTAGGCGCTTACAAATATTCGAAATATAAAATAGATATACTTTTGGATTCAATATAATTTTATTTTGATTAATGGTTTAGCCTATACTTACGCAAATGCAGAAGTACATTTTTAAGAATACATTCTCATAATTAGAAATTCCAGGTTAAGAGACCTTTTGTGCTTCCAGCATCTACGGCGTGATTCAAAAAGACTAACAGCTACTTGCATTTGATTTTTTGTTCTCGAA
Source organism: Agriotes lineatus (assembly GCA_940337035.1). NCBI lineage: Eukaryota > Metazoa > Arthropoda > Insecta > Coleoptera > Elateridae > Agriotes > Agriotes lineatus. Next base: position 97,412,287 of record OW679202.1, read on the forward strand.
TTAGCCTGCTAAAAGTTAAATTAAAAAAAAACAAAGGTAAAGATGTATCTCTTTTTTAATCCCTCGGTATCACGCGTATGCAGTAACACTTGCTGTATTTATTAAATTATATTTTCTGCGCTGCCATTTGAACTGCTTATGACAACATTACAGATAAGAGGTGAAACCTGATCATACAGATGCCAAGGCGAGTTGTTATATTTAATTAATCTTAGTACTGTGAAATATAATCGTGGTTACTGAATTTTGAAATTAGTTAAACCCGTAAAAATCTCTAAACCAACCAAAAATCAAAGACTATAAACTGCGCTTTTATAGGTACATAAAATGATTGTTTCGAGACATATTAATGAGTACTAACCTGAGTTAACTCCGGCAACAGCGTTGTCATAAAGTAAATAAATAAGCGAGTTTTGTTACAAACTTAATCCGCCGAAGCACAAACACATCGCACACACGCAACGCCGCCGACGAACTGAGGTAATTGCAACAGATCTGCTTAAAATAAAAGGGAGAATCAACAACCACCCCTTCAACTCTGCGCAGGTGTCGAATATTATTATGCACCTGAAAGCAGCCCCAGCAATAATTCACCTTGTAGTTTTATTGCCTAGATAACTATGACGCAGCTGGGTGGCTTTTCCAGATTATTATGACCAACCCCAGACAGCCAGCTTAAAATAGAAAATTTACGGCATTTGAATACTTAGAAATTGTGAAAATATTATTTAGTTTGGTTTTGCTTCAATGCACATTTTGACGTGCTGACGTGCCTCACAGGGGCGGAATAGGTTTAAAATTGGCAAATAATATTTTCGTGGCATCTAACATGCAGAAATACAGGGCGAATTAAAATTAATTCGGTAACGCTTGGGGATACATTCCAAAAAAATAGAATTCGAAAATAACATATACTAAATTTAGGATTTTTTTCCTGAAAACAGGTTGCATATGTTGTATTTAATATCATATAGAAAACTAAAATGCAAAAATGTAAATGAATTTCGCGTAATTTTTACTTCCCTCGTCTAAAAGACGAAGGAAGTATCTATTGTAATCGTGAAAAAAATCACCTTTCGAGATTTCTTCAGATCTTCACGTTTCGGGGTCCCTAAATGATGAAAAACAGGTTTTCTCCATTCCGTCTGTCTGTCGGCGGTATAACTCAAAGACTATTTGTCGAAGGAAGACAATATTTTGCATACACATTATATATCTACCTAGCATGAAAACGAAAAAAATTCAGACAAATATACAGTGTCCGCCAAAAAGTCTGCCTAATATGAAATTATTTTTTTTTATTTTTAAACAAAAAATGTTTTCGTCAATAATTTCTGCTTGTCTAACAACCTATCTAGCCCTTATCATATATACCGAGTGATTTTCACTTATTTAGAAAATGGAGTTTCAAAATTGTCAAAATCCGAAAAGTGCTATTTTTCGGAAATTAAGTAAGATTTCAATGATTTTTTTTAGATTGTGTTATTTTTAGCTAATTGAACAATCTCAAGGCCAGAACACCCCTAATTTTTTTCAGCTTTAGCTAAACATTTATTTTTAAATTTTTTAAATATTTTTTGAAATTTCACATACCAAGACTTAATATTAAAAATCATTTTTTTTTATGTGAACACTTTAAAGATATATAATTGGTAAAAATAATATAAAATCTTAATTACTTCTTTAGATTTTTTATTATTTACCGAAAAGTAGTATGTTTGCATAATTTTTACGGTTTCTATGCAAGGCGTTTTTTAGGAGAAATATTCTTCAATTCTAATTAATATCTATTTAAATGGCTTCAAGAAACTCTAATCTGGTCCAGTTAATGATTTACTGTTACAAAAATCCTGTAAATGTTCTTTTACAGTTGTCTAAATCAGGAATTCTTTAGAACATGTAATTGGATAAAGAAAAATCTACTCATTTAAACAACTCGGCTGCTCCATCGAATAACACAGTATGTGATAATAAGTAAAATTGTGGGAAACAAGGAAACACTTTAGATCGATGGCCCCACACTCTGCATGCATTCCCAAAGGTAAATCCCGTGTATTTGCAGTCTGTATTAAGGTATAATTTTTACTGTGTGACCAAAAATCTTGCAACCCTAAAGTTTCATGGTAAAATGTAGGTACTGTGTTTTGAAATCCAATGGGTGGGCGGAAGTGAGGATTAAATTAATTTTCTACACAGTATCTACAAGAACAGTTTTATTATTTTTTTTACGATAGCTACACGATTTTGTTTTATCAAAAAGATATGCTGGACAACTTAGACAAATACAAAAACAATAAAAATAACCAAAATTTATGAATTACCGCCCTGCACACCAATAACAAACACTCAGAAATTAAGGTTATGTAGGTACGTTGAGTGAGCATGTCTGCAACAAAACACAGTATCTCGTAGATACTGTGTTATACACAGAATTTTGACAAAAAAGTTTGCTCTAAGTGTTTTTTCTAAAACACAGTAACTACCAGATACTGTGTTTTCTTTGGTTCTTTCGAAAATTATAATGACTTGCTGTGTTTTGAATTGGAGAACAGAAGGAATGCATGTAGATACTGTGTTTATGGATAGCTGTAAATAGGTAACCAGTATAGATAGCTCAAATCTGATTAGCTAGAAAGATGCGGGACAACACAGTATCTACATATGAACATTCAGCTCAATTTCACAAAAAATGTTGGATACTGTGTTTTTCGATGGAGCAGCCGAACTGTAAAAGAACATTTACAGGATTTTTGTAAGAGTAATTCATCAACAGGGCTAGATTAGAGTTTCTTAAATCCATTTAAATCTATTTATATCTATATTAATTAGAATTGCAAAATATTTCTCCTAAAAAGCGCCTTGCATAAAAACGTAAAAATTATGTAAACATACTGCTTTTCGGTAAATAATAAAAAATCTAAAGAAGTAATTAACATTTTATATTATTTTTCCCCATCATAAATATTTAAAGTGTTCACATAAAAAACTGAATTTTAATATTAAGTCTTGGTATGTGAAATTTCGAAAAATATTTAAAAAATTGAAAAATAAATTTTTGGCTACAGTTGAAAGAATAGGGGTTTTCTGGCCTTAAGATTGTTCAGTTGGCTAAAAATAACACACTCTAAAAAATCTCATTGATATCTGACTTAATTTCCGAAAAATCGTATTTTTCGGATTTTGACAATTTCGAAAAACTCCATTTTCTAAATCAGTAAAAATCACTCGGTATATATGATAGAGGCTAAATAGGTTGTTAGACAAGCACAAATTATTGACGTAAAAAGTTTTTTGAAAATTATGCCGACTTTTTGGTGGACACTGTATACAGGGTGAACCCCTTAAAAAAATTTTTTTTTCTATTTTTTATTTAACTTAGCAATAAATACAAGTAATAATTTGTACATAGCGCAGGCTTTATTCTTACCAAAAGTGGTCCCCAATAAATACAGAATAAATGTTGTACGATACAAACAGGAGCAACAAATTAGTGCGTTACTTAATATAGCTGCAACGCAGAAATTCGAAGGGTCGGTACTAGGTAGCTCAGGTAGAAATAGCCCGTTCCCTTGCAAAATCCCACAAAACGTTGAGACTACATACGCGGTTCGCCTGCCGTTCGAATTCGAACACCGGTAACGTTTTTTTTATTTGAAAATTTATGCAATTTATTAGAAACGTTAATATATTTTTACTCCTAATTTGATTTTTAAAATTCTAAAGTGTCACAATCTCTACGAGGGAAGTTCTGGGTAAAGCCTTTTACAGATTTTTTTACTATTAGTTTAGCTTTAATTGAGTGAACACTCGTCGGCGATCACACAGTGTATTTATTGAACGAAATGACAATGTTTTTGAATGTTTGCTAAACAGGTAAAAATTCTAGTTCCGTTTTTAAATTATTTGGAAAATGGGTGTTTTTCAGCTTTCGAAACAACTTTTTGTGGGCGTTTAAGTGTAATACTCATCCAGGCTTATTGTAATAGGTGCAAAATAGTGGAGGCTGATTCAAAAGTACATAAATAATAAGAAAGTTCTCTTGCAAGACGAACTTGAATGAACTTCGAAATAAAGGTTGCCGGCTGTTATTGAGAACACCGTAGGATTTAATAAATTTCCCATGGAAAGACAATTAAGCTATTAAACTAAAGGGTTGCCTTCAACATCACATAACAAATTGGTTAGTTGTCACTACTGAAAAATAATGGTATACATAATATTGAGTAATATTGCTACATCTACCAAAATCTCAAAAAAATATTTATAACAATATTATACTATAGGCAAAACAGATTGATTCAGAAATTGTATAATATTCTTATACAGGGTGTCTCAAAAAAAATGGGACACCGATTAGTCAGAGATTCCTTAGGTTATAATAAATCGATTAAACCTAATATACCTTGGTACAAAGTCCTTCTAGTAAAAAGTTACAGGGCCTTGAAGTTCAATTTTTTATTTTTTATTTTTTTGTTAATTTCCGCAAATGTAGAGATATCAATTTAAATTTTGGTGTACATGCTTACTATTATGTAATTCACTAATACAAAAACTTTCATCAACTAGACTTGACTGTAAGACGCACTTTACCTACCTTTAAAAACTTTTTTCTGCTCTGACTTCGTTATCTGTAACTTTTTTTGAAATTTTAGGTTATTATCTAAAAGATAATGAAAAAGCACAAAAATAATGTACACTTAGTTCTTAAGCCTAAAAGCAACCGTTTGCCTTAAAATGCCCATCAAAAGTTTTTGGTTGTCATTAAGACGTGCAATTATCAAGTAGCCATGATCACAAAAACAATAGATAATGATTGTAATCTAGTAAACAACATCAAGAAAGCAATTAATGACGTTGGTGTTATCATTTTTTTGTCTTTTGTGCTTACGAAAATGCTGCAACATAACGAACCTCTCAGCATTGGAGAATTCGTTATGTAACGGCATTTTCTTAAACATAAAAGGACAAATTCTTATGTCACTAATGTCACTAATTAATTTATAATTGATTTTTAATAGATGACCATTGTTTTTGTGATCATGGCTACTTGATAATTGCACGTCTTAATGACAACCAAAAACCTTTGATGGGCATTTTAAGGCAAACGGTTGCTTTTACGCTTATGAACTAAGAGTACATTATGTTTGTGTATTTTAATTCTCTTTCAGATAATAACCTAAAATTTCAAAAAATGTTACAGATAACGAAGTTAAAGCTAAAAAAAGTTTTCAAAGATGGGTAAAGTGCCTCTTACAGTTAAGTCTAGTTGATGAAAATTTTTGTATTAGTGCATTACATAATAGTAAGCATGTATACCAAAATTTAAATTGATATCCCTACATTTGCGGAAATTAACAAAAAAATAAAAAATAAAAAATTGAACTTCAAGGCCCTGTACCTTTTTACTGGAGGGACTTTGTACTAAGGTATATTAGGTTTAATCGATTTATTATAACCTAAGGAATCTCTGACTAATCGGTGTCCCATTCTTTTTGAGACACCCTGTATATAAATCGTTACTAATGAAAAATAATGATACAATAATGCATAATATTACTTTTCTAATACCTAATATTAAAATACAACTTTATACACTAATACCTCGTTTCTAAAGTAACAATGCTGAGGGTGGATAAAATTACGTTGCCATTGACATGGATAATATTTTTTAAACATTTTTATTTAAGACTATAATTAACCAACAACGTTGAATTAGATAATATTAACAATTTCTAACAGTTTGTATAAATAATCTCGGTAACCAACAAACAACCACATAATATGGTTGTTTATGTAAAGGCAAATTTATTTGCAATTATTTATTAAATCTTATAACCTATTTATATAAATAAATGTAGGCGTCGTAAACAATTTTATATGCCACACGTGAATAAAGAACATTTTCAGATAGGAGGGGAAAAGTTTCGCTCACGAGGCCAAGTACATGCTTATCGTTGCGTTATAAAGGACCCAGTGACGACATAAGTGAGTCGCGGACGAAGTGCGTCTGATCGGTGACAATGAAAACTTGACAGACACGGACAATCAGGCAGGCACAACACGCGTTTATATACAGAAACCTAGAAGTCGCTTCTAGTGACCCATGTCTAAATAACTGTTTGTTCCTGTTTGATAAATATATTTTGCCACATTAATAATTATTCCAATGTTTGCAATAGTTTCAATCTTTTTTCTGCTAGTCTTTTCTGACCAGCGTGTGTACTTTGACGTTCCTCTCTTATATGGTCTTGTCTTTTGTAAGTTTCACGATGATAAAGTATTAATTTCCTCAGAGGTCCAACCAATGCTTTAGCAACCAGTTATGTGAACCTTAAACGAGCTTGAATGGCGTGATGCATATGATGATTCATACAAATTCCTTGAACAAACAGAAGATGTGCCTTCTCCAAGTTGCTGACTTGATTTTCTTCTCTTTCATCTGCGACTTCTCTTTTCATACAACTAGGGGTGGGCGATATTAAAATGTACCTACATATCGATATTCGATATATCGATATTTATCGATGTATCGATAAATATTTTAAAAATATCGATATATCGGTATATCGATATGTCGATATCTGATATTTCCATATATCGATATATCGATATGGAAATAATATCGATATTTATCGATATATCGTCCAGCCCTACTGCTGAGTGCTGACTATAAAATATTATCTAGAATTCCCCGATGTGAAAAAAGTGTAGCATAAACAATTTTAAAAAACGCCCGAAAAGGATTTATCGCAAATTAAATCTGCAAACTTGCACAATATTTTTAAGTGTAGGGACTTTACAAGAAGTCCTTATTTAAAAGTTGCAAAATGCAATACGTGTTAAGTTCGGAGTACGTACTTAACGAGTACGAATATACTGTATATCGTTATCAATGTTATTGTATTGTATTGCATTATTTTAAGAAAATAAATTTTACTTATTAAAATATGTGTTAAAAAATGTGAATAATTAAAGTATATTTCTATCTTGCTAATTATAACAAGAGATCAATAAAAAAACCAATTAGGGTAGGATGTGATATGTGTTATACGTTTGGCAGTACTGAAGTGTATTGTCAGTCTATGTCAAATTCGAGATTAGTAGGTTAGGTTTTGTTTGTTGTTTGACACTGACGTAAAACTTAACCTGCAAATCACGAATTTGACATAGACTGACAATACACCTCAGTACTGCCAAACGTATAACACATATCACAGCCTACCCTAATTGGTTTTTTTATTGATCTCTTGTTATGTGTTACAAAGGTAAACCATTAACAAGTATAAGGTATTTATTTTACTGTAACATGAGAAGTGTATGTATGTACAACTGTACACCACAATCAGTGCGTAATTATAACTTTAGTTTCTGAATAGCCAAATTCAGTTTAGATGAATAGTGGCAACGCAGAAAATTAGGTTCATAAATGGTTATACAACACTCGAATGTTTTAAAGATTACCTAATAGTTAACAGAAACGTGGTTTTTAGTGCACCCATATTCATATCGATTTTTGAAAAGACAATTTATGAATGTAAAATCTTGTTCTGCGTAGTTACAATAGGTCCATATGTAAAATAACATAGTAGATCATTTTAGATCATGAAGTATTATTATTAGGATTATTAAAACAAATTGAATTTATGGCACTTCAAATTAAGCGAATGTTGTACATGCAGATACAAGGTATACGGTATACATACAAAAAGTTATCGTAAACCAATCTGAACACTTACATGGTGACCAGTTTCTGACAACAGTTGGATTCGACAAGTGGAAACTACTAATTTGACAGCTATTCCATAAATCTCGATATATATGTATTTATCGATAATATTGAGATATCGATAATTATGGCGATATCAATAATTATGGGGATAGCGATAAATAACGATATTCGATAAATATCGATATCAGATATTTCCATATTCGATACATATGGATATTCGATATTTCGATATATCGATATTTGATAAAATTCGATATATCGATAAATATCGATATTCGATATTTCGATATTCGATATATCGATATCCGATATTTCCATATATCGATATGGAAATAATATCGATATTTATCGATATATCGCCTAGCCCTACATGCCACCCTCCCTAAATGGTTCCAAACCTTCTTCGCTATCAAGTTCTGCTATCATTGTCGGTAAATTATTCATTAACCCTAATCCTAATTTTGATAGGGCGGACAAAGGTAGATATGACCAAAGTTAACCGAGAAATAAACAATTCTACCAAGGTGGCGTAAAAACTTAAAATATCCTAACACTCCGTATATCTAAGTTTCATGTTGCAGCAAAGTTGCATAGTCTGTAACAGTTATCATTTGCCACTGTATATGAGGTATGAATTCCCACCACTTATTTCATATAGTCTTCTTTCCCTATCTAAGCTTCGAAGTTGCCTAGAATTACGAAGATATAGTAGTTCTATTCCTTCACATATATATAGCTTTTATTCCAGTTGGTGAATAAGCATGCAGTTCTCCTTTAATTCTTAGATCTATCCATATTCTGCCTATATTACCTCTTGCAGCTCAGCTATTTCTACTTCATATTTTGATTTATTTTGAAACTTTGTTGATTATCCTGGTGTCCATTCTCATATTCAATGATATGATTTTGATAATTCCCTGTTTTCCTTTATTTTTTTTTTTAATACGAGTAATTACTTATTTGTATTTGTTTATGTTTTGCGGCTATTTCTATTATTTTCTTTTTTTGTAGTAATTAGTTTTTCATTAATTCTTTTGACTTTTTTGTCTGTTTTCGTTTTCCTTTGTCTGGGAAGGTCGTTTTTTGATCTAACTTAATTTTCATCTTTGAATTTCTTGAAGCGTCATTGTTCTTGAGCTTGAGCTTTTACTCAAATATCTCTATATGTCTAATATGTGTATTTCATTCTAGAACAGGGCTGTCCAACATGTGGCCCGCGGGCCGCATGCGGCCCGCCAGAAAATTTTTGCGGCCCGTGGATCGATACTGTATTTTCAGACAGCATGAATATGGAATATAAATTATAAATCATTGAAAATTACTTAACATAGGTACAATAGGACGTAGGTACAAAAATATATCATTAGTAAAAGAATGTGTTTTGAAACAGTCCCGCCCACCACCGGCGCGGCGCAACGCTGGTCTTGTCTGGCAGTCACCACCGACGCGAATGGTACTGTAGCGATCAGACACCTGCTTTTGTCTGCTTTTTCGTAGTATTTAGTTCTTGTGTGCGGTACCCGGCCACGAAATATTTTCAGAATCAAGTATATCTCCACAAAAAAGAACGATAACGGACGAACATCGAGTGTATAACATCCGAGGGGAATCAGACTATTTGGTCACAAACAACAATAATAGACTTCAGTGCCTTGGGTGTATGCAAATGCAAGTACTATCAGTTTCTAAAGAATAGCATTACCATTACCATTACACTTCGTTGTATACACTGCATTGGGGAAAATCCTTACGTCAAATAGATACCATGAAAGTTGCTGTTAAAATAACAAATATTATAAGAGGGGGTAATCGAGATTTGACTCACAGAAAGTTTCATGATTTTTTGGCTGAAATAGATGTTGCATATGAGGACTTGCTCCTATTTCGATAATCAAATGAAAGATGTAAAATTCTTGTCAGACCTTGCATTTTTAAGACATGACATCTGAACGAATTAAACTTGAAACTACAAGGAATGAAACAGAATATTGCCAACTTATATGGTCACATAAACGGATTTAAAAATAAAATTAAACTACATTAGAGAAGCAAGATTTCACATTCTTTCCAAACTGTAAAGACCATTTTCAAGAAATGAAGGATTTTGATAAAATTTCATTTTCGACTAATGTGAGCTGCATTGAAACAATCATAGAAGAATTCGAAAACCGATTTGGTGAATTCAAGAAAATTGAAGGAGATATTTCAATTGCTGGTCAGCTCACCATTTCTATTGAGAATGTAAGAGCTGACCTTCAACTGGAAGTGTGTGATTTTCACCCCAAAAATTTGAAATTGAGTTTTCAACAGATTTCACGTTTTCCTGAACTCAAAAAACATATTTTTGTTCATTGGTCTGTGTGTGTCTGCTTGTGTGACTGTGTCCAGAATATCTCAAAAACTAAAAGAGGTATGGTGTTGAAACTTCATATATAAGTTTTGTGTATGTATATATGTAGATGCGACAGCAAGCTTTTGAATAAAATTGCATAACCCGAAGTAGGTGTTTACTCTCGTGATTTTTCACTTTTTTTCGATTTTTTCAAAAACGGCTATAACGATTTTTTTAAAACTTCACATTTTTATTACATTTTTAATGAGTGTTGATATGAAATAAGTGATTTTCCAGTTGAATACTTCTAAACTGGGTTTCTTTTTTTTTCATTTTTTTTTATTAACTCCTATTTTAAATAGAACACCCGGTATATTATTACATTTTTGAATTCAGTTTAAAATTCTAGAGAAAATTTGTCTCTTTAACCAAATCTCTATTTTGTACCGTTTTTGTAGAATTTGTAATTTTTGACAAATGCTTATAAATTTAAAATAAAATTTTTGGCTAATTATAAGATCACTGTAAAAAGAAGTTGTGTGAGTGTATCACACCAGATTTTTTTACTAGAGAAGAACCGAAACGGGATTAGCCTTTTTTGTATAATGATCGTGAAAGTCGTCTTTTTAACGAAAAATCGTATTGAAAGTTGCACTTTTTTAACGCAAAAAACGTGAAAAAAGTACACTTTTTTAACTATTTTATTGAAATGCCAATTTGATAGTTGTCAGTTCTAAAGTCCTTTTCGACTAAATTTCGACCAAGAGATCACTATGCAAAAAAAAACTACGTGTACAACACGTTTTGAAAGTCCCTTTTTTCATTCATTTGCTTGATTAACTCGGGCTTCGCCCTCGTTATCAAACTGAAAATTCATGAAAAAAAGTATGACTTTCAAAACTAGTTCTACAAATTACTATTACAAGTTACTGCCAGAGGAACTGTATTCCAAATTGAGAAACGATTCACAACATATTTTAATGATGCGGCCCTCGTAACCTTCATTTTTTTTACAGTGGCCCCTAGGCTACTTGAAGTTGGACAGCCCTGTTCTAGAACATCAACATAATATGAATTAATAACCGACATACGTTTCAAGTTTCAAACCCAAGCTTGATTTCATTTTCGTGTGCTCACATGTTAGTTTCTACTGTTGGTCGTAGTATAAATTCTTTAAAATAAAATAGCTTAGACTTTTTACATAGAAAAGATAATTCGGATTGGAATCACTAAGAGCAGTAGTTTTCGAGAATGCGAAACTAAAGATTACAATTAATTCTTCTCTTCGGAATCATATCACTGTGATTTTCCATTACCAATCCCAGGACTGTAGCTGTAGCTAACGCAATTTCAGAACACTGTCTACACAAACTTTGTTTATTTTGAGCTATCGAACATCCTGTATATATCATAATTCGAAATTTTATATATATTGTTTAATAACGGACTTTACCTTTTTTTTAGTTGAGAAAAGTAAATGTGTAATTTTACTGTAATTTGCAATGAAGGTTTATTAATAATTAAAAAAACACAATGACATCGTTCAAATCTCTTTAAAAACGTCTCTCACGCACTTTTACTTTTTAATATAATTATTAATTTACGAATATTGCTTAGTAAGAAAATGCCTTAAATTTAGAATTGTGACATACAGTCAAAATTTCGTTAACATTTTTTTATTAATTTACTATTAAAGTGCACAAACGATATAATTCTAGACTTCTTTCCTTCATGTTACGCAGATAAATTGAGAACCAAATGGGATACCTATCTAAAAATAATATAGAATATATATCTTGTTAAAGTTTTCATTCTATTACACTTATTTAAAAATAATAACCTGATTTTTTTACTAAACGAATTTTTAGTAAAATTAGTTTATACTTTGGGTATACTTCAATTGCATTAATCACACCAAGGGGCAGAGTTACCTATATGCAGTAGCACAATTTGTTTGCCAAAGCCCATACATACTCTTGATGTTGGAAACGCTATTTATTAGTTAAAAGCCTTGCTTTATCTGAATACAATTTGTCTCTCCATTGTTTACGTTTAAATAACACTATTACGTGTTCGTCCCGTTTGACCAAGATGTACTTTACAGAAGAGTGTCGCTCAACCGAATTTCAAAAATATTAACCAACATTAAACTAAAGCTGTTATTATTCTTTATTAGGAATTGAAAAAGGTTGTTGGTAATTTTGGTTAGGCCATTGTTGACAAATATAATTTTAGCAATATTTTCTTAAGCAACAAAATAGGTCATCCGTTAATTACATTTACGAAATAAATAAGCATCTTACATTTTCCCCATCAAATTCTAGTCAGATTTTCCGATAAAATAAATTTGAAATCTAGAATACAGTTTTTCTATTTTGCGTTTAGAATAACTCCATTCTAGCACCCAAATGACGTCATTTGAGTGTTAAAATAAGTCGCTATGAAATGACGTCATTTGGATGCTAGAATGGAGTTATTCTAAACGCAAAATAGAAAAAAATGTTTTTTTTTAATTTATAAAATGGTATAAAGCGGCAAAATAGAAAAAAATAGTATAAAAAACTCGTTGCAGAAGGTCCTTTAAGCACTCATTTGTTGAATAGATGCCTTCTGCAACTTGTATTTTAATATACCATTATAGTCGAAATAAAATGACTACGGAAATACACCATAGTATATGCACGATTACGTGATTAGCTTTCTGACTGTTGCCTGGTAAACAAATGGAATTGCACTGCTAAGTGTATTTGACAACCCATTTAGTGCGGTTTCGACCTGTCAACGCCGAGCACCGAAACAATAGTTTCAATCAAATTGCAAATCCACGCGTGTTTATGATTTTTAAATATCCAAAACTTCTTACTCAAATTTTATTCACATAAAAAAATGGTATTGCTGCCGAGGCAAGTTTTAGCAAATACATTTATATATACTGTTTTATATTATGGTGAAGTCCACAGGACGATGTGGTTTTTCTATGTAAACGTACCTTTCAAGTTGCAATGAACTCGATAGAAAAATAGCATGCGATAACGTGGCATTTCCGGAAGCCCAGAATCGCACGATTTATTCTCACTAGATCTCCAGAGTGATAAGTAAACTCAATTCTGTCTCTTGAATCCTGGAGTAGGTCCAGCAAGATATAGTGCCGATGAGAAAATTGTTGCTTAATAATGACTAATAATAATCAAATTTCTATTCGCAGATGCAAGGTTGATTTACCTATTAATCAATATCTGATTAAACAGTGAGACGATGTGAGTTGTTGCAAATTTTAGAATGAAACATAGGACAATTTATCTTGCGTCATAATGCAACCCAAAATTTTTCATCTCAGATTTTTAAGTCGGAAATATTTCGGAACAAAATTGACTAATGCATTCTTTCAGAGGCGGTCCAGTTGAGCGATGGCATATTTTCAGAGCATAAGGTATACGCGTATTTGTCATCTAAATGTTTACGAGCACAACCATTGTTATGATTCAAAGATCTTTAAGTTAGACACTAACAAAGCATACATGATGCCCCTTAAAACGCTTAGTTGAAGACCCTGTTAGATTTACAAATTAAATTAATAATATCATTTGCAATTCTTGTAAATTCTACGTCTTTAAATATTTTTTTTTTTTTTGCATTTCTAAAGCTGTCACCTCAATACATGTGCACGAGAAACGACATTAGAAAATTATAACTTTAGACATGTGTATAGACTCCCAAATGACTAGGTAATATATTGTTATGATATCGTATATGAAGACAAATAATTAATTTATAAAAGTTAATCGTACCTAAAGATTAATTATGTAATAATAAAAGTAACTAATTGTTAAAACATTATATTTATAAAAGATGAATTTAAATATTAAAAGAGCAGAATAGCTATTTGAAATTTATTTGATAATTTGCAGATTTAATTCAAATTCGGTAAGACACTTAATATTCGTAGAAAATGTTCTAACATTCGAATTTGAAATGATTTGAAGTAATAAAGATGGTTATTTGGTAGTATCAGAGAATGGTTCATAATTCATATTAAATAACAATTACTACAAACTATAAGATAGTTTGAGTAGATTTGAAAGGATTAAGCTGAACAAATATTTGAAAAAGGAATTTGAAATGTCAAAATTAATGTAAATAATTTACAAGTTAATAATCTAGGAGTGTTAGTTTAAAAAAAATGTATGAAGAGATATTACTATGGTGAAATTTTAATTAAGAAATATCAACTAATTTTTTATTCTAAAAAATGCCCAAGTAAGATTTGGTATAAAGCAAAATTTGAAAATAAAACCCTTTTAAAAATTAATTTGCATTAGTGTGAAAGGGTATTATAACTGATTAAATAAAATATAAAATGAAGGCAAAGTAAAAACTTTTTAAACAAACTATAATATGAAGGTTACAATTTCACTACTGGAAGAAGAATTAAGAATAATGGTATTACAAGAAGAAGTTGAATAACTACTATCAGCAAAGTGGTCTTGGAGTCGCTGTCGAGGTGGATACATCTGTAACTGGGTTTGATTTGGATGAGTCACTATCGAGGAGAGTTGTTTTTTCTGGAGTTAATGTGTGAATCTGCACCAGTGTTCCATCCATCGTGACAGTTTGGGTTGCCGGTTGCGCAAGTAGAGGATTTAGGTGAAATGTTTCCTGAGGGCAGCTAGTTACAGAGCAGGAATCTTCGTTGAGGTTACGAATGGAAGCAACTGAATACGCTGGTTGCATGTGCATGACTAGACAGGAGCATCGGATCAACGCAATTAAGTGAAAGTAATCAGGTATATGTAAAATAAACAATAATAAGTTTCAATAGTGAATCAATAAAATATTGATCATAAGTACTTATCATTTTCAACATTTTCAAACAATACGAATTGTAAAGATATCAGTTCAATTAACCTTTCATGTGAATTATTTGACATGGACAGTTTGTCATTATGGGATAATTCTCATACCACCAATTACCGACAAAGTATGATAATTTAAATAATCAAGACGATTGCAAAAATTTATAAATCAGATTAATTAATCACAATTTAAAAAGCATGAACCTAACCTGAGTTAAGGGTTATTGTTATATTGGAGCTAGAGAAAGAAACAAACTCAATATTAAAAAAAAATAATTGAGGGCATAATATTTTTACATAAGTTAATCTTGACATAAATTTATTTCAATCAAAAATAGTAGCATACAGGGTGTTATAGCAATATGTTTGCATTAAAAACGTTATGTGATGTTTATCGCTAATAAATTGCAGAGAATAGAAATTACAAAGCACTTTCTCAATCTGCCTTAATTTTAAAACTTCCGTTGGAGAGCCTGTTACGTTTCGTAAGAATTACTTTATATACTTGCAGCAATGGTTCAAAAATCAAACAGTTCAAATGACAGGAAATGTAGTAAAAAGCTAAAAAATCTGTATTTAGAATTTGATGCATTTCAGCCTTTAAATTCACTTTACGTTTTCTTAATATTCTTATTACATCTCACCAATGATTGTCAATCAAAACAAAGAAGATAAAATACCTACGAAGTTCAAAATCGTATTTTTTAGTGAACAGCTGAATCGGAATTCAGACAGAAAATATTCAACAATATATTTGTTTGCTTCATTGTTATTTATTATTTCGACATTTTGTACATTTCCAATTTTTTGTATACATTCAAAGTGATTAGAGCTTGCAAATAAGCTCTTACTGTAAAACAATTTCTTTTTTGCTATGTTTGAAAGATTGACGCCGCCACTGGTACTATGGCAGCGCAGAGTGAACTTCGGAGTCTTTCGTTAAGTGTTGGGGCACTTTTACGGCCCTTGTGGCACTTATAGCCTTTTCCCCAGGATCTGAAGTTTCCCAGGCCTAACCTCATTTTAAAGTTCTTTTCACATGCCGTTGGTGTATCGGAGAACTTCATTGTAGGTTTTGTACCGGATATTACAAGTACTTCATTGGCTCTGCCCGCCATTGTTTCATCTCGAGTACGTCGTTCCGCTTTGAGCTGCAGCTACCTTCCTGCCTTACCAAGTCCGCGAGCCAAGTCGAAATCTCAGTCCTGGCCTGTTGGAAGTTTCTCGGGCCAGAAACTCGCCCAGAAGCCTCGCCAACACAGCTGGCCTGGTTGTCGCCAATTAATTTCAATATTCTACCCGGAATTGGGTTTTGCCTTGCATAAGATCAATTTTGGAATTACTACATTAAGTTAACAAATCTACGTTTACTCCTGCGATATTAAATGTGTGTATTACCGCCCATTTTGAATATAATAGTAATGAAGCTGTTTCTGTTGACGTATTTTAAGAACCGACCGCTTAAAAAACCACAATTTTTAATGTCCCGCGCTGAGGTGTATAGAAAGCTGTTTATAATCAGTGGCTGATTTGGCATCAGGTCATAGAACTGTCTTCTGCAGTTTGTATACCTTGTCACGTCATGAATGTAGATACACTGTTGAAGGTAATTTATTGCGCACTTAGCATTTGCAGCTTATCCGGCGAAAATTGTATTTATTTTGGTGTTTTTTTAATACAGCCGTATAATATTTTGTACTGTTTAATTTCTAGTAAAGCGAAATGCAGTATGCATTTTCATTGAAGTGCGATAGTATTTTCAAGGAAAATAAAGATGTAAAGTAAGTTCAATATGTGCATTTAGCCCGCACATCTCCCTCCCCACTAGATAGCTGTGCAATCTTTAAACTGGTTGCAGGCCGTAAATGAGGATTACATTGTAACAACTTACATACAGGAAGAACAAACATGCAGAATACGCGTTGAATTTGCCAAAGTAATAGTTTTTGTATCTGCATAATATTCAATACCGTTAACTTTAGTTGATTAACATTTCTAGATGGTATTGCCTTTTCAAAAGCTGCACCCAATGGCAAATATAATGTTTTCATAAATTTCCCTGTACCGTCTATTATCTGTTGAATAATTGCATATCTACACAATTATTATATTTTTTTAAATGTTTTGCTGTTATTAATAGCTTTAATTACTTACTGATTACTTTTACTGTGAAAAAAGACGACCGCGATCGTTTAATGCAATAGATAATAACATATTGTTGCGATAAAACGGCTACTGAAATGTAGGTCGATTTATTTTGTAACCTGTCCAGTGAATTTTTGTTTGACATTTGAGAGGTTAATGTGATTAGGAAATTTTTGGAATTGGTGTTGGGTTGAACACCTACATTGGTAGTGGCTGTGGACCCGTCACTGTTTGGATTGACAGTCAACTTCTAAGAATTCATTACTGGTATGTCTTACTGAATGGATGCGTGATTTCTCGTATTACCTTGTTTTCTCTTAGACGTCCGTTTTTTAAGGTTTCGAGACGTTTGTGTATGTACTTCCAGGAAAGGAATTTTGAATATGCTAGGACCGTTTCGGCACTTTATGTTGGTAACTTTATAAGGATTTGGTTTTGTTGATTCGTTATGACTACGCTGCCAATATAAAACTAACATCGAAACACATGTTCATCGGGATTTTGGTTAAAGTCTTCTAATGCTTTGGCTTCGGGATTTATAAATCCAGTTTTGTTTGGTTTTCTTAATTATTCCCAGATTTGTATCATTGTATGGTTTGAATTTGCGGAAACGTATAGTACGACGGATTGATATGAGACCGGCGTTGTGTTGGGGTAAGATGCTTATTGGAGTTGGCGAATGGACTTACCATTGTGGTCTAGATACAACTTCTCGAGAGATTAACGATGCGACGAGATAGCGTTTGTGTGAAGCTACAGACTATAGAATAGGCTGATAATTAACAGAAATAGGTATATCACCAAACTACAAGATTGTTTACTAATAAGTAACATTATTACAGGGCCTTTGTTGTCTGCCTTTGCTGTTAACCTATGCGGTTTGCCTTTTATTTCATGCGGTTTTTGCTTTTTTTTTGCTTGGAGGGTTGCCGCTCTTTGCTGTGCTATCTTTGGAGGATTTATTTGTTCGTGTCGCTACAGAAACAGGGCGAACTTGGGAATTTGTCAATGTTTGAGAAATCAGATAAGCGAATGAAGTTTTGTAATTTGGATCTATTTATTCGTGACGGTAATTCAAAGTGCATTACTTAAGCTTGAAAAATTACAATGCTTCGATAATATTGATTCATAATGAGCAATGATACACCACAAATGTATGGGCATTTCTACTGTGTATTGATCTGCTAATTAATCAAAATGTAAACTGGTATCTCTAAACACAGCGTGATAACGTCATGGGTCAATTTTATAACTGAATTAAACCTTTACATTAATCAATCATATTGGCAAAATCTTCCAGCGTAAATACACCATTATGGATTATTTAATTGTTTACTCACTTGTATCGATATAAATAAATATCCCTTGGATTACTTCGCACTCACATTTTGTTATTACTGCAACTAACTATAGTTCATCTGAGAGCATTCAACTGTTACGGGTGATTTTCAACCTTCATTGTGATTCACAATAGCTAAGATCAGAACCGAACCTTTCAATTGAGGCTTACGAGTTGATGTCACAATTGGTAGCGCCTTTTCAAAGTAGTATATAGATTATTGAGAACCCATCCCTGTCTCCGCAGATTAGCTAGTGGGACCCGTTGAACGCAAAAGGGTATTCCCAACTCGCTATTTGATTAACATAGAAGAGCCATATAAAGTTCTGTAGTTTTAGTTTATTTTAATTTGCTATAGGCTATTGGAGCTTTCAACGGTTAAAGAAGCCAGATCCTCTAGCAATATGCAATATTTAACGCGATTACTTTTATTTCAGTGAGATAATATGAAAGTGTTAGTATTGAAACTTTGGATTTTTATGAGGTTCGGAAATTGGAAAACATTTTCCAGCTACATCCACCAAGTTGAATTGGGAAAATTGTACCGATAAACCACACACGGCAGTAATCGTCAAGAACACGCATATGTGACCAAGATACCTACATATCAGTGTAGTGGTAGACTGTTGAATGAGAAAACTACGTACCAACTAAAATGTTTGTTGTCGATTCAAGTTGTTAAAACACCATATAGCCATTGAAGCATGTCAACCTATCAAGTTGCAGCATTTTGGGTTGCGCAATAAGCACTTAAGCATTGATTAGGTTCACAGATTACAAACGTTGAGAAATTCTTGACGGGAACCAAGATACGTTACACGATACTTAAACGTGACAGGGTGTGGCACAAGGGCTTTATAACTGACAATTTAGGGTAGAACAGGGTGAGGAATACTGGGAACTGAAGAGTATTTCTGCTGGAATACCACAAGGCAGCAGCGTCGGACTGGCAAAATTTGGCCTACCGGGCAAAAGATGCATGTGGCCTCCGAATGTAAAAATAAGAGGAAGGGGGGGGGGGACAGACTCCTGGCTAAAGGGGAGTCGGGGGGGGGGAGCCGAGGGCGAGCCAAGTAGATTTCAGGGCTCGCCTGCGGCTCGCCCTGGAAGTTTGGGGAGACCTGCAAAACACTTGCCGGTCGTGTTTCGTACAATATTTTTTTACAACATCCGAGTCCATACTTTCACTTTCGCAAACTAAAAAAAAAATATGACATTAGTATCTATTATTTGACTTATCCAAACAACAACACACACTTGATTCCATAGTAACGAAGGCATCAGGGACCGGCAAAAGCTTTCACCGATGGCGATGCCCGTTTTCCGATCTTGACCGGCAAAACGTTACTTTCTGGCGAAAAAATTCTCCAGAAACCCCATATTTTCCGGTCGGTTGTAAAAAAAATATTTTAAAATAATTTAAAAATTTAAACATGAAATAGGTAGGAGGTAGGTAATTATTCTATTCTTATAAACTTTGAAATTCAAACAAATAACGAAAAAATATTCTTTATCTATTATGATTTATAAACTTTGAGTTTGGAACAATTATAACGAAAAAATATAGCTAATTATGATCACAAGGTTTGACCTTATTGAAACTTTTACACTCTATTCCATTATACTAATTATACTTAACAATGTGAATCACATCAATAATTTTGATTTTAAAGAGACTGTCTATTTACGAACTTGTCATGATTTCGTTGAAATTCAAACTTTGGCGTAGATAAAACTCCACATTAAAAATTAGAAAACATTCTAACCTTTCTTGCGATAAAAAAACCCTTAGCACTTTAGAAAATACGCGTTCACAGGCTACTTGGGTGCATGACAATGTCAGTAAGTATTTGTAGGCTAGTACAAATTGCTATACAGTGTGGAAATAAAGTAAGGGATAAGTTCATTAACTTTGTTAATATTGTTGAAGGGGTATGGCGATTTTAATTATAGGACATACACTACAACCACCTTTATGTTGCTACTTCATTTGTTTTAAAGTTATGATGTCATCGACTTCTTTTTAATGACAACGTGGATTTTTTATTATAGATTTTGGTAGTATTTTTTATGTTGTTTTCAATGATATAAAATTTTCAATATGTTACATCTGAAAAAAATCGAGAAAAATGGTCTTAAAAGTTTAAATATTAAAAAACCTATGAAATGAGCAAAATAAATCTAGTTACCTACGTTTGACAGAAAGTCATTGACGGCACATTTGTTTTTATTAAAATTTAAACAAACAATTGAAAAATACAATAACAAATAATAAAATAATCAATTCTCTGTGTCTCGCTTAATTGTACCATTTTTATTAGTAAACTAGTTTGCTAGGGGAAAATTCTAATTTAGAAAATTCAAAGGACGCTTATTTTGTTATGACATTTACAAATTGTTTAATTCTGACATATAACTAACCTTTTTTTGTTTTATTCATCGGTAACTACATTTATTTTGCTCATTTTATTGGTTTTTAATATTGAATATTTAAAACCAATTTTGTCGACTTTTTTCAAATGGAACATATTGAAAATGTTATATCATTAAAAACAACATAAAAAGTACTACCGAAATCAATAATATAAAATATAGGCTATTATTAAAAAAAAAGGCGATGACATATGAAAAACAAATTACATAAGAAACTAAAAATCAGCTGAAAATATTCCCTATGGTCAAAATCGCTACATCCCCTCGAGATTTTTTCATAAAAATGAATATCAACGAAGTTAATGAATTTATCCGTTACTTTATTTCCATACTGTATGTAATGACGTGATCCCAGGTGGTGTAGCTTGAACAAGCGTCCACGGACGATCAGTAGAGTTAAGCAACGCTCTCGTGGTACGGCTGCCACGGAAATAGTTGGTCCCGGATGTCATAATAACATCATGACAGTCGTTAGTGGGGTTGGAAGTCCCCATAAAATGTACAGCGACGCCTATAATTGGCCTAACGGCTGTTGGCTGAGTACGAAATAAATAAATACAATAAATAAATTATATTTGTGTAAAAATTTTAAAGCAACAATTCATACAACCCGAACAAGCACCCTTTGTGATTTTCGTTGCCATAACTATTAGTGTGGTGATCAGGGGTCGTGATTGGTTCAGTCACAGTCACCATAGGCTCGACATTTTGGCCTCCAAACTGGATTGGCCTACCGGGCATTTGCCCGGTTGCCCGGTGGGCCAGTCCGACACTGCAAGGCAGCTTATTTGGGCCTGTGTTGTATTTGCCTTATACAAGTGATATATATTCCGATGAGCGACAAAGTAGTCATGAAAATATTTGTTAAGAAAGCTGAGTTTCTATTTAAAATTTCAGATCCTTTCTTTGATGTTTTTTTCAAATCGTGCTGATGCATCTCTACGGCTGTCATTTTAAAGTTCGCCTAATACTACAAGGCCATATAGAAGGTAAAAGAAATCCTGGCCGCAAACGAACTTCCTGGCTAAAAAATCAACATCACTATTACGTGCTGCCGTCTCCAAGGTACAAACAGCCAACATCCGCTAGGATAGGCACGGTAAGAAGAAGAAGTCCGCCTGTCTTTTATTCTTACGCCATGACAAGTCAATTACCATTTCATAATTAATTAAAGAGCCGAAAAGGTTTCTGGAATACTTTTCCTGACTGCCGGAAAATATGAAAGTCAGAAATTTCCTTGATGTTTCAACATTACCAGCAGAAAAAACTTGATTAAAATTGCATATCACCTTGTAAGGCGTATTACAGAAGTGTTTTTAAATTAAAAACAATTTTATGAAAAGACACGGACAAGCTGCTCGGAAGGCAAAAAAATCAAAATCAAAATTAAATACCTAAACGACTCGATATAACGTGTTGCGTATGTAATAGATAATATTTTTTCTGTAGAAAATGCTTTTCTTCTAATCCAACAACTCTAATTAGATGTTAATCGTGGTATTTTTAAAGGTAGTATAGGTTATGAAGAACTTAAATGTGATAGTTACATTTTTAGTAAGACTGGAGTCCATTTCAAACGAAAACAATACCGACATAATGAGTTAATTCATACTGGTAGCAGAAAACTGTACACAATTTGGAATTGTCCGAAGGACTTCCCGTTTCAAGTCGCATTATTTCTCTTAATTTGAGAATTTTGACCTTCACGTCAACAATTTGATCTAATCCGTATCTAATCATCTTAAAATATTTTTATTAATGGGGCACCTGAAACATCAAATCTCGAAATCATTAAAATTTAAATTCTAGATTTTAGCTGCTTCCGCGCTCAATACTAAATAAAGAAAATAAGTGAGAAAAACAAACCAGTTGTATTCAAATATGTACTAAGTGGTAAGTACAAATACATTAAATAAATAACCAAAGTCAAAGGGCGCCACTGTGGAAATATCATTTTATACAGTGCTGCCCATTGTTAAAATTTTTCGAACTTGCATGCTTGCGAGTTTGAACAAAGCAACATCAGTTCTTGAAATTCTTTGAAGGATTATGACCACCGATGAGTCGTTGCTGAGTCCTTGCTCAAGATTATTTGTTTTTGAGATGCTTATTTCTAACGTTGTCATTTCTAACATTGAGATATGGTTATTTTTCTATATATCCTACCTGTCAAGTCGAGTGCTAAGTACGTCTAGTCTACATTTTTTATGATACTTAAAACGATAGAGGAGTATTATGGTTTGAATATCAATATTTTGTTTTCGGTGACTTGCTACATTACTAACGTATATTCGCCCCAGGTATATTGCAGACTTTACAAGTTAGAAAAATTGGGCGAAGTTTCTTAAAATATCAAATTTAGTGACTCGCAAAGGTGTTGCGAATATCTCCGCTGAATAGCCAATAAGCCAATGTAATCTCAGTCCTAGTCAGTAAACGTAGACAATAAAATCTGAAAAGCTTGTGTAACGCAATAGAGCAAATGTGCCTGTGTATTTGTGTAATCATGCAAATTGCTTTCCTTCAGTCTGCTGAAATAACAATAATAGGGCGAGGGTTAAGCATTTCGTTGTTGTAATTCTAACTAGCGCAGCATACGTTGATATACGGCAAGGTGATCTGATACGCCCTTCAACATAATTAGATTTAGCACCAGATAAATAGATTTACACCGGGTTATTATCTGGCACAATTGCAATGTAGGTAGGTATAAAGGGAAGCTGGCAGATTACTACAAACGTTTGATCTAAATCTCAGTCTGATAATTCGAACTTTCCCTGATTTCCGTAACTACAAATCCGTAATGCACCGAAGTTTCTTTGAACGTAAACGCGGCAACAAGACGAGAGAATAAAATGATATGAAAATGGATGATTAATGTATTCAAATCAACAACTTATCAACTGAGAAGAGCTTAAATAATGTCATCATCAGAAATCTGACAGCGAACTCATATCTCACATTGTAGCAGATGTGTGAAAAAGGTATGTGTGCGTAATGTACTCTTATTTATAAAGCAAATAAACGATTTATTGTTGGACGTGCTTTAATTTTCGTAACATTTTTCGTGGATTACACAGTTCTCTATATGTAAATGATCTAGATTCTCTTTAAAAATAGATTTCTAAATACAGTCCTGAAAACAACATTAAGAAGTGGATATTCCATAAAGCAACACATACGGAATTTTTGATGGTGCGCTATAAAGTGCCGTTTGAGTTGTTTACTTGTGTTAATTACCTATTTGGATTTTTTCTTCGGTTTGCGCTCCTTTGATGTATCTGCTTGTTATTTAGGTTGTACGTTGTTACTTTTGACGACGTTGAAATTAATTAGATTTATCACATAAAATACCGACTGGCTTTGTTATGAAGAATAATTGATTTTCTCGTCTGTTTGTACCTTATTGGTGCGCTTAACACTGTTTTTAATTTTAGAATTTTGATGAGAGCCACGAAAAGTCACGTAAGCATATATTTATGTGCCTAAGTATTCGGTAATAATTGCGACAGTGGCTTTGGATAATGCAAAATAATGTGAATATCAAAATGCTGGAAGTAGAAGTTATGGAGCTTTAATGTGGTTACGTTATGTTCAAGGCTGTAGTGGTTGCATTCTTTCGTATCACCCTCTTTATATGTATTGAGATGGTATGCTACCTATGGTAATTCTGGCTCTATTATTATTAAATAAATGTTAATTAAATGGAAATCAAAAATGAACAGAATTGGTACTTTATTAATCGCTACAGATAGAAATATTATTAGGATTAAACAATGATACATTGATAAACAGTAATTGATGAGTAATTTATAACTTAATTAGACTAAGAATAGCAAATGGGTTCCAAAAAATGATATCGGCAGGGTTTCGTTTAACTTAATTCAATGTTATGATT
Source organism: Agriotes lineatus (assembly GCA_940337035.1). Lineage (NCBI taxonomy): Eukaryota > Metazoa > Arthropoda > Insecta > Coleoptera > Elateridae > Agriotes > Agriotes lineatus. The sequence goes on from OW679202.1 coordinate 97,437,016, forward strand.
TAATATGATAAGTGCTACTATGATTTTGGTAAATGCTTAGATATTTGAAGTAACGTAAGACATGCTAATCAGATTCTGTTAGTAAAAAGGGTGGCGAAGTGTCACAGATACAAAGTTTTCTATTCACAGCGACATTCTAGGCTGGTGGTTAATGAAGTTACGGGTAATGATACACTGAATAAATTATGTTACATGCCCTAGCGCATAGAGCAACCTGTAACGTCAGAAATTTAAGAGTGACAGTGCTTAATAAAACCAGAAAAGTGAAAATGATGTTTATTAAAACAAATGCGAGGTTGGCGCAATAATATGTGATAATTCGACAAAAACAAACATTTAATTTATAAGATCAAGTACGTGCACTCACAAAATAATAAAATACAGTAAGTTACTAAGCAACGCATGTTCGCCCAAGCGAAGCCAAATACAAGGTTGTGTGCTGGCTTCCAAAGAAAATTGTTGTAAATCTTCGTGCAATTAAAGCCTTTTTGTGTTACAACTGGTTGTATTATTGTTGCCCAGACGGGGCTAGTTTGTGTGTGTGTGTGCAGTGTTTCCGGTAAATAGTTTGGAGCAGCAAAATTCTGGACCTCCACACAGCTACGATTTTGAGAGGTGCAGCGACGATTTGGAGCAGCAAACAAAGCCTGAGAGCAGGTACGACGTGTAGCGACGACATTGGGGGTATCAGCGAAGACAAGCAAACAGCAAGGCGGGCCACCCAAAAAACGCAGGCGACAGAGATTCCAACACCTTAAAGCAAAGCGGTTCCAGCGAGCAGACGACGGCGCAGAGTGGAAGAAAAGGCGCATTTAGCAGTTTCCAGCATCCGGAGGCCCAAAAAGGCTCTGAAGCAGGTTGGCGTCCTTTTGAAATTTGAATCGAGACAGCGTTGGATCAGACGGCGTCCTTCGTTACCGATAAACAGGTTTGCATAGTTACGCAGTTGCAATTATTTTCATTGTTATTTATCTGTGACGTAATTACCAACAGTTTGATTGGATTAAAAGTAAAATTGAACGCCAAATTCTGTGTCATTTTGCTGTCATTATTTCGGGTTAAAATTTTATTGAGAAGCGTTCACCATACTCGAGCAAATATACAATTGCGTAAAAGTTTAACTGTGTAGACACCCAACCCTAGGATTGGAGTTTTGCGAACCTAATGGCTAGGCGGGGCAAATGAATTATGATAGAGTGATTGATAAACTATTAACGAGTGGCATATCGGATAATAATATTTTATTTCATAATAAAAAGCTCCATTTCAGTTAACCAGTGCAGCTATAATAATTATACCAAGCCAGTATATCGGAATAATCATTGCAATTTTCCAATCATTTGGTATGCATTTAGTCTCTCATGCCATGTTGGCATGTTCCGGGGTAATCCAATGCTACCTAAGGAACAAGGCCGCATCGCTCCGGCGTGACGTCAGCACAGGGAGCCGGCATTAGCAAATGATTAAATTTATTGAGCCTCGAGCCTCGAGATAATCATTGTCCAATTCGGTCTTCCTGTGCTGACGTTAGCCGCAGCGTTGTGGCTTTGTAATTCCAATGGTATTGCGAAATCTCGTCATATCAGGCGACTCCCCCGGCGGACAAAAATAGGTTTTCAAATTCTTTTCAAGTTAGGCGTTTGGCAGCCTTTACTACTTCTTTCTGACTTATAACGTTCATACTCTGCCTTTGAGTGTGTGTTAAAGTACTTCTTTCATCTCCGGCTCCTTTCTTGTACTTATCTTTTTAGTTATTGGCACCACCACGTCGTTATGTTTTTATTAGTTCATCTTCTTCTTGTAGCACACACTTCGGTGACTGCTTCAGGCTGCCTCCAGATTCTCTTAATTGTTTTACTGTTCGTTATTGAATTTTTATGTGACTAGTTTTAAGAACTTAATTCTCTTATCTTTTTCCTTAAGTTTATAGGTTTTCACTACGTATTTAACCCGCCAATTCCTCACTCCAAGCATTTTCTTTATCACGCTGTTCTACCAATGACTTCTTGGTCTGGCCTTACAATGACTGGTAGCAATTTAATCATTCATAATTTCTTTTGGTATTCTGTCTTTACTCATCTTCTCGACATGACTTGCCCATCTAACACATTCAACTTTCACAAATTCGACGATATTTAGGTCCACGTTTTGCAGACGTAGGTAACAATGGCGTGATCATAGTTTTGTCCATCAATATTTGTGTACGTCTCTCTTTTAATTTAAATTCAAGAACTTCGTGTAGCGCACGGAATGTTCCATTCCGTTTCATAATCATGTGACTTACTTCTTGTATAAGTTATTGCTACTATTTTGTTTCCGAAGTATGTGACTTTCATGTTGTTTTCTCCAATGATCCAATTTTGTTCTAACCTCTGTGTTCTCATTTCCAAGACTTCGTTCGTTTTATATTTATTTCCAGTCCCAAAGTGTGAGCTGTTTCTTTCCGGTCTTCATAATACTATTGTATAGTATGTTTTAATATCCCAATTGCCCAGGTCGTTTATTTGTTATACTTTAATTTCGGTCAACTTGCAATTTTTTCACAACTCCATTCAGGCGGATTAACATCCGCAACTAAAAAATATTTGATTTCATGTGAAGGATATTAAATATCTGCATTTCAGATAGAATACCTTCAATTTCTAAATTCAACATTATCTCATCTATTTTTCAAATTAATAGTTTTGTGTCTATTCTTCATACTACTTCTGTTAATATATTTTTGTTTATTTTTCAAAGTGTGACTGAATATAATAAGTACTTTTCTACAGCACAATAAAAAATGTTGCTTGTAATTCCTTGAAATAACTTAACCTTGCTCGCTTGAGTGTTTAAAGTAACATATTAATATACAGCGGAATTGTACATGTATGTTGATTATTTTTTTTTACTCGAATTTAATATTAGACCTGACAAACTATCAGTAACAAAAAGTAAATAGGATGTCGCAGTTAAAGTTTAAGTGCGCCTCAGTGTGTTTGCATATACAGCACTGATGTGTTTGTGTATACCGTGCTGATGCCTTTGCGAATACCGTGTGATGCGGAAAAGAAACGTGTCTGGACCTATAGAGTGTGTCAAAGTCTGCTTTGAACTGGCAGAGTGTTTTCTCTTGTCGTAGGATTAGGTGACCTTAGCGTTCGAGGAGTGGTGTACTCGTAGGACCGAGAAGTATCTTAATAGTGGCCTGTTTTTTAACGGAAAGTTTCGAAGTCCTGCCGACGTTGTGGTTAGGTGATCGAAATGTTAAATACGCCGACAGAGAAAGCGCTTGCATCCTCTATTGACGCAATAGTATACGCATCGCCGAGAATAGCTGCGTGAGGCAGATCCTTGTTATTATGCAACTGGAATTCAACAATCATGACTTAAAGTGGGTGATTTATGGTGGATTATGCAGCCATCGGAGCATGACTCGTCTAAGCTAGCGTGTGCTCGCTGGGTTTCCTTAGTATATGAACCTACGATTGGGAATTTGCATAGTAGACTGTCTGCGTAAATTCGGGGTATAAACAGCGTCTGTTAGTTATATACCCTAATTGGGGATACTGTACAGCTTGTAATTTAGAATTTCAAAAACTAGAGCATGTAATTCTTTTGTAAATGGTTTAGCACCTTATTAGTCTTGGGTGATTTACAAAACTCCACCTTTTGTATTTACCATTTACAAATGTTTTAAATAATATGTTAGCCGTTTCGTTATATGTATACTTTATAAAACAATACACAATGTTCTTGCAATCATCTTCCCAATAACTGCCAATAGATATACCTATTGCATCCACTACAAATATTTATGACAGAAAAGCTGTTAGGAATCTATACCGGGCGCCATACAAATAAAAGCGAAACGGGAACACCCACCTCAAATATTAATGCAGTGCCAATGCCTATGCTTCACGTTTGAACTTGATATCGAATACGCTAGTGAATACATTTTTACACATCAAACAGATTTTTTCGAATCGACCTAAACGCATGCATTTCATATCAATAAAACTGTTTGAATAATAGGGGGTGTTTCTGTCAGTATACATCCATTATCGATCCATTTTCGTCTCTCCTGTGTAACTTGGGAGATAAATTATACATACGGTTGAAAGGAAATTTTGTTAGGATAAAAGACGTTCCACAAGTAAACGCTCTTGTCACAAATTGAGACCTAACATTCACCCAGATCTACAGAATACACGTTTTACTTATATTTTTAAAATAACCTGTTAAACGGTGAAAGGCTCTCTTAACTTTTGATCAAGTGTTGTGTTGCGCATATTTTTAGTACTACCTGCTGTTTTAGTTCTAAAATAAGTATTTTGAATATATGAATACAAATGAATAATAAATAATGCAAATATAATTTTAAAAAGACGCACGAGGGCAGATTACCCAGGATGAGCAACAGAAAGTCGATTTTACTTGAATACCTTTTAATAAACCAATACATGCCATTACATACGGGTATGTATTTTAGATTTTTCGCTATACAGACAGATCATTTTATACAGTTCAAATTGAATACTCACTCACATGGAAAATATAAAACTACCAGATAAGAAATATTATATTTTTAAATAACGAAATTTTATCATGTCTGTAAAAATAGGACATTTATTAAAAGTTTCTGGAAATACGTACAGTTAAATCCGTGAAAATTATTTTTAAATTATAGCTTAGAACTTACATCAGTAATGCATAAAAGAGCTATAACTAGCAAAGAACATTTTGCGACAATCTATCACGTGCAATATCTCTTTTTAGTGCTATGATTATGTCTGTAGATTACACTTTATCGTATTTTGAGAAAATAGATAATAATGCATTGTTATAATTATTCACTTTGGAAGTTGCCAACATAAAAAAATGCGTTTAATGAATTTATTTGCATGCATCTATATTAAAATCTAAGAAAAGATTTTGAATTATATCGTAATTTGTCTATCTATTATGCAATCGTAGTTAAATAATGTGAACACGTAAATACACGTACGTATTACAGTTGCATTACGGATATAGTTAATTCTACAAGATACTGCAACCTTTGCTGCGCGTGATTCACAAACGATAAATAATCTTTAACTTTTATCATAACCGTAATCAATTTAAATTCTACTAAAATTTTTAAGCAATTAATAATTACAACAAATAGTCGAAAAACGAACTGCAAGGAATCTTTCTACTCATTTAGTATTTGTTGACCTAGAAAATGCCTACGATTCCATATCCTTGAAAAATTTATTTGAAGTTCTGACAACGAATGGTCTTAGTAACATATATATTCGAGCAATTTGGAATATGTATAAAGAATCTGTTAGCGCTGTTAAATTAGGAAATGTGATGTGATGTCAACACCGTTTAAAGTAACAAAGGATCTTAAACAAGGTACCCTGTTTAAAATATACATCCAAGAAACACTAGTCAAATGGACGAAGAAAGTATCATCAGGAATGGGGATACAGATAGATGATAAGTGTCTGACAACGCTTTTATTTGCAGACGATCAAGTCATCATAGCCAACGTGGAGGAATACATGGATTTTATGATCAGGAAGTTGATAGAAGAGGACACAAAATGGGGTCTAAATATGAATGTAACAAGACCGAATACCTTGTAATAGGAGATAATATTGAAGATCCAACACTAAAAATAAATAAGGGAAATAAAAAAATATATGAAAAACATATACCTGGGCACGGTAATATCACAAGAAGGAACGTCAAATAAAGATATTGATATTAGAATTCAACAAGGTCGGAAAAGTGTCCGTCTGCTAAATTCGTTACTATGGTCCAATCACATAAAGTTAAACACAAAAATTACAATCTAAAAATCAATAGTAGAGCCCATATTAGCTTATAGCTCGGAGGTTAGGCAGCTGACTGCCAAGAAAACTAAAAGGCTCGAGACTGTCGAAATGGATTTCATGCGAAGGGCATGTAGAATATCAAGGTTGGAACATGTCCGAAAGGTAGAGATAAAACGCAAAATAAATCGCATCTATGGCACTATTGATAGAGTAGAATCCAGACAATTTATATGGTACGACCATGTCATGAGAAGAAAGGTGGCCAAAGAGAGCTCTGGATTATACACCACAGAACCGAAGGAAAACAGAAAGACCAAAAACATCCTGGATTCAAGGGATAGAGAAAATTATGACTGATAGAGCAATAGATGAAGGAGATTGGAGAGAAAAAAGCAAATTGCAATCGAAATGCGGAATACGGCAAAGGCAGTAGAACCCCCGCTAATATATATATATATTTATATAATAATTTTAGACTTCTATGGTAGCCATAATAAAAACTTTGAGAAACTGTAAGTAAATGAAGGTTATGCTTCAAAAAATATCTCCACTATCTATCAAAACCTCCTCTCTTAAGGTGGGGCCTATCTAATAAGGCGTTAAGAAGTTACGATTGGAGATATGAAGGTGGAGATATGAAGGTGCTCTATTTTAAGTGATTAATTTTCTTACCATCTGAATAACAAAATACCGCTGTCATGTCGAGCTCGAATTCAATTGCAGCGTCTGGAATGCCTTTCGAGAATTCGACACCGAAGACTTCACGATTTCGCCCGACATACACCGATTAGTCGTGTTAGCCAGACCGACTAAATGTACAATCTGCGTCAAATTACGTCATTTAAACGCACTACAGAGACCGTGCACATTTCCATTCGATGAAACCACTCACTAAAGTAGGTTTTTACTCCTCTCGAGGTATATTTGATATGAGATTTGTGTAACAAACTATGATTTCATTTAATAATAATAATATATGGCCTATATTTCTAAATAAATAAACACTATAAAATCAAACAATGTATGAGGTTCTACCATCTAACCCCATAGTTCGTCTGCAGTGTTTTTCTTTCTGTCTGTCCTGCGTGGTATGCCTGAGGAAGCTTTAAGTAGCAAGTTAACATAGAATTTATTTTAAAAAAACAGCGGACGCTCACGCCACCGCAGTCGCGCCGCCTCCAACCATCTAAATTAATTAGTTAGAAAGAGCGCGACAACGCAAACATCTACCGCTGCCGACTGAGCAGAATGAGGTACTGAAAGAATTTTGATTAACAATTTTGTCTAGATAATAGTAATAAGCGAAGCTGATGTCGAAACGCAAGTAACGGTAACACTTTGAGGTTCTGTGGCAAATCATTCCACCATTTCGCTATAGTATAAGTAAATCGACGTCGTCCGAATTCGTTAATTAATCGTGGTATAGTAATGTTGCTCCGGAACCTCAAATTTAAATTATGGAGATCTGTTCTAAATGTAATTTTATAATATAAATAAGGTGGTGTTTTGAGTAACAAAACTTTAAAATGTAGTACTGAGTAATGCAAATAACGTCTGTTTAACATATTTAGCCAATTGATGTCTTTAAGTTTATAAGATATTCTATCACATTTACGTGTACTAGTGCTTCGGTTCCAC
>OW679202.1:97444557-97536275 GCA_940337035.1 Agriotes lineatus
CGCTCACCGAGGCCCCTACGATAGATAGAACTGGAATTATATTCTAATTTTTTGAGGATAAGGGCTATCTGGGAACCCTTGTACGAAATATTACCAAAACAGAGATATATAGATATATATTAAGATCGTTACACCGTATATCCCAGATATGTTTGAAAGAAAGCGATCGAAGCACCCTTTGAAATACTCGACTATCCTCTCAATTTTCTTGACATAATAACAAGCCATATAACGTTGTTTTCATATAGAAAATCGTACGTGTGATAAACATTTAAGAAATTATAAGTTTAACTTGCAAAGAGGAAGCACGCTGTGTTATGCAATCGGCGTATTATTTTGAAGATAAAATGTCCCACTCATAACATAGGTAAAAAAGTACATTTCAATATAGGGAACCTGTATGACAAATAAATCTGTAGTAAACCAAGGTGTTCTGTTTTGAATAATAGTAATGCATCATTTATGGTGCTTAGAAATCAATTTGAATGAACAGCTTATTTGGAGTTTTATTTTTAATATAGAAATGAGTGAGAACGAAATTGATGCTTGACTATAATTGAAATCGTTTCATCAGTGAACGAAATCAAATAAAGAGAACCTGCGTTTGGCAACAGTTCGGGCAGCATCATCTTTAGTGACAAATCTAAATTTAATTTATGCGTGGGTATACATGCAAGCGAGTGATACTCAAAATTACAGGAGGTCATTGATGTAGTAATTGCTCTTGGAGCAGCTCCGACCTGAATCGCATTTCGAATTTGTGGTAAATCAGGAACAGTTGCGTAGTGATTACAATCGCATACATTTATAGAGATTTAATATTCTATTTTCCAAAGCAGTGTTAAAGTTACTAAATTGTATGTAAGCTAGAACAAATGCCGCAATTAAGGTAAAAGAACACATAACACGGTATTCATCAAATATAGCAGAAAAATGTCGCACGTTTTGATTGAAAAATGGCATTTACAATGCTATTCGATTAATAAAAAATACCTACATTAATTTATTCGGTTACATTTCAGTTTTAGACACTAGTGAATTACTATATATTATTTTATTCTAAAATTGCATCAGTGGTTTGAATTCCATCTATACACAACATTAAACGGGTTTCGTACTATCTGCAGTTAAAGCTTTTAAGGCGAAGCAGGAACAAAAACTACTCGCATCTATATTAAAATGCACAATCAACTAATGTACAAACTGATAATAAAAATGTAGAGCCTAATTAAACTCGCCGTAGGAATGAAAAAAAAAACTCCTCCGTTTCCACATGTCTACTCAATGATTATCAAACATGGTAGAAAATTACAAGTGTGTAATTTGTTATTCCAACAATAGTGCGATGTCATAAATCTTGAATATTATATACGTAGTAGGCATTAACAAAATCCTTATATGTCAACATAATACAGTGTGAACCCCCACTCCCCCATTTTGTAGTACTAAATACATACATTAATCGTTGTGTTTGCTGTTCATTGAGGGATTAACATTTACATTCCTATTTAATTATACATTTAAATTAATTGAAATCCTTGTGGCTTTTTACTTTTGGTTTATGCATGTGCCACTATAATATATGTGTATTATTCTCTTATGTACCATTATGTAGTGTGTCGACGGCCTGCAAGGTAGGTCCGTGGATGTTCGAGCTAGGACGGTATACAGGTAGCACCAAAACTAAGCAACTACTTCCCATTTCGGACTTCAAAGGGGTAGTTTTCTAACATAGTCCGTGGCGCTCAAGGCAATTAACATCTTCATTCCACGTAACGGGTCTTTGTCCTAATTAACTATTACCGCAATTATCCTCGCCCTCCCACTGAGTTTAGCTGGCAAACTTTGTTTATTTAATTTATTTAAATAATTTTATTTATTTATTTATACTGTCACCAACAATGCCGTGAGCACTAAAATTAGGTAACGGTGTACAACACCTTTTACATATACAATGCGAGTGATGCCCTATAATACAAATAATAACTGTAGTACAACCTAAATGAGAATGAATAAATGTAAACAGAAATTTTAAATAAAACCTTACTACAGTATGTAATAAACATAATACAGAAAGATAATAAAATAATAATCCAAATTAAAAACTAAATGTTAATAGGAAGATTGGGATTTTGGTCAACTATAATACATAACATTAAACGCAAAAATTTAAAAATAAAAATACAATAATTTCTTAATTTATGTTGTAACATATAGTATTGCTGGAATGTCAGTGTCGCATAATGCACGAGAGCAATCTTTTTTAAAAATGTTTGTGTTACTATTAAATAGGTCAATACTATCACGAGTTTGTTGGCTATATCACAAGCAAGGCAAAGCGGTGAATGGCTCGAGATATTGGTTCTTGATTTTTCGATATAGAAATACATACGGTAGCGTAATATTGGTTTTGGTACATGGAAGTTTAGTTGCATGAGAATTACAGAGCAACAATTAATCCCGTAATGAATTACACGATGTAAAAAAGCTAGGGATGAAAGACATCTGCGCTTTTCCAAGGTTTGCAAATTTTAGCAAGTGGGAATATGGCGTACACAAAGGATATACCCCAGTTGATTTATATTGTAAAAACCTTATAAAATGCTTCTGTACCCTTCCGATTTGCATCTTGTACACATTATAGGTAGGCGACCAGATGACTGCAGAAAATTCTAAGTGAGAGCGTACATACGCATTAGATAACCTTAATAAAGTTTGGGTATTTTTAAAATTGAAGCTGTTGCGAATTATAAATCCAAGCATTCTTAATGATGAATTTACCACATTTCTGATATGATTTTCAAATGAGAGTGTAGCATTAAATGTGATACCCAAGTCACTAACTTCATCTTTCACAGCTAAAGGTTTATCATTCATACTGTACTGATACTTAATATATGTGTTCTTTCGTATAAATGTCACGGTAGAACACTACATTAAATTTTAAATGATTGACTTTGCTCCATTTGTAAATTTCATTAATATCACTTTGAAGGGAATGACAATCATTAACAGAATGTACAACAGTCCAAAGCTTAAAATCGTCTGCAAACAAGGAGTGTTCGGAATATTCAATGGTAGCTGGGAGATCATTGATGAATAGTAAAAATAATAGTGGCCTCAAGTTAGCACCCTGTGGAACACCAGAAGTTGCTATATATTTTTCAGAGATACAGCCTTTATAGCCTACTACCTGAAATCTATTTGTAAGGTAAGATTGCAGAAGAAGTATTAGGTTTTTTGAAAAACCAAAATCTACACGCAATTTCTTCAACAAAATCACATGATCGACCTTATCAAAAGCCTTGGCGAAATCTATATAAACAACATCGCCCTGTTCATTACGGTCCACGGTTTTAGATAACTGTTGCGTAAACGAATAGAGGTTTGTAACTGTCGACCGATTTGGCATAAACCCATGTTAAGTGTCAGATATTTTAGGTTTAACGAAATTAAATATCCTTTTATATAAAATGGTTTCAAAAACTTTAGATACTGATTGCAGTATTGATATGGGCCTATAGCTAATTATATTAGTTTTATCGCCATTTTTGTAGATTGGACACACTTGGGCAATTTTCCATTTATCAGGATAAGCGTTAGTTCGTAGTGACAAATTAAATAGGATGGTTAAAGGTACCGCTATAAACATAGGTAGGTATCTGGTCAAGACCAACACATTTTTTAGATTTAAGAGAGTACAACGCAGAAACTGTTTCATCTTCAGTCACCTGGATTATTTCAAAGCCACCTTCTAATAATAGTTGCTTTGTGTCCATAGCAGTATCATTTTTAGTGTATATTGTCAACAACTGCCCCTGGTTGTTTTTTGTTTTTGATAATGGACCAAAAATTTTCTGGTTGAATTTGAATGGATTCTTCAGCAGCTGTACAGTAAGCTCGGTACGCAAGATTAATATCATGCTTTACCTTTTTTCGTAATTTTGTATACTGGTCGTGAAGTTTGTTATCGAATGGTCTGTTTTTGGTCTGTTTTTACAGGACATCGTACGTAGTTGGGGCAGACTATCCTTGTATTTTCCCGATGATGTCGTAATTCTCGTTTTCATCTGTAACAAACCAGCGTAGTGTCGTCACCATTAGGAGCACTCCTTTGTATCCTTGTATCAACAAATACACTTGGCAGCTACATACGATATTGTTTTGTTTTAAAATAAACATGGTAGCATAATTTCTGTTGCTGGGGCACTTCAATTGTTGAGCAGTTTATTTCTGCTTTAAAGCGAAAATAGACAACATTTTATTTTTTTAAGGTGCTCATCCTGTATATATTTAACCGAAATTATATTCCGCTTCGAGCCATTTCTTTTTCCGACAGAGAGTTTTTAAGAGCCAATAGACGGATGGGAGGACGGAATTGAAAAACACATGTTTTTCATCATTTACGAACTCTGAAACGTAAAGATCTGAACAAATCTCGGAAGGTTATTTTTTCACGATTTCAAAACCCTGGTGGCAATCCTGCCTTGCTTTTAATTAAAATTTCCGTTCCTAGAGCCAGTACTATAGGAGCGATACTCCACCACTGTGGGTTTAAAAGTAGCTCATTCCGATTAAGAAATATTGCGAAAACTCGAAAAATGCAGGATTAACTATACAGTGAAATTATATTACAAATATTACAAATAGTTATTAGCGATAAAAATTTTAAATTGTAATAGAAATATTTGTATTGTCCTTAGAGGTCTGAATTGTCATGGACTTACTATAGTACATATTTTAAACTGCACTTGAAAGCCTACAATTCTAAGTGGACATAATATTTTGTGGCTCTTAACGATCAGCGACTTAGTACTGACATCTTTTGGACTTAATAATGTTATTTAGAGACTATAACAAAGTCAAATAGTATTACGTGGAGATGATTTCTCCTGGCTTGGAGCTGAAATGGATTATTATTGATGGGAAAGGGATATAGACTGTACCACTGCAAACAGTCGGTCCGAAACCATTAAAATACCTCAAAGTCTCATTTTTTCAAAATTTGGACTTTAGACAGTCTGTATCTATGATACAGATATGCACGTTGATTTTTATAACACGAAAGCGTTTTACGTAATTATTATCTGTAGCACCGCTTTATTTGTTAAACAAAGCTATGTTTATATACTATGAATGAGTAATAAGCGGCGACCGAATATCGTCTTGCATTATTCATCAATAAACTGGCTATGTTGATATGACTCTTATATACGCGCAAACGAATGGATGAGTAATCGTTATTGTATATCTTATTACATTATTACACCTACCTGCAAAGTACACTTCCGTTAGATACTGATCATTTGATTAACAGTTACTATTGAATATTTTAAGACTAATTGATACATTTTATAGGCTACGAAAATTATTGATAACTGGATTCAAGATAGATCTGTTTTTAAACACGTAGCCTTTATCAGTTCGAATTCATTTAACGTGCAAAGCTTCCGGTTACACATTTCTTCATTTGGCCAAAATTATTTTCATCTCTTATTTGATTATTAATAGCGTGCTTATGTCATAATAAGAGTGTATGTACTTATAAAACGACTCCTTGGCCGAGTAATCGAGGTATTCATTATCTAACGCAAGGGTGCCCAATCTAGGGGGCGCGATTATAGCCATAATTTAATTTTAACTGTAAGCCATTTAGTTTTTTTTCACATTTCATATATCTTCCTTAATTATATTATTATAATTCTGCACTGTATTGCAGTCACTGAACGGTCACGAAATTGTAAGAGACGAGCCCACAGATCACATTGAATTAAATCATTGCATACACAAATAAAATCTTTTTTTTGCTTTTCTGGTCTTTTAAAAAGGGCTATTTGTTTTTATATTCGTATTGCTGTATAATTTCATGAATTTATTAATGTTTAATTGTAAGTTTTATTAGAAAGTTCATTTTGTGTATTTAATATACATACTATTTATATAAGATATTATTTGTCATAATTGTTATCGACATAAAACTCCTCCCAAATACAAAATAATGATAAAAATCATGCCAGCCATGGTAGAGGGACCAAGTGTGTATTTTGAACAAAAATTGGGGTGATGCATGAAAATTTTCGCATCCCTGATCTAACGCACTCTTAGTAAGCATCTGAGTTTTTTCTATTTCAGTTTTCCTCCTGATCTGAAAGCCATAATTCGTCCACCAAAATGTTTACTTTCCATGGTTATTTAAATTTTTGAAATAACTTTCCCTATGCCAGTTGAAGACCGTTAAATTATTCCTAATGAGAGCGCTCGTATGATAACCCAAAGTCCAATTTCCAGTTTACGTAGGTGGACCTACATTATATGCGCTAAGCAGAAAGCGACAATTTGAATATCGACAATTCAATTTTCACAAAATTAAAAAATAACAAGATTTCCAGCATTTATTTAAAATGGCTAGAAAACTTGTATATCAATTTTATATTGTAAATCTATGGGTATGACGCGCCCCGCGCTCGGCCAATGGTGATCGTAATATGTTCGTGGCGTAGCAGTAACAAACTTTGATTGGCGGAAAGCTGAATCACTTCTTTTGTCTGCTGTTGTACATACATCGTATCCTACTCAATGAATCAGTCATAGGCAGACGTTAAGTGTGTTCGGCCGCTACTAATTGTTCTTTCGCCACCATGTCGCCAATGTTGAAGTTCGTGTTCGTATTGGCCTGTAAGTACATGATAACTTTTTGGAGATGTATAATTTACTTAATACTGGGATTTTAGTGATAATAGGCACAGCTATAACCATGCCCATCGCTGACGAAACTGGTTCAAAGGACTACAAGAAATACAACAAACTGGAGGAGAACGCAATGCCAAAATGTGAGTAAAGTTCTAAGATCTTCGAATTTTTACTAATTAAATTATTTTTGCAGCGAATAATTCTATCGATAACAAGATATTTGCATATTGTGTTTTTATTGTCGTGGTTGTATTAGTAGTCATCGCCGTGGCCGTTTACGTTATGAAGATTGCTTATTCAGTTTTCTGTGAGCCAGAAGAAGAGATAGAAGTATGTTATCAGTACTCATTCAATGAAGTGCCACAAAATCACCGAGCATTTAATAAGGTATACTAAAACAACTTATACTTTGTAACATATACATATATACAAGGCTTACTGTGTATGATAATAAAATTGTTAAAATACTTTCAGACACCCTTTTATAATATTTTTTACCATCACTCGCCCTTAACTCGATTGATGAAATAAGAATCTACTGTAATTTCCTGTACTTATTTACTGTAATGTATTTACCCTTAAATATTTGTAAACGAAATAATCTTTGTTGTATGAGGTCAATAAATATGAAGTGATCGTTATTATTGTTTTAATTTTAAAATTATGCACAAACTTGAGCTGTTAAAATAATTTACTGAGGTTCTTCGTAAGTTGTACATCGACCGTTGTTGTAAGCTGAACTGATAATATCGGTAATATATTTCATTCTTGGAGCATGAGCTTTGTATAAAGAGGTAAAACAAGATTGACGTTTAAGTAGTGGCAGTTCTATTGACCACTAATTTGAAACAATACTCTTCTAGTCAAGTCTTTAAAAAAGAGAAGTTATATATATGATTTTGAAGAAGCAGTGAAGCCCAGATTTAACTTCAGGTAAAGGTAAAAATTACTAACATTTTGAATTTAATTGTAAATTGCTGCGACGTTATAACTGAAAACGTCTGTTACTCGATTTACGTTGAGGCTATATAATTACTAATCAAATATGTACTTCTTATCTGAACTTTCTGAATATTTAATTGTGTCAGATACCTAATATGACACACGTGCGACTGTGGATATTATCTTGGTATGGCATCTATAAATGAGCAAACTGTCGTTTTCTTTTGTTATATACAATATATAGCCTACGAGACTAACATTACTATACCCGCTGAGTTTTCTTACCCTGATCAGATAAATGACTTCTTTATTAATTCTGTTTCAACAACTAACAATGACAACACTGATCTTCTGTAATTTTATCATAATAACAAAGCGGTTGACAACATGACTAATTTTGATTTTGCTTTCGTCGACCATAATATTGTTACCGCAAGTATCAATAACCATAACAGTAACAGTACGAGTTCACACGGTATAAACTTGCAGATTATTAAATATTGCTGCCCAATAATTATACCTTACTTTACCAACATCATAATTCTTGTTTTGCCACGAGTGAATTGCCCACTATTTGGAAGAATACCAGGGTTATTCCAATACCAAAACAATCAAATCCCACTGAAATGAAAGGTTTGCAACCTTATCAGCATTCTTCCGACATTATCTAAAATTTTAGAATAAATTATCGACATGTAAGTACGAGCTCAATCAGGTTTTCGTACAGGTTATAGTTGTACTACCGCTTTAGCCAACGTAAACGATGACATCATTACGGCCTGTGACCAGGGTGAGGTAGCGGTGCTGGTCTTGTTGGACTACAGCAATGCGTTTGATACAATAAATCATCTGCTTCTTTCCGCAATATTACATTATATTGGCTTATCGTCAAGTAAAACATCAAAATTAAAGTGACAGTAGTGAAAATTGTATGTGAATAATATTAATTATAATGAAATAATGCAGTATTTTACTATGTTTGTGGATACGAAATTTCAAGTAATTTCAACTGAGGTAGTATATGGAAGAACATTACATTAACGTTCCTACCTGGACATTATGTTAGGTTAAGTGGAAGATCAACATTAGTTGAACTTCGCCTTTTCTCTGTATCCGAGATAATAAAGCCACGTATTATTACTATTATTAGCTGATTCTGTTTCTTTCTCAAAAAATAATTAAAAAACAGAACATAAATAGTGAGGTTGGACCAGGCATGTTCTAATTCTAATGCTGTTACTCGTGGGGTACCCCAGGGTTCTATCTTATGCCCTCTTTTATATGTTATCTACACATTCACCTTTCATAAATATATTAATTATTGCAATATACATATGTGTGCTGATGATACACAGCTATACCATTCTTTTTTTTTTGACGATCTTCAACCTGAACTATTAAACATTAATTAAGATTTGGCTAATATACCGGGTGACAATGAGACTAGGGCCATGTTTATATCTTCTTTATTTATGAATCGATTTGGACAAAATTTTATACCAAGATACTACACATAATTTGTGATTGGCTGATAACTATAGTCAAAATGACTGATTTCCGGTTTTACCGGAAATGATACTAACTTTGATTTTTTAAATGGAATACCCTGTATATTTTATGTTTTTCGGAATCTACGAGTTAAATTACATATAATCGTCTTGCCAAATTTCATTTTTTTTAAACAAAAAAAAATATTTTTTCAATTTCTATTTTTACCATAGAAGGCCTTGACTTGGAAAAATCTATTCTAATTGACTCTAGCAACTCTTAATAATAGCTATTTTATCAATAAGGTCAATAACAAATCTTTAATAAAAGAATATAATTTTTTAAGTAAAAGTCACTTTTTTAAATGGCACCTACTAAGGGCCATCTTGCCATTAGATAGAAAATGCAATTACCAATCTAACGATATGTATCACGCACTACTTTATCTTTATCTGAAACTGAAAATTAATTAATTAATTATTTGTTTAAATCTATTTAAAAAACCAATGTTAGTGTCACTTCCGGTGAAACCGGAGGTGACACTAACTTTGGTTCTTTAAATAGATTACTCTATATGTTTTATGTTTTCGTAATCTACGACTCAAATTACATACAACAGTGTTGCCAAATTTGCTTTGGTATTATTAGTTATTACATAAAAATATTTAAAACAATAATTAATTAATTAATTTTCAGTTTCAGATAAAGATAAAGTAGTGCATGATGCATATCGTTAGATTGGTAATTAAATTTGCTGTTTAATGACAAGATGGCCCTTGGTAGGTGCCATTTAAAAAAAGTGACTTTTTCTTAAAAAACGAGTTTAGCAAATTATATTCTTTTATTAAAGGTTTGTTATTGACCTTATGGATAAAATAGCTATTATTAAGAGTTGCTAGAGTCAATCAGAATAGATTTTTCCAAGTCAAGGCATTCTACGGTAAAAAATAAAAATTGAAAAAATATTTTTTTTGTTTAAAAAAATTTAAATTTGGCAAGACTGTTATATGTAGTTTGACTCGTAGGTTCAGAAAAACATAAAATATACAGAGTGTTCCATTAAAAAATCAAAGTTAGTACCTATCATTTCCGGTAAAACCGGAAGTCAATCATTTTGACTATATCTATCAGCCAATCAGAAATTATGTGTAGTATGTTGGTATAAAATTTTATCCAAATCGATTCATAAATAAAGAAGATCTAAGCATGACCCTAGTCTCATGTCACCCGGTATATCTGAAATACCAAAACATATTGTTTAAAACTCAATCCCACAAAATCTGTAGTAGTTTCGTTTGGAAGTCGAAAGAATTTACCAAGTCTTGGAAGCAATATTAATTTACATATTGATGATACTGTACTCCCTGTAACTTCGGAAGTTCCTAACTTCAACTCGACAGCAATTTGAGATATCAATCTCATGTATCAAACTGCATTAGGAAAGCATATGCGAACTTAAAGCTTATATACCCGCATTGGCATTGCTTTTCAATATAGTTCAAATCATTTCTTTGCGAGTCTCTTGTTCTCTCACATTTTGTTTATGGCTGTCACATATGAATCTTCGCAGAGTGAAAAATTCCTGTCTAAGTTTGATTTTCGAAATCAGAAAATTTGTTCGTGTAGCTCATAGGTTAACCGATCTTGGCTGGGTTGCGATGGCTAACAGACGTCAATTTGTTTCTATCACAAAATTATTATCGAGAAAAAGCCACCTTATCTGTATTATACGATATCTTTTAGGGAGGATGTGCATAATATAAAGGTTCGATTACCTTGTTTCAAACCAAACTTTTAATTGATCGACAATCCTATGATATGAAGTTTACCTACTACTTACATTATCACCTCAAATTAAAGATCTATTTCCAGGCTGACATTGAATGGGAGTGATGAGTAGCTGATCGTTCTGTTGCTCATAATATTTATGCATTCTCTTATACTAAAAAAACATTTTTTTAGAATTTAAATAGTATTTGCGATTTTTAATTTAACCTTGCAGTGATCGCACCAAGTCTCACAGACCCGATGAATACGTTATGGAGTGGGAATTTGTTAAAGGGGGTGTAAGAGGGTTGTGCCTCTTGGTATCTTTTAATTTTTAGACTTACTTGCCTCCCGATAATCGGCATAAGCAGTTATTAGTGTTCGTGAGATATTTGGAAAAAAGTCTGTGAGACTTGGCTCAACCATTTACGTTTGTGAAATTGTTTTGACATCTTGATTTTTTTACATTAAATGTAGCTGCAATAAACTCACAAATAATTTATGTTGCAAACAACATCGAGGTTAATATACTACGACGTCAATGTATACAAGAATTAGCTTTGATTCTAACAAATGACCAATTACATCGGCGATCACTACTCAAAAGTTTTCCCTCGGAAGTCCATCTAAGAAGAGAAGAAGTAGCTGGAACCTCTTCATACCATAGTAAATGACCCTAATAACCCCACAATTAAAAAACGAGCTTTTTTGCCAAAAAATAGCAAAAAAAGTTTTTGTAAAAATAAATTGTGTTTATCGCATGCAGGATTTTTGTGCACTACTTGTGCATTTTTAAACCAAAATGATGAAAATTAATTGTTTTGTTCTACCTCTTAGTATTAAAAACATTGTTCTGTCCATAAATGTATATAGAAAATTAAAATCTTGAAATTCATCAGAGGCTGTGTTTACTATTATGAAATTAGCATGATCTACAAAAACCTTTAAAAAATAGAAAACAATAAATAGAATACAATTTTTTTAATATTAGTAGCTACTGAGATATAACTGAAAATCTTGGTAATAGCAAATAAACATCTCATATTAAAATTTTTTGCTATATAAATGGTTCTTAATTTTTGGGTTTGATAGAGTGACCACTGCAGGGTTAAATCAAGGTCCAGTGGAAGAGCAAGCGTGGAAGAGCAAGCTTGCGCTTGAACTGAGCTTTGTGATTTCCTTTACCTTTAAAGAAATATGTATTGTTTTTAAGTATACAAATGGTTATGGGAATAACGACAATTTATTATTATTATTATTATTCTATATATTAATCTATGGCCGCCTGCGTGTTTGAGTTTGGTGGACTCTCAGGTTAGCAACTAGGCGGCCATGTGTTAAAATCAATTCGTGGCTCAGTAATTAAGCTAGCTTTAAATTACGAGGGGCGCGTGCGTGAAAACAAAATACTGTAACAGTAGCAAACATTTATTTTTCAATTAGTTTCCATGCTTTTAAATGCAGGCAATGCAACGTTTTAATAACAACTTTAACCCTTTGTAAAAATATTCATTTGCTTTGGCCTTTGTCCAATAAGCTCGTCATCGTCTTTAAATTTTCTTCATCTGAGTGTTTTCCCGAGATTGGGAAACAAAAAGTAGCCACTGGGTGTAAGGGAGTGTAAGGGAGTGTAAGGTGGGTGTTCCAATTCTTTGGAGCCGCAATCAGCAACAGCAGCTTTTGCAAGTCTTGACTTGTGAACTGGGATATTATTGTGGAGCAGCAAAACACCTTTCGTCTGCTTTCCATGTCTTTTCACTTTGATCTATTCTCTGTGAGGCGGTGCAGTAAAGTTTGCATAATACTCTCCAGGGACTGTACGATCCTTCCTCAGATAACCAAAGCAAATCTTCGACTGTCTCAAAATTGTTGCCATTATTTTCCTGCGGAAATTTCAACTTTTTCAGAGGAGAGGAGCCCTTGACATGCCACCGTATCTATTCTTGTTTCGATTCAGAGTCATAATAATAGACCCAGGTTGCATCTCCAGTGACAAGTCTGTTGATGATTAAATCTGGTTCCTCTCCAACAAACCTCCAAAAAATGTTCACTCGCCTTCAAGCGAACACACATTTGGAATGGAGAAAGAATTTACTGAACCCCTCTTGCACTAACTAGCCTTTGTAATGCTAAGGACTGGTGTAGAATTCGGAAAACGGTAATTTCTGAAAGTCCTAATAAAGCTGCTTCAACCTCGCATCCTCCGATACCAAAGAAATTTGTTTTTTCAATAATATTTCAAGTGATCACTTTAACTGGACGACCTTCACGGGGATCATCTTTTAATGATTCTCGGTCAAGTTTAAATAGTTTTGACCACTCACAAATGGTCGATTTGGAAGGACAACTATTCTCATACACAATAGACATCTCTTCGAAAATGGTTAACGAACTTTATCACTGCTGTGTATTCAATTTTATTCATTTTGTGAATTTCACAATGCCGAATCAAGCAAAGCGACAGTTAATAAAATTAGTAATATTGCAATTATTCCGCAACATGACATATGAGTCACCAAGGCATAGATAATTCAAAAACACTTTAATGGAAAATTATAATAAAATTCAAAACTGTAAGGTTCATTCAATGTGTTCTATGCTTAAAAGCTGAAGAGTGTAATGCAAGTCCAATGCGACCCATTGCCTCTACGTTGCACTTGCTTAGCATTAATATGAAAATAGGCAAACGTGTATAATGTTCCACGAGTAAAAGAAATGGTATAGAATGAGCCCGAAAAGAGATGTTGAATAATTTTGCCTGAAACATGTTTTTCCGCCGCAGTCGGCAAATGGTTATTGCGATAGATTCGTGGCGTCACAGTAGCAAGCGCCTATTGGTGAAAGCTGATACATTTATTTTGTCAAAAATGTCTTTCAACGTGACCAATATCATCTAAAGTTATTTTCAAGACTTTAGTAAATACTCTTGAACGCCTTGATGAACCTGAACCTATTATTATTATATTTAGTTGATATTCGTTTTGCAAATACGTCCACCCCCCTCGAAAACTTGGATGCCCCGCTGATCGACAAACGTTCCGGTA
Source organism: Agriotes lineatus (assembly GCA_940337035.1). Taxonomy (NCBI): domain Eukaryota; kingdom Metazoa; phylum Arthropoda; class Insecta; order Coleoptera; family Elateridae; genus Agriotes; species Agriotes lineatus. The sequence goes on from OW679202.1 coordinate 97,458,489, forward strand.
CTATTTTATAACAATATACCATTGAAGCTAAATTTAATTACTTTAAGGTTTGTTCAATGACTTGTATGTTTGGAGACGGGGGGAGAGCAACGTAAGTCAGATGCGACCCATTGCCTCCTTGCTCGATTCGATACCGAAAGAAAAAAGAGGCTAAACATAATATATGTGTGTATATATTAATCTAAGTAAAATGTTTAAAGTAAAATAAAGAGATGGGTTAATGTAAATTGCATTGTATAAATATAAAACAACGACTCAAAGAGAACCATACTTTTACCAGCGTAATTAATAGTGAATTTTGCTAATGACAGTTTTAATCATCGGTTGAGAATTAGATCTTGTGTGCTCTTGTGCATTTCATATGAGTGATATGCTTCTTGCCTTAAATGAAGTTTCGAAAATACAAATGAACAATATGAGTAATACTAATTCTAATCAGAAATAATAAAACAAATATCATTCGCTTCATGTTTCGTTGGCATTTTATTAAATGACTAATATGTGTGAGGTACAATGTAAACTTTTTCGGTTATGTGATTAGCCTTTTTGTAACACGACTAATTTTGTGTTCTGATTATGATATGTAATTATCAACAGTTGTTCGTAGCTGTGACACATTGATTCAGCCGATTTGTTTGTTATTAGGTTTCGCACTGGTTCAACAAAACAATTATTATTTATGTTAGTGTTAAATGAATACAATGAAATCATTACAATAACATAAAGGCAAGTATCGCCTGTATAAACACAAATTACGCACGTTGTTAGCTAGGTATCACCAGGATTATTATTATTTTCATGACACAGCTAACCACTATCACTATTAGTTAAGTATATATCTTGCGCTAGATTACGTTTCAATCTGGCATGAATTTGTCTTCTTCCTAGTCCCTAGCCGATAGAATGCTGTACCTGGGCAATGTTTGATGTTCAGAAGGAATATTTAGTTAACTTCTTAATATACTCTGGGATGGTTGACATACCAAGTTCAAATTGAAGCTGTTTATTAGTGGCGTACCAAGGGGCGTTAACTGCAATTCTACGGATTTTATTGTATAACGCTTGAATTCAATTTAGGTTGGCGTTTGGTGTATTTCTCAAAATTAATCAGCCGTACAGAGTTAATGGACGTATTAAAGATTTACAAGTTAATCAATAATTCCATGGCATCACTGATTTTTGTAAAAATGCTAGTTTTATTTTTTTTTTAAATGCTAGTTTTATTTTTTGCATTCCTTCGGTTATGGAAAATGAAAAATGGTTAGCAATAGTATGAATAGATGCAGTATTTTTTTCTCTACAAAAAATGTATGTACACTTTAGCTCTAAAATAATTAGGGGAGCCAATAATTGGACATTAAGAATTTAACACGAGATGAAAAAAAATTGACCGGAAGTCGACCTCGGAAAAGAAAGGGTGGTATTTAACAGTCTACCAAATTTACCCAACCTTTTCGTACAAAAAAATACTTTCGTTTCCCAAAAATACTAAATGCTCACCAAAATTAAGAAAATACATAATCTTAGAGCGACAACCAAAAATTGACATCATGCTAGTCTCTTATATTATTTCTTCCTAAAAATAACTTTCGTTGGCTAAAAATGCTAAATGTTCACCAAATTTTACTCCGCATTTAATTCTAACATGATACCCAGATATTTAATTTTCGTCAGCTTCTTATATTATTTAGCATTTAAAAAAAACTATTTCTTTGGCAAAAATACACAATGTTTACTATATTTTATACCACATTCAATTTCAAAAGTATACCCAGATTTATATCTCTTGTTGGCCTAAATATCACTTATAAGAAAAATCTATCGTGTTTTATTAGGTCTTGCTTATTAATGGGGACATAGAAATAAGTCTGAAGAATTCTTGGAAATAAATCAATATCTTTATATATATAATTCTTCTGTACGTCTGTATGTAATTGAACTCCTCATAACCGGCTGGACCGGTTTTGATGAAATTTTTGTGTGTTTAAGTCCCTGGATGGTTTAGATTTACATTTCGACCCGGTAAGTGGCACTGCAATCGGGTTCTTGGCAATTTAAAAAAAAATTGACAAAATTTCTTTTTAAATTTTTTTAAGATTTCTCGCATATCAAAACATATAACCCCAAAATTTCACCACCCCCCATTATTTTTTAAAATTAAAAAAATCGAAAATTCGAATATCGAAAAAACGTTTGCTGAACCCGCGAATAGCAGGCAGCGGGCAGAACAACGTCTGTCGGGTCCCCAAAATTTCACCCCCGCTCCCACCACCCCCCAATATTTTGTAAAATGACAAAATCCAAAATTCGAATATCATAAAACGTTTGCTGAACCCACTGATAGCAGGCAGCGGGCAGCACAACGTCTGTCGGGTCCGCTAGTATATATATAAAAATCTAACACAAATTTCACAAACCAAAATTGAAAATTAAATTTATTAAGTTTTTTCATACGACAATACACTGGTTACTCTCACTGTAAAAGCTACCAAACACAGTGTGCGGCTGCAAGCTGAAGCCTGCAAGAAGTTTGTCTGGATGCGACAAGGAGAGATGCTTGAGCTTATTTAATTTTTGGAGTAACAGAATAATTATTTGACGTACAAGTAGTTTTTTCGAGAAAGACTAAATATAAATGGATAGCGCGAATATTTATTATGTACAGCACGGACGCGTAACTTGAGCGTTCTAAATTTGGTGAACATTTAGTAAAATTGATAGACATATGGAATTTAAAATGTAAGCAATGGTAAAACAATACGCAACATAGCTATTTTAGTGGTGCTGTTCTCATTTTCCGAAGTATAATAATTTGGGTTTCATTAAGATTTTTTGATGTTCATTAAATTTTTTGGTGGACAGAGCTAGGGATGTATGGTTTAATTTGGTGTACATTATATTTGACCCCGAAAAGAAATCCGATTTCCGGTTTCTATATATTTTTGGAATCTACTCTTCAAGCTGAGTCGAATGATATATATCTCGTCCTCCTAAAATATATCTCCATTTTCTTGCTTCTCAGTTAATAATAACAAGTGGCAAAAAATATTTAATTTCATTAAATTCATTTTTATTTCAAGTAGATAACATGTTGAACAGCCCTCGTATGTGTTGTAAAGTTATTGTAGCGGTAAAAATTATAATGACTCAAAACTGATGTGCCTGAACTAATCTATAAATTGTTACCGTGTACTTATTAGCACATAATTAAACCATTTTAAAAATTTAAATTTCGTCTAGCAAATTACAGAAAATCGTTTTTATACTTTTTTTTCGCGATAACGGTTGCAGATACGAAAAAACTGCAAGAGAACAAAAAGATTCTAAACAAAACAGAAAACTCAATTTGTATTTTAGAATCTAACAGCGGCGCACCACAAAAAAGTTCAGGGGGAGAAAATGAAGCATGACCCCTGAAAAAATATCTACCTGTAGATTCTCACAACCATTTGATATTCTCAATGATGTAAGCCCTGCAGCGTAACCTGTATTCCAAATTTGAGCTAAATATCTCAAAAATTGCAGGAGCTATAAAGGAAAAAGTTAAAAGTTAAAAAAAAATTGACCGGAAGTCGACCTCGGAAAAGAAATCCGATTTCCGGTTTCTATATATTTTTGGAATCTACTCTGCAAGCTGAGTCAAATGATATATATCTCGTCCTCCTAAAATATATCTCCATTTTCTTGCTTCTCAGTTAATAATAACAAGTTAACAAGTTAATGAATAGATGCAGTATTTTTTTCTCTACAAAAAATATATTTACACTTTAGCTCTCAAATAATTAGGGGAGCCAATAATTGGACATTAAGAATTTACCACGAGATGAAAAAAAAATTGACCGGAAGTCGACCTCGGAAAAAAAATCCGATTTCTATATATTTTTGGAATCTACTCTTCAAGCTGAGTCGAATGATATATATCTTGTCCTCCTAAAGTACTATATCTCCATTTTCTTGCTTCTCAGTTAATAATAACAAGTTAATGAATAGATGCAGTATTTTTTTCTCTACAAAAAATGTATTTACACTTTAGCTCTAAAATAATTAGGGGAGCCAATAATTGGACATTAAGAATTTAACACGAGATGAAAAAAAATTGACCGGAAGTCGACCTCGGAAAAGAAATCCGATTTCCGGTTTCTATATATTTTTGGAATCTACTCTTCAAGCTGAGTCGAATGATATATATCTCGTCCTCCTAAAATATATCTCCATTTTCTTGCTTCTCAGTTAATAATAACAAGTTAATAAAGTAAAGTAATGCAACATAAGTTACAATAAAATACACAAAATAAATTACAGTATATACAGTTAAAATCTACAACAAATACAGAGTCACTCACCAAAAGGAGTGTTAGAGCAATTCAATGCCGCTTTTTTGCATCTACTACAATTTCCACTTCCTGACTTACAGCTGCGGGGTACGAGGCGTAGAACTTTATAAGCGGCTAGGGGTGTTGAACTACCAATAGGTGTCCATGATTTCTTCTTTTGCACACTCCCATCTATGTATTCTATCTTCCATCTTCATCAGTTCAGAAGTTTATTTCCTGGAAACGGCGACGTTTGAACTAATACATAAACCCTTAGCGATGTTGATGAGGCGCGTATGATATGTATGTGTATGATGTGGGAGTTTCCCAAAGTCGAAATTTGATTTGTATGTTGACTTAGGTCAGGGTTGTGAAACGGAACGAGCTTCGTTCAATGGCTTTGAGTTTTCTGGGGTGAGAAAACTGAAACGTCAGCATTAAGATCAAATTTTATATTGGCGAAACTTCACACATCAAACGCGTCTAATCAACATCGTCTTAGAGTTTATTTATAAGTTCAAACATCGCCGTCGCCAGGAAATAAACTTCTAGTAACTGGATGAAGATGGATATGAAATACATATATGGGGATGTATACAAGAACAATACGCCTCGTACTTCAATTGCTCCGCAATGTGTGAGCACTGCAATCTATTGTTATGTTACCACTCACCTGTTTTTCTAGAAGAAAATTACTTTCCTTTTGGCGAGCGGCTCTGTGTTTATTTTATATTTAAACTGTATATAATTAAAACTGAATTGTACTGTAACTTATATTGTTATTTTGAAAAAAGCTGCAAGGGAAAATGAAATACCCTTTTTTCGATTCCATTAAAATTAAGAAAAATCTGTCGACATTAGCGCAAACTCAAACAAAAACATGTTTCTATCATATTCATAAAGGATAAAGTAAAAAAAAGTACATCGTTAAGACCATTGATTACCGAGATATAAAGCAATTTTCTAAAGTCTGTTTCACAGGTGGGGGGCGGGGGATTTTGAGAAAATGTATTTCTTGTAGTGGTTTAACAACTGTCCCAAATTCAGTTTTCCTCTAATTATTCTCAACGTCATCCCTCTTCTAAGCTAATTGGTGAAAATCAGCGATAGGCGACTCTCAACACGCAGCGGAAAATAAATCGTATTTTTTACACACCAATCAAGGAATTCAGGTAATTCGTTCACTAAAAAATTCTTCATTATTTTCTACACATTCCATATGTTGAAAGTATGCATTTATGCGCAATAGTTTTCAAAATAGGTCGATGCTGAAATTTATACCGCTTCTTTCCGGCACGCTTTGTTCCAACATTTGTTAAATATAATTTCGAAATTAATTTAACATCTTCGAAATCTAGAAAGAAATGGTTTTCCACTAGTTTTAAGATAATTGAGAAATATTGAAAAATAAGCTTGTAAATACGATGTAAAGATAAAATTAATCGATTTTCAGAATTTAAAAAATCTAAAAATATTTTTTTCGGTTTTTTGCCATCGCGAACAGAATGGCGACCTCCACATTTAGATCCGTTTATTACCTTTATTTCAGATAGTGTACCTTTTAAAACTATATCTTTGAGCGAGTCCGGACCCTGTGCTTTAAGAAGCATCTTTTGAGGGGCTAGATTCGCGACTATAAACACCTAATATTGATTATTTAAATGCATAACGTACTCCGAGCTAGAACCGTAAGAATTCAATGATTTCAATGGCGAATAAAATTTGTTGTAAGTTCCTACTAGTTTGCGGGATCCCCCGTCCCTCCAACAGTGTTATGATTCTTCAAAAATCTTGCGAGGTGAAACTTTGGACACCCACCCTTGCAGATGCTAAAAATCTATGGCATTGCTTTCTAATTCTTGATCTCATATTTTTCCTATTATATTAAAGAACCGCTTTTCTAGAATGTACTATTCCTTGATAAAGTATTGATATGTTTAGCTACGATGCCAGACACAACGATTAGCTGAAAATAGGTAATACGATATAAATTATACACATTACGGAGAACGGAGCTAATTTGTAATCTTTGTATGGAAACCGGTATTCTATAATTACATGTGCATTATCGAACCGCATCACAAAACGTTTAGTCAATTCACCGTAGGTGGATACGCTTTAGAGGCGTACTCTGAGCGAATCATTTATTTATGCATTAAGACTGAATTACAATCACACAAGCTGCTGCTTCTGTCCCACATATATTATACATTCGCGTAAGTAATTGACGATTGCTTGTTGTGTAATACAATCTATGGTAGTGATCCTTACCGTGTAACATTTGAAAATTAAATAATAGGAGTTTTGTAGATTCTCATTGGGCAACCAGGTGGACAAGTATATTTTTTACCTGTCTGACAAGTTAATAAGTCAGGTTTTTTTTCTGGTCAATATTTACGTATGTTGGGAAATTTAAACGATATTGGCAACATAGTTCGTTTCCATAGTAAAACAATAGGAGATGCGAATTGAAATAAATAACGAATTTAAATATTCCTGTACAAAAGCACTATTTAACAAAGTTTGCTGAGACCCCATTTTATTCTCGTATGTACCCAGAGTCGTTAGTGATTCCCCTGTAAGGCATTCACGATCGTTCCTGGGGTAATATGTAATGTTTACTAACTCATAAGCCACAAATCCATTTGTGATTTGGTCACGAGTATATCGTTGCCTTTTTGCTGTGTAAGTTTTTCGTTGCTACCGATGATGACAGCTTGGCTGTCGAAATACGTATTTAGCAGTTGTTAAATATTTGTGTGGTAAGGGGTTTTAACGAATTTGTGACGGTCTAACATCTAGATTGATCCTCTCCAGTGCCCATTAAAAAATTTCAAAGTATAACTTGAATAGCAAGGTGACAGAATACACCCCTGCAGCACTGCTCCTTTAATATTGACCATATCTGTCTTAACATATCCGATACAAACTTCTGCAGTTCATTACCATAGTTATAGTGGTTGACGATGCACACGCTTTACAATCGAGATGGATTTGACATAACATATTAAGTAGTATGTTGTGTTAAATTTTATCCAATACCTTCTCGTAATTCATAGAGCGAAGTCTACATGTTGCTTTCAACGTTTTTGTACAATATTTAATCCGAAAGGAGCATCTAGTTTATCGCCTTCTTGAACCCTAATTGAGTCTCATATAAATTGCACATGTTGTTCATATTAGACTCATTAGACTAACTAGGCGGTACTCACTGCAAGTTCTTGATCGCGGCTTGTTAGGGATGATAATGAATGCAGATTTCAACCAGTCATCTGGAATATTACCGACGTTGTAGATATTATTGAACAGCCTCCTATTAGGTCGATATTTTTTTCGCTTATTGACTTAAGAATCTAGATCTGAAGTTCGTCTGGGCCAAGGGTTTTTTTCATTTTGTGATATTTAAAGATTTCGGGACCTTCGATAATACAGTTTATCTCAACATCAATTGATTTCTGTCATGTTTCTGAAGCGTTTCCCACACTCTGGTTCTAATTCGTCTAGAATATTGAAGGCTCTAACAAAGTTACACATATTTCTTTAATTTATTGTTCTGTGCATATTGAATACATCGTGTCTCTTCTTCGGAGTAGGTGGTTCTATATAACACTGTACTATTGAAATCTGGCTGACGAAGAGACTACTTAAAAAGCCATGGAGGATCAACAACTTTTATTGTAGCCCTAATAGCGTTTCTACTGTTATCTACAGTTATCTGCGGCTTGTTGAAAATGTCTTCTAACTCTTTCGCGTTTTATATTTCCAGTACTACCCTGCATCATCATGGTTCCCTTTAGAGTGGGCAGTCTCTTTCTATTTTATGAATCAATTATTTCGGTTCTATTCCTAAAAAATCGATTACTTTTTATGCGACTACGTGCGTTAAAAGCCGTACGTAAGGTCCAATTTTGCTTGCTCTTGTGCATTTAACACAAATTATATGCGACTTCGTGCCTTAAATGCAGCCTCAAAATTAATAAACGACAATACAACTCCATTATGTTTGGATTTTGGGTAGTACCTACGTAAAGTGGTACTAGTGGCCCGATTCCTATCAGAACAATAAAACGAATTGAATAGAAAACGATGAATCGACTCACGCTTCATAAACTTTTCCGTGTTCATCATAAATAAGAAAGGCATTGTTTCTGCTTTATACCTGTCCACTCCCTTTTGTCGCGAAATCACGTCTTCTTCCTTTGGCCAAGTTTCCGTCTTCCCACTATTTTTTCCATCATGTTGGTTTGCAGTAAATGGTATAGCAACAGAATAATTCAAAGGCAATGTAGGACTGATCAGAATAAACACCTTCAGAAGCTATGCAGAGAAGCTCAAACGTACGCTGACAATAATAACATCAAAGACCTCTTAAAAACTAGCAAGAGAAGAGCAAAGAAATTCGTTTCTCGCACTTTGGCTATAGAATGTTAAGGTCAGCATAACAGTAACAGATATATATGGTATTCTGGGGAGGTGGAGAAGATATTGTGGAAGTCTCTGTGAAGACAGTGATGCGACAAGAACTATTAAAATTTAATGGCACGTGGAGCTGGACATCTTGCGATACGACGTAACATACGCCATAAATAGACGCTAATGGTATCATAGCAGAAGTCATTAAAACCACGTGAGAAGAAGCTGTGAAATATTTCAATCAATTTTCCAAAATATTTGGGAGAATGGGCACTTTCCAAAGAAGTGTACAAATGTGATGTTCATTGCCTTACATAAGAGGAGTTAAGAAAATTTAAGAACTCCGACTAATATTTCTCATTTTTCTTGTATGTAATCAATGATGGATTAAAAGTATGCCTGTCATGATAAATTTCTCCTGACCAAGATGGTTTAGTGGAAGATAGAGTGGCAAGGGAACAGATACTGCCTTTCAGGCATTTCATAAGAGAGGGCAAAGAATTAAACACAGCACACAGACCAAATTGATCGGTACACAATGAAATCAATCAACCACTCAGATTATTGCAAATAGAATAACTAATTCTTATGTACCTACTTTGGACATGCAAAATGCAAAACGCAAAACGCCTTGAAATATATATAGTACAGTAGTACGTAGAGGGACGAAGGTCACATGGAAGGTCCTCAATTAGATGTACTAACCAAGTGAAGAAGTTGACAGTTAATGCAGTATACCAGGCACATCGGGAAACCGGGAGCCGGGAAAGCTGCAAAGACATTGTACGAAAACTAACAAGCAACAGTAAAAAAAGTACCACAGGTCGCGATTCTTCTGAAAAGAAGTAGAAGAAGAGATAAATTCAATAATTTAAGCAAATATTTTATAATTAGTGCAGTGTCTTTTGGGTAAGCTGTCGAGGGTTGCTTTGATTCGTTGCACCCCTACGGAAGTTTTAAAAAAAGTGTTGAAGTACGTCAAGTGGTAGCTGTGTTGCTGTGGCAGTTTCTGGAGCAATATCGAGGTTGGCAAAATTCTAGAAGCGGGAATAAGGCACCTACATTCGTGCTGAGCAGTGCGGACTCCTGGGAACTGAGGCAAAGACAGAGGTGCAAGCTGCAGGCGACTTTCGAAGGCATTGGGCTTATTACAGCAGGTCAACGGAGAGAAAGAGGAGCCCCTGTTCCACGCGGGACTTGCTGTGGGGACAGCTGATGTCCTATTTCGCATCAGCTAAGCTGAAAAAGGTCTGAAAAGTATTCTGAAAATAGAATTTGGTGAAACTTTTAAAATGGCGTCGGTTTTTGCACATTTCCGGAAGAAGCAAATCGTGTTTGTTTTGTTGTGGCGTCTACTTACGTTTGGTAAATCACGTAGGCAACGCACTCTTACGTAATAACTGATGTAATTATTAAAACAAAGCCAAGTTGTTTTGACAAATTGTCAGGTTGGAGCGCCATGTTTGTAAAGTCGTTCCCAGCAGTTGAAATATGTAATTTTGTAGCGGTCGCATTGGATAAATAAGCGGTGGCTAAAGCGATTACTTTAAAAATCATAAAAACCACGGTCATTATCTTAATAGCAAATGTATTCCCAATAATTATAAATACATTCAATGATATTTGCTAGGATGTAGAAACCCAACCCTTTGAAATGATGGAGTCATTTAAATAATAATATTAATATCATATAAACACAAGTCATAAGATGTGTATCAATATATAGCTTAAGTCAATCTAAGTTATTTCCATCGGAAAAAATCTTTCCATATCTTTACTCATTTATGGGCAAAATAGTGAAATATAAGCGTCATTTTAGTTGGGGTTAATTCTTAGTTCTCCAAATAATAAACCTTAAATATGTATAGTTTCCACGTAGCCTACCCAATCCTTAGATGTTATTAATAGAATAACAAATGTGTTCACTTTATTATTCATTTCGAAGCAGGGGCAAAGAAAAACATCATTCGCATCCCTTAATTTACAAACTAATCTCCTCGGTTAGCAGCAAAACTATAATTCATTGCGTATATTCGGCACGCTAATTTGTTCCACAAGAATGCCAATGCCTTTTTGCTTGTATTAAATCTTTTGGAAGCGGATATTTGACTCCTCGCCTTCGGTAGCAGTCAGAACTGCGCCACATTTTCTGACAAAATTAAGTTCTCTATTTGGAGAAAACGCTTCCTGAGTGACAAAGTCAGATGTCCTGGCCTATATGATAATTGACGTGGCTTGATCGGACGAAAATATTAACCGTGTTAGCTGTTCATGCATGGCACAACCGTTTTTTTAGTTAATTGTTTAATCGAATCGGTGCGGCAGGAGCGCATTTAAAGAGAGTGATTTTTGCGTTAGCTCTGCGATATTGCTTAAGTGGAAAGTGTGGGAATAAAACAAAGAAAACATGTTCATTGCTATTGAAAAAAGCCAAAAAGCGTGACATACGGTAGTAAATGCGCTTCCGTTCTGATAATGGCGCAATGGGCCGGAAGCGATTGCAGAGGCTGTAGTCCTCGGCGAATACATTACGTTGTATGGCAATCACTGACAGCCCTATTTTTCCCGCTTATAAATCCAGATTTATTTCCATCAAAACTTCTTCCTCTGCATATTAACTAACTACCGCTATATTTTAGTTTCGCGAGGTCGCTTTATTCGGTTTGCTTTCCGCTAATTTTCGCTCCATCGGGCACGAAAAGCTCTGCTTTTACACGTTTCCGGATTCGTTCTAATTATATATAACTACACCGAAGCAGCATTTTCCAGGTCATGTATTTTCTTAATTTTACTAGAGCGATGAAGGTTCGTGAGGCATTATTCCTTTTTCGTGGCGCCTGTTCTATGTGTTACAGTTCCATAAAAAATCGAAATATTTGAATATTGTTAATATTAATCGCCAACAAATATATACGTTAGGTGCTGAGAAAATGTGTAGTGGATTTATCTGAAGGGTTTTTACAAAATATAACCCACTGGGCAGATATCGATGCAGCATGCATCATATTTTTATATTGTGTGAAACAAGTAGATGGCTATACGATAAAATTATTTATGAATTGTTTATTTTCAAACAGAGACACTTCATTTAGAGGTAAAACTAGAAGAAAAGAAAAGAAGTGACTTTACACAATTTTTAACATCAAATAATGCTAATCCATTAATATCTCCGATTCCTGGCCAAACGAAAAAGTTTTACTTTCCCCTCAGCTACATGACAGTTGCACATTTTTCCTGTGACCTAACTTTAAAAAAATTACATCAACCGATATTTGGAGATATTCAAAGGAACATCCTGTATCGTGTCCCGCTTCGCCCTGTATAGTGGCAGCGTCACCGGCGTCTCGTACATCAATATATCGTTTCATAACCCTCTAGTATTCCGAAAATTCCAGGAAACTCTTGCCGTTCAAGCATGTGGATTCATGCTGGCTGTCCGTAGATATTTTCAAACTGCCGTTGTCCATTCTTTAAACGAAACCCTGGGGAGGCCAAGATTTTGTGCGAGACTCTGGGTCTGTAACGTCTCTACATTTTCGCATTTCGCCGCTTATTGAACTGCACCCAAGTAAGTATTAGTTATTTTATGTTTACATGAATAATTTGTAGCTTCTAGAATACGCTTTTGTAGGCGAAAACTATCGTCAATTTTGGCATGTGTTTTAACAAGTAAGTTTTTCCTGGTGGAATTCTTTCACAGGCCAGCTCGTCTGCTAGCCTTGCTAATAACGCGCAGGTAGAATGCTTAGGAATTGTTTTGGTAAAACCTTTGGTGTGGTCACAGCTACAAGACTGTAATATGAGGGCGTTAGTTAATAGAGTTCTTTGAAATTTCCTGCACTATTTTCATTTGTAGAGGACATTGTACTTTCGCTTATTATGCATCCGAACACACATTTCCCATCGCCTGGAGGTTTTCTGTGGTGGGACGTCACTCCATTAGAGGCATTCAGAACACTGTAGTGGCGCCACTAAACAATAACAAAATCAGTTTCCTAGCAGCAACTGATTTGACTTGTTCTTCCAGTTTAAAACCTAGCCGAGCGTATTAGTTAGCCGTGGCAACGTTTTAAACCGGATTTCAACCTGTAAATTTTTTTTACATAATAAATCTTCAAATTGATGGCTTATTAGAGTAACACTTCTGATGTTTAGAGTAGCTTATTGTATATAAATAGAAGTAATGTGTGAAGCTTCGTGAATGAACGTACTCGTAGCAGGAACTTCGTGGGCAGAAGTTGAAGCAGCATTTGAAATGGAAATAGCGGAAATATGAGGACCTTAAACGAATTAAATTTTCGCCGAAATCGGGTTTTCATTAATGTTGAACGTATTTTCTACATAGTATTGTAACAATCCTGCTGCCGGTCATTGCCCCGGAATCATGACCCAGTGCCCCGATTGTCCTAAAACCTCGAGAAACGACCTTGCAACCTTGGACCGCAGGTGCAGAGGCGTGACGTCAGCGCCCTTGGAGCCAGCTGCGGAGTTGCATCATGCGGTTCCCAGAAAGGTCGAGCCAGGTCTAGATTGATATTGAAGGAAATTACCCGAATATAAATACACGGCCGCCGGAGTCCTCGGTAGTTCTCATAAGACCCGAAGCGCGCGTGATATAAACTAACCGTGTGAAATAAATAACAAATAAATACAACCATATAAATCCTTACTCTTAAGCTGTATATAAATAATTATTAAATAAGTGTATCGTTGTTAGAAATAGTGCCTGTAGTTTATAAGTAATTCTGCCTTCATAATTCTGGTATTTTTAAATAATCATAGTAAATAAACGTTTAAAACCAGAAGCGTCGTATAATTTTTAAATAGCCGGAAAGTAAAAACGTAACAGTATTTTTGGTGAATTCTGGAATTGTATGCTGTAAACTTAGCATTTTTAATGACTGTTTTGCTCAATGGGTATAAGCGTGTTAATTTAAAGGATTTTTCAAGTAGGACGCTTATGAAACTCTGCTCAAGTTTTCCAATTAAAACAGACAAGTCTTCTTTACAAAGAATCTTCCCCATGCATATTGTGAGATATTCATCCCACTGATTTTTGAAGACTCCAAAAACTACGGAGTTTAGTGCTTGAAGGATATGCGTTGTGTGAGGAAGTATTTAAAAGAGTAATATTTTTCAGTCAAGTTCACTGTCAAATAAATGTCAAAAACTAACACCAGAGGTACTGTTTCAGGCAGTGCTTTAGAAAACGGTTTTTAAACCACGAAGAGAATGCTTTTTCTGCCATTCAATCATTAGGGGTAGCTGCATTATCAGTCCCTTCTGGCAATTTCTCTTCATTTACGGAAATGGAAAATAAGGCTAATGTATTGCTTCCAGTTTCAGCAATGTTTCTAAAGACAAGAGTAAAATCATAGAATCGCTGTAAAATAAATATTGAAAACAATATGTACATAGCGTTTTTCTAACAAGTTAATCTTTTGTTTCTTTAATATTTATATGCAGAATGGCTTGTCCATTACTATCCTATAATTTTCTTGTATTTTGGGTATTTTTAAAAAGTAAAAGTAGATCTGACATAATAATCCCTTTCCTAAAGGAAAAATATTATAGTTTTACAGGTTTTCTGTGTCTTTTATGATTATGCCATAGCTATTCTCATATTATTTTAAACGATTGTCAACTGTTACAAATTACATCTGGCGTTTTCTAAATTGTGCGTTTAATTGCATACGCGATTATATTATTTCAATATTGAACTGTTGCTCAGGCAGGGGAAATAATTTTTTATATGCTTTTCCAACTCCCCTACCGTGTACCTAAACCAATAAAATATTTATTGCGTACATTCCCTAGACAAACCAAACTTCCTTGTTTGCATCTAAATTTTCCTTTGACAAAATCTCTTCGGATTCATCTCAATTCTGCACATTTTTGTCATATTTCAATATTACATTCTCCTAAAAGTTATATTGCATCTGAGCGTATGTAGCAGGCAATGCAAATATTTTTCATGTAAACCGAGTGCTGAAATTCCGTAATTATTACGTTTGTCTAGTGCTTTGTTGCAGTTGTATATTAAATTCATATGGATCGAATGTTTTTACAGTTCTGTGGTACACAATAAAATTTAAATATGGTATAGAATTTTTTTTTTATTCCAAAGGAATCATCTTTGGACGAAGAGAGAAACTATCAGATTTTACTCGGAAGTTTGTACGCTGAGGTTTTGTTGTCGAAGAAAATGTGACCAGTGACTTGGTAAATATAAAGTAGAGACTATTGCTATGCGAGGATCGACACTTGGAGGTTTTATTGGATTTATCTGTGTTTCTGGTCATATGGTTATATAGAACGATCCAGTACGTTGGAAAGTGGCTGTCGATACGATATCAACAGTTCAAATAATGAATTTTAAGCACAAGCTAAGAACGTCCCACCTGTTTATGAATATCTATAAGATAGAAGGCGTGATAAACACATCGTCATAGAAAATCGACCTCGACCTACGCTGCTAAAACCAAAAGGGAAACTGCAAAGGCTAAACGTGTAATGTGCTTCTTCTTTTGTGCCCTACTAGTAAGTTGTTCAGCCATGATGTAATCCTTCTAACATTCCTTCGAGATTCGTTGGTGTTCCCTTGTCTAATGTTAATGAGTCCCAGAAGCTTGAACTTCCCGCCAGGCATAATATGCCCAGAATACTCGAGCTTTTAACATTTCACCGTTAACATGGTACGGGTGCTGATGGTTCTGCGTTCTAGAGCTTCTACATTGATAATAATGTGATTAACTGAAATGGAAGTGCTTAGATATCGGAACATACCCTACAACGCAAACTTAGAAACGTAACCATCCGGGAAATGTGTAACGTTGAAGATATTCTGATATGTTTAAGGGAAGGAACACGGAATTTGAGATACTATGTAACAGAATGATACACGATTTGGTTATGCAGACTGGTATCAACAGCAAAACCTTAACTAACCACATATGGTAACAATCAGAACATCGATCCTATCATACGATAAGGAGGAAGATGACTTGTTGTATAATAAAACTGCTCTAAAGTATTAAAGTCACGATATGCTGTAGCAAAAGGTTGAAATTAATTTCGAATCCGTGGTCTCTTTCCTTGGTAGCAACCACATGAGTAACCCAAATGGGATAAGAAATGAAAAAGAAACAAGACAAATTTAACTGTGGAAATAGATATAAAATCGCATCCTACCTCAAATTTTGGGCGGTCAGTAGATATATTCGGTAGAATGTAGACAGGAGTAGCGAAATGCTGAATCGCCGAATCGATGGTTGCATTAGGCTCACAGAAAACCCCGCTCGAACACGTTGTGTAGCTTCACAAGTCCAAGAATTTTTAATATTTCTGAAATGGAAACTATGGCTGAAGAGCTATCCCCACTTCGTAAGTACACACGCGAACTTTTGGAGGCAATAGCACGTCACTCGTAAAACCAAGGGCTACTAAAGCTAATTAGGTGACCCAAAAGGCACGTTGGAGTTCGAAGTTACCAGACCTACGGCAAAAAAATCACATTGACACTTTTGTGGCCGCAACACATACCTATCATTTTTATTAGTGTTTTGCTCTATCTTGAAACAAAGAAATACTATTATTAGACAGAAAAGTAGTAGTGCGTAAAAGCATATTTAATATACGACCGTTTATACATTTGCTTTCAAATAATAGTAGCTATTCATATGTAAACAAGTACCTACTGGAGCACTGCAGCCAGCGTAGTGTTATCTAGATACGCTGGTAGTGTTGAGAATTTGGAAAAGTTAATCCACAGTCCTAATATTCAGAATTTCAGTGTACGTTTAGATATAATTTATAAATCATTAAACAGCGAACAGAAGTGTACGATCTTTTGTGTTTTTCTTTTAATTAAGTCTTACATATTTCTAAATAAATATTGTTCAAATTAAAAATATAAAAACTGAAGAATACTGCACCGCATTATAGGCTAGAGATCGTTGCCTAACTCAATTTTTATGTTGGTAATCTAGCCCAAAATCAATAGCGAAAAATGTCTCCAAGACGAATAACAAGGCATGCGAAATCTAGTCGTGGTCTTGGTCTCATTGTGCAAAGAAAAACATTCCTACTTAATTAGAACTTGTCTGGTCGTTAGACTTGTTAACATTTTCACTGCAGGACACCGTCCTATTCTGTTTAAGAAGCTTTAGGCAATAAAAATCCCACAGCTAACAAAGCCGGATTGGGGAATTGCAGTGAAGTTGGCACAAGATGTTTGTAGCCTTTGCAGCTGTAAGTGGGCATCGAACCTAAATATTCTGGCCTGGCGCCGGAGACTCTGGCCACTCAGCCACATCTACTGCTGGGCTTATTTGACTTTCGTAGAAATACAACATCTAAAACCACTAGAGCGCAGTTAATGCAACAAAAACGTCGTATAAAATTGAACTAAAAAAAAAGTTACTCCTTTATTGTATGTGTTAGAAATCACAGTCAATCATTAAGGTACGCTATAAACTCGACTTTACGAGAACACCGGAGTGCACTTACCATAGGTTTAATTGCGTTGGAAGGCAAACGCTAAAATATCGCCTCCGATCCTCCTAGACCATCCAGTGAGAGAGCGTGGTTTGCGGAACTCATAAAGGCCGGTCCAATTTAGAATAAAATGACAAAATAAAAGGTTATTATGTTTAGGCACCACCGCAGTTTCCCAACCTTGAATGTAATTGCCTTGCTACGGCAAAGACAACTGGGTCTGGTACAAAATACTTACGTTGGAGTTCAATTGCTTGTTTCTAAAGCCAACTTTCCGTTACAATTGTTTTACAAATATTTTTATACAAACAAAGATTAAAGAACAGTAAACACACTTGAGGAGTGCGTACTTTGTGGTCTCAGCAAATTATTCAATAAACACCAAAGAAATACAAAATTAATTTAACAAGCGTACTTTATTCTACTTTGAAATTAGGTTATACACAGAAATAAACAATAATACATAAGCTATGAACACAAATAAACTTGTCACATTAGGATACACTCAAAAATAATCTCATAAAAGAATCATAGAGCGATAGCATAAATTCAACATGCACCTAAAATATATAAGGACCCCTGTAGTGTTAGAAGAAATAGTTTACAAACAAAGAAGGCTAGGCTTTGCGTAATGGGGTCAGCCTGGATTGTACCAGGCTACAATGATTTTAAATTGTAGCTATGCGCCGAGCCTTCCTACAGAATAAATTTGGCTACAGCTACCGCTAAAACAAAATAAAAGGTGTAATTCCTACATTCAAATCTAGCACTATGAGTTTTTAATTGTTCCAATTACGTTACATACCGGGAATCGCGCCACTATTATCTTTCAAGCGGCACCAAAAAGGTCTGATCACAAATGTAGGGATTAAAAATTCACTTGCACAAATACATTATCGGAAGGTTGATTCAGGCAACAGCTGTTCGGGCTTGAGGGACACTTGGTGGTAGGCCTCGATCCCCTTCTGTAAATTGGGTCCGGAGTAGCTCGCAAATTACCTCCTACACTGGCTTTCTTTTCAATACTTCGGGATAGACGCATGAAAATTGTAGCGCGCAAATGGCGAAGAACTGCACGTCTAACGGGAAGTTTCCATTAAATTAGTGAAATTAGTTCCAATATCCGGCCACGCTGTATAATTTAGATGAAACGCACCCCCGTTACTACGAAATTAAACAGGATAAGGACGGACCACTTCTTTGATGTTTGCTCTTTAAGAACCGCATTCGAGGTCAATCGGCAGACAGTGGCGCCTCTAGCCATCTCTCTCTCTCTCTTATATACGTGCTTTTCAACTGTTGCAACAAATTGCACAACAATTCGTAACCAATAGACGCTTTCAGTGCGAAGTGGCTCATCGCGTTAACCGACGGCATCTCTAACTATCCCACTCTAATCATCGTCCCAACCTTTTCACACACACGACAGTCGTAAGTTTTTCACTACTGTCTTGCTGCCTTTTTTGACGCGGTTGTACGCCACCTTCTTTGAACATGTTCCGAAATAAGGAGGTGGATCAGGTCCCAGCAGCCGGGATGTATAAAATGACATTTAAAATCCCGGCAGCCGGGACTCATTCAATTTGAACTAAAAATCCCGGGTGCCGGGACGTATAAAATACATTTAAAATCCCGGCAGTAACTGATGGGAAGGGTAGCATATACATTCAAAGAATGAGGTTAGGGATTGTCAGTGTAATGAGAGCGTGTGCATTATTGTGATTATTTCTATGTTAGTAGTACAGTGCGGAGAAAATGAAGGTAGGAGATACATTTAATTCCTTTAAAGAGTTTAGAACTCAGTTAGAAGATCATAAAAGAAAAACATTAACTGAATATTGGATGAGAGATAATAGAACTTTTGCTGCTGCCAAAAAACGAGTTTCCCATATAATATCTCAAGCTAATGTGAATTTCAAGTATTACTACATTAAATACTTTTGCATTCATGGGGGGGCAGGGTCTAAAAACTAAAGAAAAAAAGAGTAATAGAAAAACAAGGCAATAGATTATTTAGGTAATAAGATTTGGTTGTCATATATTTTTATGTTTCAGCGCTATCAAACAAAACTGTGAAGCCTATATATATTTAAAATTAACTGAGGATGGAAAATTTTTACAGGTGAAGAATGTAAGGGATGAGCACAGTCATGCTGAAAATATTGAGTAAGAATAGTTTGAAATTTATTAAGTACTTGTATGTTACAAATTATTATTATTATAGAAAAAGTTTTAAACATCTACCACAAAGAAGGAAGTTATCTAGTGGCGCTAAAAGAGAAACCAGAAATTTGTTGTCTTTGCAAGCAAATAAAAAACGTGTAATATCTACTTTATTGAAATCTAGAGAACAAGTTGTTCTGTTGAGAGATGTTTCCAATTTAATGAGAATTAATAATGATATAAAAAAAATGAGAGCAATTTACAAGAATGCATAAAGATTCTTCAGGATACTTATGGATGTGACGTTGATTTGCTAACCGATGCCGAAAAAAACTTCAGGGGGTTATTTTTTCAAGATGACTGCATGAAGGAGAGTTTCCTGAATTTTCCGGAAATACTATTTCTCGACGGTACCTATAAACTGTTAAATATTAGAGCACCAGTGTATGTCTTCGTAGTGGAAGATTCATGTGGATGAAGTGAAATTGTTGGCCTAGGTATACTAACTATGGAAGATAGAGATTCATGACTGACAAAGATGAAAATGAGAGAGGGAAGTCATTAAAAAACATTTTCCGAGTTCCTAATCGTTTTATGTTTTTTTATACTCGGCAATCTTTTAATAGAGAGATTTCTTGTAGAAAGTTGGGTATTACTCGTTCTGACGAAACGTTATCGAAAGAACTTATTCAGAAGATAAGTTATGCTAAAAGTGTTTTTGAATATGTCAGTATTTATGAGTGAATGAAAGCCGAACTTCTTATTGCTGTAATGGATTATTACAGTAGTAACCGGCACCCAATTAGGGATGAGTGGGTAATAGGTTTTACATATCAGTGTGGAAATTTTTTAAATACTACAGATAATACAGTGGAATCGTTGAATAACAAAATAAAAAGTGCAGTAAGAAAATACAGTACCCTTAAATATTTTATTATCAAGATATTCATTGAATTAACTATTCAACGAAATGAACGCGATCATAAAGCAGTTCAGGTGATCCATAAGGTTCCAGTAATACATGTAAAAACAATGCATATTTGCAATATGCAAATTTGCTAACAAATTTTGCATATGGACTTTTGGAAAATCATTTAAATGGCGTAGAAATTGTTGCCAAAAAAATGGAAACTTTGCCTGGTGGTAATTTTATATACAGAAACATCGAAGAAGCTGTAGAATGTAGGATTCATGAACGTGAATGTTTATTTAGAAAAGCACTGCAGTTGCCATGCCGTCACATTCTTGCTGCTAGAAACCTTATTGGCGTATCATTATACGAAGAATCCTTGTGCCTTAGGGTGGTTCTAAATTTGCAACCTCAGAATTTTGTTAGTCGCACCCCCTAAAATCATTCCAATGCCAAAAAAACTAACCCATAAAAATTTTGAGCCCAATCGAACAATATTAACACGTGCCACCGAGCCTCGGAAGTTTCCGAATTGCAGATTTTAATTGAATTCACTGGTTATTAATTAATATCTGACGAACCGGAAGTGCTATCGAAATTTTGATAATAACATAAATAAAAGGAAATTTAATTTTCTACAATTTTAGTTATATGCAATTTCTCCGTAAACCTACTGGATGTTAAAAAAAATGTGTAAAGTATTAGAAAAACGTAATAATTCGAGATTTTTTTTCTTTCATTTTTAATTTGAAAACGTAGATGTATTGCAATTTTGAAGTAAATTGCAATTCATTATTCAATTTTAGACTAATTTTGATGATACAAGTAAATAGCTCTTATAATATATAAATGTTTGAAATTGAGTAATAACAATTTTTTACCTATTTTAAGCATATTGAAATATTTTTATTTTTATATAACACAGTTTATTTGTTTGTCAATACAAACCAGATGTTTAGAGGGAGAGTATTCCATCAGATGTAGTTTACTGTAGTGGCGTCACTAGCATGTCATTTGTTTTTCGGACCATTCAACCAGAAAGAGAGATCCGAAAAACAAATGACATGCTAGCGACGCCACTGGTTTGCTGAAATCTGAAACCCTTGTTCTGTTACGCTAGTTGAAAGCATTGCGAAAGGTGAACGGTATTACTTGTGTTGCGTGTTTAAATATTTTGAACTAAACTAAATTTCAAATAAGCATGCAGTATTTGGAACTAAGTAGTAATCATAACCACATCCGTGATTGGTCAAACGAAAGACATCATTACAACCATCGGACAATAACATATTTTTTCAAAATTATCAATTTGACATTCGGTATAAATCCTAAAAATGTAAAAGGAAAACTGATAAATAGTAGATAAAAGAAGCTGGCCTACAACGTTTATTTGAATTATATAGGACGAAATTATTGTAAAACACGAGCAGTCACACAAACTTATACTTCCCTTGTGTAAAACTGAGTTTGAGTTCAGAGTGCCATCTACTGCACTCTTATTTGAAATTTAGTATAGTGTCGTGCGTATTTTAAAATTATAAAGCATAAAATGGCCTGAACGTCAAATGTTCTTCATGAAAAATACTAAATAATTTTATTAGGAAATGATGCACATCAATTTATTGGTATTAAGTTGCCCTCAAACAAAGAAGTTTTACGTACAAGTACTTTTTTTAATATGCGTATAGTTAAAATGAATTTACGTGAAAGTGCAAAATTAATTATTCAAGAAGTAGCTGTATTTTGGTAAAAATCACGGAATCCAGCTAAGGAAAAACATTATTCTGTACAAAATCTGGAATCATTATATTCTGAATGAAGGAGTCTGGAAAAACAAGGAAATAAAAGAACGAATTAGGAAGGAACAACAATTTGCTGAAAAATTTGATGACCTGTTCGATATCGCACATGCGAACGCATTATAATTAATAGATGTAGAAGAAGATAAACAGTTCTTGCTTCTTCAAGGAGGGCGACCAGGTAGTATGCTTGGTGTTGGTTGATAGCAGGTTACATCAACAAGAGAAGAGAACTGAATAACGACTGGAAAGAGAAGATATAAGGAGAAAACGAAGAGATGGAAAATTTAAGTATATGTAATGGTTTACTTCAGGTTACAAATGATATTTCGGCAAGAATGATTAAACTGATCGAAGAATATAATAGCTTAATTACCAAAAAAGAGGACCAAAAGCAGTACTTGCTACAAGTTGTTAGTGATTGTCGGCGTCAATATCCGGATTCCAGTAAAGCTTCTTTAGCAACAAAAAAGTAACTATTGTGATATGTACTTCATTATTTTACATTTTACATATATAACTTGCTAGCTTTGTTTTATTCTTAAGTTTCTAAATATAATTATTTAAATTTATGTAACTTCAGTAATTATTTAATATTGTTCGTTTTATTTAGTTTGTAAATAAATATATTTGCTCAGCTCTATTACATTTTTAATTATGTATTAATATAAAAAAGCAATTTTTCAAGAATTTTTACCTTTTTCTAATACTTAACGCATATTTTTTTAAATTCCAACAAGTTTACGAGGAAATTGCATGTAATTAAATTTGTAGCAAATTAAATTTCCTTTTATTTATGTCATTACCAAAATTTCGATACGACTTACTGTTCGCGAGATATTAATTGATAATAAGTGAATTAAGTTAAAATCTGCAATTTGGAAACTTCCGGGGCTCGGTGGCACGTGTTAATATTATTCGATTGGGCTAAAATTTTGAATAGGTTTGTTTTTTTAGCATTGGAACGACTTCAGGGGGAGCGACAAAAAAATATCGAAAAAGTTTTGTCCTCCAAGTATAACGTAGAACCACCCTATTGTGCCTACTATATTAGAATACATCGATTATTCCTAGATGACAATGAAAGTGCAGTTATTGAAAGTGCAAAGATAGAAGTGGTAAATGTTAAGAAAGCTACGTCTTCACATGCAAAAATTTCGAAGAACTTTAGCCATTGCTAAAGAAATATGTGTTATTTGTGGGGAACACAGCCATGAAACTTATGAATATCGGTATAACCAACTTAAACAATTATTGGATTCTTGGAAAAACGGCAATGAAGTTTCTATAAGAGATATAATTTCTAACACCAATGAAGTATCAGCTCAATTCCCTGATGATACAGTAATTCCGACAGAAAATGAAACATCAGATAACAACGAAGTAGAGTTTAATTGAGAATTGTATTGCTATGATACAGAAACTTCGAAAGTTCAAACCGAAATTGTAACATCAGGTATACAGAATGGAGTTATTGATAACAACGAAGTAGAATTACAATTTTTGAATCAAGAAGTATCATTAACGAATCAAATGTTTAATAGCGAATTGCACTGCTATGAAAAAGATATTCAAATTTCGGAAGTCGGTGAACTTATGATTGAAAATAAAGTAGTAACAAAAAGTAATACAAACAACCAACGCGAAACATTTACAGAAGAAACAACTGTTGATGAAGTGTCAGAAATTAAAATGCCAATTGAAATTAGAAAAAGAGAAAGACCCAAAGGGTTAGAAAACACGGTCATTGATATACCCAAGAAAGAGAAAGTAAGTAGGAAAGCTGCTTTTATTAAACTTAATCACCGCGAAAAAGAAAAGTTATTGCTGTCATGGATTATGAAGGACACAAATAAAATTGTCAACACATCATCACCTAATTTTATTGTACATGACTATGAAATAAAGGAAGCAGATCTTAATAACAATAAGGTTATCGAAGACGCAGTCGTTAACATTTTTTATATCCGAAAATATTTAACACAAGAAGCATGGGGTATGTTACAATGCATTTGTCGATTTTGTCAGCTTATGTTAGTAAATTGAGTCTTTAAGAATATGTTTACTTTACATAATATATAATATAAAGAACTTACACGAATTTTTATTTATTTTTTATAACTATTAAATATATGTATATATATATATTTAAATTAAGGATATAAAATTAATGTAAAGTAATAGAAACTTATTGCGCATGCATAGTAACACTCCCCGACTACTGCGTATGCTACCTACTTGCTTACTGCACCTACCTCCTCCCCTCCATTATTACCCTAAAATACCTTTACAGTGTATTGTAAGTCATTCTATGCCATAAAAGCACAGTATATATATTTGTAAACAAACCCAGTAGCGAAACTCAGGATTTGTGAATTTCGTGGGCATGTCCCAAAATATACCACTTAGAATATGGCCGCACTTCAATAATCTCGTGCTTGGTTTGAAGGAATTCTTTCGCGTGTTGAAAACTTTGAGCGTGCCACACTTTATTTGAGTTTATCAGCCGATCATTGCACTTACAGACAAAGCAACCTTCCACAGTAAAACTCCATAAGGTATACAGATTGTCCGAAATCCGTTTGGAACATAGGAAATTAAGGAGTGCGACAAGGAAGACAAACAAAATGAGTAGCACGACAAAGATAGAATGTAATCATAGATAGGTAAATTTTTAAATTAAAATTAAGTCAATGAAACAAACAAACACTTCTGTCAAATATTTTATCTGTCATTAAGAGTATAAAATGAGGTTTAAATAATTAAAATAATTATGTGAATAGTAAACAATAGTATATTTAATCCTCACTTTATACTCTTAATGACAGATAAAATATTTGACAGAAGTGTTTCTTTGTTTCATTGACTTAATTTTAATTTAAAAATTCACCTAGCCATAATTACATTCTATCTTTGTCCTGCTACTCATTTTGTTTAAGTATGTCTTCTATGTTGCCCTCATTAATTTCCTATGTTCCAAACGGATTTCGGACAATCTGTATATGTGGTTACCTTACGAAAAGATGTCTAGCGGTGCATTCGTGCAGTGCTTGTAAAAGTTTTGCAAGAAGCCACGACCCTTTGGATAATTCCAGTTTGCTATTTCAGAGCGTACGAAAAGAGAAATAAAGATACTTTTGGCAATTTATGTACGCCACAACAAGCTTTTGTTAACTTTGTGCAAAAATTAGAAGAAGACTTTTTGAAACAGTTCCATAACATTATAGTTAAAAAGAATATAACTGAAACATTTGTAAACAGTTTCAGTGATTGGAAATTTCACCAACCTTGTGAAAGTTTTCCTTTACAATTTTTAATTAAGCTTATCTGTAGAATGCGACATTTTTATTTATTAAAGTTTATAAATAGGGATTTTAAAACCCAAAAAGGCTGTAGAAAACTCCAGATATTGGCTCACAATTAAGGCATTTTGTAAAGTGAGAGATTGCTTATAGTTTTTAAAGTTCCTTTATTGTAAAGTTAGTTATAATAGTTGATTACCTGACAGACGAAGACAAGTAAAGTCTGTTTGATTTGTTAAATTGTATCGAATTTATAAGATTTCATTAAAACCCTTTAATTTTAATAAACCTCCCAAAAAGAATAAGGTTTTTGTAATTATAATACGTCCTTATCCAGGGAATCGCATAATTTCAAAAGAATAAATATATATCAATCGATTTTTCTGTTTGCATTGTTATTTTCTTTATTCTACCACTAAGTACTATGAATAAATATTTGAATTTCGCGCCAATACTACAGCTTATAATATGGCCGCCGCATTCAGGGTCACAGAAATCGCATACCTGAGATCAAATGTGCATACAGAGAGTTGCACTACTGGTCTATAAAGTATATATACTGCGATAAAAGTATATGAAATAAAAAAAAAATTAATATATATTTTTGAGGGTGTCCGCCCTGTATATTTGTGGTAAAAGTATATCCGGTTTCTTCCTTAGCAGTAGTGTCAACTACATGTCAGGCGACTCGGCTAGCGCCTCGCCGCCTGCCATCGTCCGAGATAGTTTAAATCGCATAATAATCGAGTTACATTCAAATTCAAAGCTTTATCGTCTCATTGACAACAATGATGTGAAAAAATTAACAACTTTGGTTGTAACTAACGTATTCAGGGCCGTAACTAGGTATAGGCTGAGTAGGCACCCGCCTACAGGCGCAAGCGGCAAAGGGCGCCAAAATGGCACTGAAAAAAGTAATTTCTTTCGTACTAATAGAAAACAAATAAACAAGTTAGTGGCCAATTTTACAAATAAAAACTACGTTGTAATATTAACGATTTTAGTCCAAATAATGCTAATTATAATAATGCGAATTGCGCCCAATCTGGTCGATACATTACATTGTCTTGTGCAATTTGCAAAGGAAATATTATATGTCTACCAGATTGTAACAGCGTTTATTTTATAGTTCTCACCTATATCAATCAAAACACTTCTGCGGCCCTGCACGATGGTAGCTTTTATTAAAAAAAAGAATTATCGAAATTGGCTTGATGCAAGGCTTATACTACGTGCCGACAGAAAAAGATTCACTATTTAAAGATATTGATTATTACACGACAGTGTGACAGTGTGGCTGCTAATACAGAACCTTATTCTACGTTCATATGTTACAACGCATAATAATGTGTAATTATTTGTTTATATTGTATTATTTTAACATATCGATATGTCTTTACTAGCGTTTGAGCTTACCACATGGGTGGTCTTATTGTAATTAAAATAATGTTTGCATTTTTAAAATAAGGAAGTTGGAAAAGAAAAGGTTTTCGACGCCTTTAATGCAGAAAGAGCGCTGCAAGAAAAGCAACTTTTGCTAGATCAAATTATGAAAGTCTTAAAAATTCTCTACAAAATAGGTAAAAAATACCTTAATGTTGCTAATAATATAGAAACACTTAGTAAAGAGAATTACATAAATTTGAAAAAAAAAAACATTGCAGCCGGTGGGTTTTGAACCCGTGTTCACTGATAGATACATATGCTTATCGTTGCACTATAAAAGATGCAGTGGCGTTCCGATTTTGAGTACGCCGTATGTCTATATATATAGGATTTTGTAAAATGTTCTACTGACTACATAATAATATGTGCTTTTTTAAATAAGAATTGTGTTTTCTAATCTTGTTTTCTGTTCTAATTTTATTTGTGTTGTATTTTCTTATTTTAACATTTAGTTGTTTATTTTTTAAATGTTTGAATAAATAATGTTGGATTTATTTTTGAATACCTACCTGTTTGTTTGAATACATTACATCATATATCCGGATATAAATGTAGAAGTAATATAGTGGCATTAGTATTTTTGTCACATATATCGTTTTTGTACTGAAGGGCGCAGAAATGTTGACTTGCCTACAATAAAAGTTTGCCTAGTTACGGCCCTGAACGTATTATTATGGTAACTAAGGTATTATATATTGTAACTAACGTATTATGTGCTACTAAGTTATTGTGAAGGGGTAATGTTATGATATGAATAATGAACAATAAAGATTTAACATAAAGGAACCATAATTGTCAATGATACGATAAAATATATAAAGTACTTCTACAAATGACTGACTGCCGGGATTTTTAGTTGAAATTGAACGAATCCCGGCTGCCGGGATTTTAAATGTATTTTATATGTCCCGGCAGCCGGGATTTTTAGTTCAAATCGAATAAATCCCGGCTGCCGGGATTTTAAATGTCATTTTATACATCCCGGCTGCCGGGACCTGATCCACTGCCTCGAAATAAAACTAAAACAACGCATGACTCAATTCACCGGACTACGATGTTATATCTAAATTTAGCTTCCTGTAACTACAGCAAAAACCGCGCCTATGAATTTACTAGAACGCGCGTAGCCAGCCTACGTCTGGCAAGCAGAAACCTATATAGCAAGCAAACGCGCGTAGCCAGCCTACGCCTGGCTGCGTGTGGCGGCGCCACGTGCTTACGGTCGGCATGTGCGCTCACAGAAACCTGCGCTTACAGAAACCTATATAGCAAGCGCGCGTGTGGTAGTAGTATGCACTATGCAGGCCTTCATGCTGCTTGTGCCGACGCCACTTGTGCTTACGGTCTGGACGGCCGGCATTGGCTATTATAATATAAGACTATAACGCGCGTGGCCAGCCTCCGTCTGGCCCTACCAGCGTAAAGAAACGGTTAACAATAAAAATGCTTGCTTAAGCTGGTAGCCAGCCTACGTCTGGCCCTGCCAGCGTTAACAATACAAATGCTTGCTGTTGACGGTCTCGCCACTTGTGCTTACGATCGGCATGTGCGCGCGCCAGTGCTTACGGTCGGTCGGCCGGCGGCCGGCATCAGCTCTTATAATATAAGATTTGAAACTGTACAGGGCTGGGCGTAGCCCAAAACGTTCAGATAAGGGTGCGCTTGGGATAAATGGAAGAAATGTCGTTAGTAGTCTTATGTATTAATTAAACTTGGAAAACACTTTACAAAAAGAAGAAGTGTGTGCGTAGAATAGTTTTCTTAACTAGATTGTCTACGAACACTAACATATAATGCAGCGATGTAGTCGAGAGGGAACGCGGGGGAACGGCGTTCCCCCACTGGTTTTTTGTTAAGTAAAAAAAAGATTAAATTTAGTAGAAAGTTAATTTAATACAATAATTACGGCAAAAAAAACACACAAGTAAAACTTATTAAATTTACTGGCAGATTTTCTAAAATGTGCGTGGTTTCTTATTGCAAATATTAAGCGATACTAAATTGAACGTATTGTATGGCGTAGGCCTACATGGAGTAAATACTGTGGTCTGCACAAACAATTTGATAATTGTGCATTCCAGTGTCATTTAAATAGTGGTATATGTTATTATTTAGAAAAATTACGTCAAACATGACTTGCTACTTGCTATGAATATACAAAGTATTAAAAAGAGTTTGAATTAGAAAGTTGTAGGCTTTATATTTATATATTAAGACTACAAAACCGCAAACATCGTAATACAGAAAAATTGCACCAGAAAACATCAAAACGCATATTTTTGCATCTATACTTTTAAAAAATTTCCGGAGGAGGACCCCCGGACCCCCTCCTAGGGAATATTCCATAACTCCCCTTGCCTCCATACCCCCCGGAAATTTAGCGTTCCCCCACTGCCAAATTTGCCACTACACCACTGATATAATGAAAAAAATTGCATGTAAACAGCTGTACTGAGTTAGTTTTACTAAACCCTGTATTCGATTTTTAATAACGGTCTTCTCTAAGTTAAAATAAAATTGCAATATTTGTGACTCTAATCGACTAAATACCCTATGTTTGTAGCGATAAGACCGAGATTACTTAAGTTCCCGCTAGTTCTTACTTTCACACTTTTGGAAGTGGCTGTACTTCAGGAACAAATTTATATTCGTCACCCAATTATAAGGCCTGATCCCTGATGTGCAATCAACTAAAATTTTATAGGTGCATTTGTCCAAATAACGACGTTCTGCGCTCAGGGATCGCAGAAAATAGGTCGGTATCTCGCCTGCGGAGTAGCAGCTGACGTTTGCAGAATTTAGGTATCAAACGGTGGTATTGTCGGAGGAGGTTTCAGCTTAACTGCACCGGCGAAAGGGAGGATCAATGACATGGTGATTAGCACTGGTGCGGAGGGAGCAACTAATTTCCACTTTTATTTGAACGCTTGAGAAATAAATCCCAGAAAATGTTTTTTCGGAACATCCTCATTTGTGCGGATAAATATAATTGTGCTCTTTAATCATTGTTTAATTATACTTTCCAGCACAAACGAGCGAAGTTACGTTCGTCCACATATAACAGTTTTAAGGTAGAAGCTATTTATTTTCACTGCCGAAAACTAGAAACGAGTCTTGCATATCTATTTTTGAATGGGTGTCCCTTTTCACACTCAGACGGCTAACCATCAGAAAGTGACAGAGTGCGTTCGATCACCCAGCCAATAACATACGACTAGTGGCATGTTCGGAATGGATAGTACTAACGTGTAGGTTCTGGTAGCAAAACGCATTTTTTAGAGATCGCCATTTTAGCCCGCACTTCTTTTTAAGTTTTTAAGAAATTTAATGCAGCGGGTATCCTGGATTTAACAACCTTGTAAACTAAGTGTACTGCTGGAAGTGTTCCTGCAACTGCTCGTCTTAATATAAATTTTGTAAACTTAATTCCTTGAAAAATACTTTGGAAGTCAAATTTTGGTGCTAAATACTGAAGACAGCAGCTCACTTTCTCTTCGTTAGCATATTTTCTGCTAATTTCTAACTTCATAAGGCTGCTTCATTATGAACAGCAAAGATTAAACAAAATAAAAATCGAATTATGGGTTAGTCGTCAATTCCCTCGCTTTTAATAAATTTACGTTGGGTAAGCGAAACTGTTCCACTTTTAGAATTTCTGCCTCAAATGCTGAATTATGTACACAAATTACTGCAAAAGTATTAATTTCGTATAAGGCGAGTATACCCTTGCGGACTGAAATAAGAAATTAATGAGCTCAAATTATTAAAACCGGCACGCTAAACATTGCTTCTGTAATATTGACTAATAAACGGCGCCAATACGACTCACATTCACCATAACCCAAACATAATACTAATCTGTGACGTCATTCAATTGAAATTATGAGACCTACATAAACACATCGTTGTTTACTTAGCCTACTTACTAACTATAAATGAAATATTTCCATATATAACATACGTATCAGCAAATAACAGACACGTGAAGGAATTATTAGCAATTCTAGAAACTGTTATTACATTGGGATGTATGTCCACAAATGTAGGGAATATATTACTGTGTTGAAGACTGTAGCAAGTAGCAAGAGCGAAAACCTTTCTTGTAGCCCTTGCAACATGCTTAGTCTTTGCAGTATTTCACAGTTACGTCATCGGGGATGGATTCTCCGACATCCGTCTTTATCTTGGGCACGATTTTCCAGTTGGTTGCTCCTATGCTTCTCAGATCTTTTTCTATCCCGTCTATCTATCGCAGTTTTGGTCTGCTTATACCTCGACTTCCATCTGGTTCTTAACGCTCATTTTGTAGACCTTTCGTCATTCATTCTCATTACATGTCTTGCCCATTTTAATCTTTCTAGTTTTTCCATTTTTACTATGTCAATATCTTCGTATATTTCGTGACTGCATCTACTTCTCCATACTTGGTTTTCTTGAGTGGAACAAAATATTCTTCTTAGGTACAATTTTTCTTTGGAAGACTCCCAATCAATTCTCATCTGATTTGCTCCATGTTTCGGAGGCATATATGAGTTCTGGACTTATTAATGCCTTGTATAGTATACATTTGAACTTTCGTGTCAGATTCGGCCTTAATTGTTTGTCGACTCCATAATAAAATGTATTGACGATGAGTATCTTTCGCTTTATTCTTTCTTCAGTTTTTCTTGCGTTATTTATTTGAGATCGTAGATATATGAACTCCATTACTACTTCTATATTAGAATAATTTTCAGTTACATATTGGCGTATTTTGTTTTTTCTTCCACCTTCACTTCGCGCTACAACCATTGCCTTTGTTTTTGCTCATTTATTTCTAGGCCTATTTTTTGCGCTGCTCTTTCTAATTTGTTACATGCCTCTAAGTTATTTCGATTTGTTCTACAGTGAGCGCCAAAAAGCATTGGTCAGTTTCAATTTGTAATAACAATTTATTTGCTTAAATTACACAGTTAATCAAAACTATTTCTTAAAGACCAAGAATGGGAGATTCACTTATGAAAAATTCTGTCGGTTAAATGACTCCCCTCTTGTTGAATGCACTCTTTTAAACGGCTGCCGAAATCTCTCATCACACGTTGCCGCATATCCTGCAGTATAGCTTCAATATTTTCTCGAATAAACATTTTAAGCTCTTCCAG
Source organism: Agriotes lineatus (assembly GCA_940337035.1). Taxonomy (NCBI): domain Eukaryota; kingdom Metazoa; phylum Arthropoda; class Insecta; order Coleoptera; family Elateridae; genus Agriotes; species Agriotes lineatus. The sequence continues at coordinate 97,490,472 of OW679202.1, forward strand.
ATTTCTTATCTTTCTTGTAAATACTCTACTCTTCAAGTAATCTTTAAGAACAAAGTCAGGAGTGGTTATGTCCTGCGATCTCGAAGGCCAAGGAGGGTCACCATAGCAAGAAATCAGTTTATTTGGAAACGATTGTTGTAGGATATTCGTATTATTTCTTGCGGTGTAATTGGTAGCACCGTCCTGTTGAAACCAATATTCATTTACTATTTCCTCTTCTATTTGCGATAAAAAGATCTTTGAAGCATGTAATGTATTTGAGATGTAACCGTTACCGTTTCACCAATTTCCTTGAAAAAATGAGCCCCGACAACCGTTGACTATGAAACAGCACACCAAACTGTTACTTTCGGAGGATGTCAAACATTGAAACAAAACTCCCAAGTTTTCTATTTATGAAGAAATTATCATTGATTCCGTAGGTGAAGCGTATGGGTTTTTATTAGGTATTGAAACTGACCAATGCTTTTTGGCGCTCACTGTACTTATTATATTGATGTCGTCTGCGTATACCAACATTTGAAGCCAGACGTTTCAATTTTGAATGCTATATTGAACATTAGGCACGCTAAAGCATCTCCTTGGAACTTCTATTTGTGTTTCAAATTGTTTAGATGTCTCATCTTGTATATTGTTACACATGTAATTCTATTTATGACATCTAAAAGGAAACAGACAACGGCCTGAGGTCGACGATTGTACGACAATTCAGTAGATACAAGTGCCACTCGTCTTAATGGTTATGGTATTTGTGTATTCGTCGTATTCGTCTAAAAGACGAAGGAAGTATTGTAATCATGAAAAATCACCTTCCGAGATTTTTTCTTTAGTTAATGCTTGTCCTTCAACATATTTTATATTTTTTAGTGTAGTTTGCTTTGGTGTCAAATTCTTTAATGTTGCGTATAATAGGTCCTGGTTTTAGTAGTAACTATTTGTCATCTTTTCTACAAACTCTGCCCATATTTTTCTATTTGCTTTTACCTCATTCTTTACAATTTGTAGTATTTCTTTATATTCCTCTTAGAGTTGCAGGTTTTGGTAATCAAATATTGTTTCTAGGTTTTTTCTTATTTTTTACCTCCATTTCTGTTACCCACCAATTTGTTCTTTTCTTTTGTTTATTTCCTTTTTTAGTCGTACCACAGCTTTCTTTCGCTCCTTCCAATGGTCTAATTTTAAAGAATTTCCAGGTCGTTTCTATTTCTGAATTTTCGTACTGGTTTTTTGATATTCTTTTAGTAAGTTTCTACATTTGCTGCGTATGGTTTTACCTTTTAGCTTGTATGGTCTGATTATTTCAGTTAGAGTTTTTCTTTGTCTTTCTTTTTACCCTGTGTAGTAAATAGGGTTTTTTTCAGTAATTGCGAATTTACCAGAAAGCAATCTATAAAATGCTTTTCCATTCTTGTTGATCCCTCCCTTACATATTTTGAGTATCTCTTTTTGTGGAAACTTTGTGTTTGCTATTACTAGAACATTCTCCATATACAGTTCTATTTATATTTGCCCATTTAAGTTTTTGTCCTCTTCTTTTCCTGTTTCCAGGCATTTCTTCATCCCTTGATTCTGCCCACCCACTCTTGCAATCATACCTCCCGTCACTATAATAGTGAGTTCCACATTATCTAGTTATTTTTGTACTTCCTCATACCATTTTGATTTTTTCCACTCCTACATCTTCGTCGAGGGTGTTACCTACCACTACGTAATATTTCTGCTCTTTGATATTTATTTGTTTCACTATTAGTCCTTCGTTTAGAGGTTTTATTTTCATTATTTCTTTTATTTTTTCTTGGTTTATTATTATCGCAACTCCAGCTTCTGCTCTGTTATTTTTGTCATGTGCGAGATGATGCATACCTGTTCATTTTCTTTTAGTCTCCGTCACTCACAATAGATCTATATTTATTTTTTCCATTTCTTTTACTACTTCTATTTCCTTTCCTTCTACACTCCTAACATTTTATGTTTCTATATTTATAATCTGGAACTTATTTTATTTATTTTATATAGTTATAGTATTTTTTGCTTTGCCGTGTAGCCTTTGTTAATGTTCTTTTTCATTGCCTGTGTTGTATTTTTCGCCTTCTTTTCAATTTTGTCTGTAGTAATTGATAGTTCTTTTTCCTCATTCTCTGTTAGTTTTCCTTCCGTCTTGTCCCATTTTCTCTCTTTTTTGCTGATGATCTCAATGTAACGAGCTTACCACTCCAGTTTCCTCGGTGTCGTGCAACATCGCCAAGCTAGTCCCACTTTAACAAGTTGATTCTTTGGCTGATATCTCAGATGTGGGTTTTATTTCCAACCCGTCCATTTTGCGATCTCTTAGTCAAATTTTTAGTAATTTTCTTTTAATGTCTCGTCGATTAGTTGTAAGTTTTTTAATGTTCGCTCTTGTGGAAGTCTAAGTTTCGGAACCTTTGGCCAAACACTACATATCTTTGCTTGGGTGGTAATAGGGAGAACACACTAACACAGTTTAGCCTTTGAGGATAGAGTAGTATATCAAACATATTTTGTAACTTGGCATATGCTGCCCAAATGAGCCTAAGCCTTCTGTTAAATTCGTTTTCTTCATTGTGCCTTTCAACACTCATTTCTTGTCCGAGATAAATATAATGGTTTTCGATAATTTCATCCTCTATCCTAAATACTATTCCTTCATTGTCATTCTGATTGGTCATATACTTAGATTTATTGGAATGCAGTTCTAGTCGAACCTTCTTCGACGCTGAATGTATATTCGTTACCTTTTCAAGTAGTTCTTCTTTCAATATGCAAAAATGGCGTTATCTACATATATTATCACCCTATATTTCCAATTAATATGTTTGGTACCATATTCCTGAATTAACGGTTTAGGCGACATAGTATCCTCCTGTCGCACTTCCCTCCTGAATTTGGCTATATCTGTGCTATCATTTAAAGATTTAAACGGATCTGAAGAGTGTCTTATTAGTGAAGTATTGTAAAGATTGTCTTTTTTCAATACCTTCTATCTGTTTTGCCAGATATTTCTGATATTCTTCTCCGCTTTACTTGAGTAGACCTCTATATATTCTTTCTTCTACATTTCTTTTCATCTTTCTGTACCTTTCTAGAAGGTGGCCACTTCCAGTATTGAATTTATTCAGTACTTTTACATTTTCTATAAATTGAATATTATTTTTTGTTTCCCCCGTCCGGTCTTATCCAGGTAAACTTCCTGTGTTTTATTCGTAAAGAAATAGCATAGAAATGCCAAAAATTATATCAGATAGGGTACTATACATTACAATTCATTCTTCTTCTTCTCTTCTTCTTTAGCCCTTTGTCGTCCATCTTTGGACATAGACCTTTCCCAGTTCGTCCCAATGTTTCCGTTTTGAGCAGTTGTAATCCATCCGAAATGAGCAACTTCCTCACATCGTCACCCCATCTCATTTGTGGTCTTTCACGGGTTCTTTTGCCTCGCCTTGCGTTATGGCCTGTAAAGTCCACTATTGTCTTGCTACGTGATCAGCCATACACTTTACTTTCGTTTTTTGTCGGATCAAGATGTTAGTCTTCCTGTCATTTAAACTGATACCCAACATAGGATACCCTCCGTTACTCCATGCGTCTTGATGAGTCTGCCCATATTTGCTTTTGTGAGTCTATGTTTGGGAGAGGTAGGTTAATATTGGCAGCACGCACTGATTAAATACACGGGTTTTTAAATATTGCGGTATTTTTAAAGATGCATTTTATCTTCCCAAAACTTTCCCATTTGAACCTAGTCCTTTTTTTTTATTTTAGCAATCTGGTTCTCTTTGTTCGGTTTTATTACTTGGCCGAAATATACATTCCCAGACACTTTTCTCAGTTCGTCCTGCCACATATATGTTTCTGTGGTCGTTGGTATTCGTCGTCTTTGTTTTTGTGAAGTTCATGATTAAGTACATTCATATCGATAAAAATAGTACAAGTCTACATAGTGTTGCCGCGAGACGAGAGACGAGACGAGACGAGAAGTACCCATTCTCGATCTCGATCTCGAAAGTTCTCGAAAGTTGATTCTCAATCTCGAACTGGATAATTCCCAAACGGCGATTCTCGCTCTAGAACTCGCAAATCTGGATTCTCGAATTTTAAATATGTGCTGTTCGTACCGAATTGATTCCGTTGTTATTTTAGGGTAGCCCTTGTGAAAGTTTTATAAAATGAATAAATAAACTCTAGTTCTATTTGATTGGTTATTATGCGGGTTTTAAGAATACTATCGAAAAACTGTTGAGACCGAGCATTTAGTTAATCTCGTATTGCATATTCGAGAATTTGATTAATAACGCTCGTGTCGAATATTTGAGATCGACAAGTGTCAAACTAAATTTTGAATTTCGAGACGAAATCGAGAATTATCGCAGCGGCATCACTACTAACACGCCGAATCTACTACGTTTTTATGTGGGTTTTAAAAATACAGGCAGACCTCGCCGTTCGCGGGGGTTACGTTCCAGAAGAATGCCGCGAAGCGCAAAACCGCGATGCGCAAGTAAACACATAAATAATAGAAACGGGGTTAGGTTCCAGTGACTACATTTATTTATACTATGTAACCTTAAATAATCAAAACTTCTGCGTTTTTGTCTGGCAAATCTGAAGCAGAAACTTTACTCTTTGGCGACATGCTTTACCGTTTTTAAAAAATTAAACTCAATTGAATTTTCGGCAGAAATGTTCGAGAAGACAGTAAAGCTTGAACTAAAATTCCATACGTAACATAATTATGCCACTTGAATCTAGAGCTCAAATGTACATTTGTTTATTCAAGTTATAATTTAGAATTTATTTCAGGTCCAATTTGGTAATAAGGGATTCAACGAAATAGGCTCGATAAGTGCGTTTAAAAGTTCGTGATAAATAATGTTATTTAGGTGTTCATGACATAAACCGCATACGTTTGCGTTATTTACTTACGGCCGGTCTTATAAAGGTCACTAATCTGACTAACTTGAAATTGCTGTTAAAATAAACAGAAGCTCATCAAAACGTTGGTGCTTATGACATATTATTCATTGGTAAACAAATTTGTATGCACTTTTGTTTATTTTAACAGCGAATTAAAGTTAACGTCACATTAGTGGCCTTTATAAGACCGGCTGTTAGTGTGTGAAACTTGAAACAGTTGGCAATTCCATCCGCGAACGGCAAAGAAAAGGGAGCACAAAGGTGCCCCGCGTAAAATCAAATCAGCGAACCGCAAAGCCGCGAACGGCGAGGTCTGTGCCTGTACTATTGAAAAATTGTCGAAATGGTGAATTTGATCAATCTCGTCTCGAAAATTCGAGATAGAAAAATTTCAATTTCGATCACGAACTTACAGACGAGACGAAACGAGGCGAGATCGAAAATTGTCTCATCTCGGCGGCATCACTACGTCTACGCCACCAGTAGCAGCTACGATGAAGAATATATTCACCATTTCTATGAAGATATATCCTAAGGTCTGAAAATAGATACAACTACTCAAGGCTGGGGACAGATCAGGTAACTCAAAATGTAAAACACGGTAAAGGCGAAACTCATTTATAAAGGTAAAGAATAGAAGAGCGCAGTAACTCAACGTGTCAACCATGCCAGAGACAAAACCCTTCTGCTTCTCAAGCCCGATGAAGTGCCTTATGAAAGTGGCGAAAGGTTGAGCTTTTTATTCGAAACAATGACACGGTCCAATCTGGGAAGTCGTTCGTTATATTAGTTAACATTTTCTACAGCAATAACAGCTTACAATATACATGTATCATACTTACGAGCTTTAAAGTTTAGTGGATTATTATTAGTGTCCAACGCATTTGATAAGCTAAGAACATCAGAGTATGGCAAATCGAAACGGTAGCCGCATCTGAGATCCTACAAACACTTAGTAGAAATTCTAGAACAGCAATACTATATTCTTCATGATCTCTAATCACCAGGGCCGTCGCTAGACTTTTGGCCGCCCGGTGCAGGTTTTTAAATTGTCACCCTTATGTCTGTGACTATTAAAAAAATGGCTAAATTTAAAAAAAATTTATTAACAAATATAACAAGGTTAAATATACATATACTATATACTACATCGTAACACATACATAATACATAGATAAAAATTAAACTCTAAAAAATCTGACTCAGACACAAATACATAGTTACATAAAAAAACTAAATATATCTTCGGGCTTTTTTTTCAGAAAACATACATTTTTATCATAATTTAAATTCTTGGCACATTCATGTTGGATCTTAAATAATTTTCGATTATTTTTAATTTCGAGAAACTTCTTTCCCCAAAAGCAACTGAGATGGGTAAAGTGAGTGAGATTCTAAGAAATATTACTAAATTAGGGAAACTGTTTTCTAAATTATTTTCTGTTATGTACTTAAGAGTATTTAAAGAATTCTTAGTTTCATGTTCGTTTAACCCAATCAAAGTTATAAATGAGAGCAGCTCATCTTTAAGTTCCAAGCCGTTTATGTAACTATTTAAACTACCAGTATCGGATAAGTGTATGCATTTCCATGCAGTGTTTGACTAATTCATTTTTATTAAAAGTGGAAAGCAATGAAATATTGTAAAGAAAAGACAAATAATCTGCATGGACCTTTAAAAGTTCGAATCTTTCTTTTATAGTATATTATGATACTAGTGTATAAGTACGCCTTTAAAGCACGTGCGACGAGTTTAAAAGCACAACGCGCCAGCGGCCTCCAATGGCAACGTGTTAAAAAGACGTAATTCGAGCGCTAATATTACGTCACTTTTGACTTTAGAAACTGTGCAAAAAGTTGTCATTTGGACACGACCGTAGAAAAAATATTGAATTATTGTGTCCAACACACCAAAAAATATATCAACCTTGAACTTTTATTCAGGGTTGTGTATCGGTTCATCTTTACCTTCATATAAAAATTGCCTCGTTTTTTTTCTCGGTCGAGCTTTAGATTCGGACGAGAATTTCGCTTCGATTTCCAATTCACCCGTTAGTTCTGTAATACGACCTTTTGCCGAGCCCTACACCTACTGAATTATTACGTTACAATTATCTGGTTTGCTAGCTTATCTAGTCGGTGAGCTATGAGGCTCTATTTACATCGTCAGTGCGGCTAAGGGTAAACTAATATTGTTGAGGTCAGCCCGTTGACACCTGAAATGTTATACTTACAAATGCAAACACCAATAGTAATAAAAACCCAACAGTCTACAGGAATACATATAATTTGTAAGCAAACATAGACACACAAATAAATATACACAAATACAAGTACATAAAGCAGTTGTGCAGTGCACATGAGTAAATGCCTTAACTGGATACTAAACGTTCAGTAGCGCATGCAAAGCAAAGCTTACGAGAGCAATGTATAAAATAATTCCGCACACACGAATAGCTTGAACGCGAAGTATCGATTCTTTAGGACGCGTCGCTATTTGCAGCCCCTGGACGCCAAATCAGAAAATGACGTAATGCCGGCCGGTACTTCCCCGTTACCTGGCAGCGAGCTCCTTGCTCATAGTAGAGCAATGGTTCGTTAAAACAATTATCAACAATAATCTAATTGTTTTCTGACCTCGTAGCGCGGTTTCCACCAGGGCTAATCTTGTTTCCCTTTGTTCAACAAGTAGCCCGTGGACCGCTGGGGTGCTGCGGTCGAAATTTTTCTTCAAGCGCCGTCGATTTGGACACCGCTGACGCCTCCAATGTGTTGTTTCACTTCTATGGCTTGCATCTCGCCTAGAGCTGCCCGTACTCCGTGATGGACACAATAAGACTTCACTTGGCCAATTTGGCAGCGAATTAATTGATCCGCGCTATTCACCTACTAGGGTCCGAATAGGTCGATCCGCGCGGTTCAACAACTTTAGCGCGAATGAGTTCACTTGCTGCTTCCAGAGTTTGTACAATGCACTCGGAAACTTATAGCCTGCGGTCACTTACATCGATTCGTACTTTTACTGCGTTGATACGTAAATAAAACATAAGAACACATACTGTCAGGCTTTATTACTAATTGGGTATATAATCAAAAGGTATAGAAAGGGCAAATACAGGTGGCAGGAATTGGCCCGTTTCAGTTCTCCAGCATCAACCAATAATTTTTTAAAAAAAGGCATCTGTTCGACAGCTTTGAAAATTATTTTTAAGTGATTAAAGGCTTTTGGCAGATTCAGTAATATTAATGTTCTTACGTTGGAGCAATCATATCATATAATAAAAAAATATTAAAATATTTTGTTAAGAAAAATAGCCGCCCCCTAAAAACGGCCGCGCGGTGCGGCCGCACGCTCGCACCTGCTGTAACGACGGCCCTGCTAATCACAAATGTAGGTAGTTCTTGTACTTTTACTGCTAATTTCTGTACCTATTTCCGTAGCACTGAAACTCTTTTGAAAACCGCTGATCCGGACGTTGATGAAATTGTTGCACTGATAAAACGCGAATTGAAATAACAAGCTGCCAGAGTTTGCTTTGTTATTGATTTTAATTTGTCAACCATGACATTTCATTATTCATGTCTACATTGAACTTATTGCTGGCAAATATTCCGGTTAAAAATCTAATTGCAGTGACATCGCCGACTGTGCACCAGATGTAATTTTGAAAATAAAGTTGTTCTGTGGAGTTCATTCAAAAATTGTTGTTTGCAATTAAAGGTGAAAAAGAAACTATTACATTTCGTATAATAATGACATAAATCCTATCTACGCTGATTTTTAATTGCAAGCTTATATTCCTGGCAGTACCAAGTTACCAGTCCACGTATTAACTAACACTGGTAATTAGCAAGCGTCTTGCCATCGCATTTTTCATCGAATACGAGAATATCCGTCAACGATAATCCCACTTATCCAAGTTGATAGGCATATCGCTGATACAAAGTTTCAACGTACATCTCGGTTCCTTAAACCTGCAGAACCCTGGATTTTTATTTATAGAATAAATAGCGGTTTAGCTTAATAACAAGCAAATCTCTAATTACACAATAGCTGCGGGGGAGCATAGCTTAGAAGGCAATATTGCGTTTCGACCTAGTTCACTGCTTTTTATTTGAGTAATCGATGAGAGCAAACGCTAAGGACGAAAATGTAGTCCCTTGTGTAAACAGTTCATTAGAACTTTCGTGCTTGTTATGCTATACATTGATTTTGGCCCCTAAATTTATTAACAGAACGGCAGTGACCGTGAATATGTTCGCACGCCATAAATCGTTCTTACAGCTTTGTAAAGTTATGCAAAGTGATTATTTGAAACCATTAGTGGAAGTGTAAACTGTACGATATTGTATTTTGATCTTGCATTACTAGATAGTGCATAGCGCAGGAATAAATTTCAAATCATTACCCGCACACATCAATTTTCACTTGTATATTTTCCTGTTATCGTCATTATTTTTATATTATTGCGTCGTTAAAGTTCTGATACTGGAAACACGTACGTGAATATAGACAAAGAGAGCAGAACAAACAAAATTTCCTTAAAAAGATGGATCCTACACGGAGATACAATTTCACTAAGGTTTCTCACTTTAGTCTTGGAGGATGTTTTTAAGAAACTAGCAGGGGACCATAAAAGAAAATTTTTACTCATTTATTTATTTAAATACACACAATATACAACTTAAAGTATAATTAGTCTATTGCGTAAAAGTTAAAACCCATAAATATGATTTCTTGTTTTTAGGAATGAGCACCTGTATGCGCAAAAAACCATATCAAAATGATACGATACGCAATTAGGCATGGTATAAAGCCTGAACTATAAATTAATCATACCTATATAATAATGCAGAACACTACATGTCGTGTTAAATGAGCAAAAGTACCATGGTTGCATTCGACCGCTACTATTTTCAGGTTTTTGTAAACAAACTTCTCAGAAAATCACAGAAAACAATTACTTATTATGCCTATTGGTTGTGTTTTTAAAACTACGAACACAAGTACATTTCATTTAATAATGAGGATTTATTATTGCCTTGCTGAATGAGTCCAAACGCAGCGTTTAACGCACCTTTAGAAATTGATTTTCCGAGGTCACCGCCCGATGAGTTCGGGTGGCATTCGTGCCATGAAGATCTACACGCATCTCACACTAACGCGCGAAATTTTAAATGCGGCATGTGCCGCGGGCTATAGCTGGTATTAAATAAAAGGTAACCAGTAATAAAATAAAAAAAAGAATAAGATAAACACGCCTCTTTCCAAGCAATAGCTTCTTCGACGACGACCCGGGGCACGAGTTTTTTCATTAAAATTGGCGTCAGGTGTTTTTAACTCTTTCTAGTTACACTGCCCTGTTGTTCTTGAAGATTAGAATTTTTTTAACTCAACACGGCTCCTACTTACTGTTTATATTATTCGCCACTCATCCATGCATTTGTTGAACTGATTTCTTTTGTGATCCAAATGAGCTATTATCTTTTGGACTTTGTTTTTTTATTGAGGAGAAGAAATCTTCAAAAACCCCGAATATTTTCCCGGGAGTGTCGGATTCATTTGGGAAAGGGGAAGACCCAAAACGCCTACCGACTAAAACTCCTCCTTGTCGTTGGATCATGCTGGAAACATCTCGCGATACTACTTCGGCATGGTCAACTCCGTGTGTTTTATTCTTGCCCGTCTTCCCTCGTTCTTTCGTCTTTCTCCTTCTGCATCGTTATTATTTTTATACAATTGAGTACAGTTTTCCAGTCTTCTTCGCTCGACACCATTGTGTCAATCAGGTTCTGAGGCGTAAATTCGTCTTGTAGTACTTCGTTCTTCCCTTCTCTTGCTCTATTCAGTGTGGAAATTGGAAGAGTGTGTGTTGCGCTGTGTCATCTCCTTTGTTACATGATCCACTGTTTGTCTTTCCGATACGATGTTGGTAGCTTGCGAAACTCCCATGGCCAGTTAGCACCTGTATCAGGTGGTAGGCGTTCACAAAAATGTTTTCCTCGTTCCTGTGTTTCCTTTTCCCAGCATCAATTATGTTGTCGTCATCGTCTCCTTCAGTTCCTTTATTACGTGAGCAACTCTGACGCTTGCTCATTATGATTGTTATTTCCTTTCTTCTGCCGACACATTCCAGTATTTTCCGTGTTCGCCTTGTGTTCACACATTTCTTTGTCGTGCAATGCTTTCCTTTCTTCCGTTATTCTTGAATACTCTTGCGACTTTATGCACTATCTTCTCGTCTTTGCCTTGCGCAATAGTCAGGTAAGTGTATCTGCCCTTTCATCTTCTGTCACCCCTTAAATGGGTTTTCCATGTTCTACTCTTCCTCCTCCCTATAGGTTTCCTAATTGGGGGTTTCACTCGAAGACCTTGTTTACCATCGTATTATCCGAGTCTTCATTTTTGTTCGTTACAATGATAATATCTCCGCCCTCGTCCTTTATTTCGTCGCTTTTTCGTACTAGTTAACGTTGGTATACGTGTTCCGGCCATTTGATTTCTACCAGTTTATTTAGCTCTTGCTTGTCCAACTCCTCATCTATCTTACCTAGGATTGTTGATGGAAGCTTCTCTCTTCCTTCTTTTTCTTTTGTGGTTGTCTGGGTCCCAGTGCTCAAATACTCCATTGCCCTAGTTTTTCCTTCGCGGCCTGTCTTTGCTATTCTTTGTTATTCTTGACAAACAGTATATACATAAAAGAATGTAGGTAGGTATAAATAAATAAAACAATATTTAATTATTAAAGTTTACAAGGGCTGGCAATTCATTATAATGACCGGTTGCGTTGCAACCACTCCATTGCGTACGTTGTCAGTTTATGTAGTTCTCCTAAAGTGCATTCGAATGCTATTACTGGACAGTCCTTTATGATATGCTTCATGGTCTGTTCTGGGACAGTGCAATGGTTGCATCTGGGAGAATCGTTAAAGCTTTACTTATGCAGATTTTTGTTAGTTCTTCCTTGTCCTGTACGAATCCTGTTCAAGCTGTACCATTGCTTGCGTGGAGGGGAGGGGGATCCTGAGATGCGTTCAGTAAGATTGTTTACTAGATGACCATTATTAACTTCTACTTCTTCCCAGGTTGTCGTACATATTTCTTGAGCATTAAAATCGGTGCCCAGTTCTTCGGTCGCTAGTGTAGAAGGTGGATGGCTAGATTTAGGAAGAAGGTGTCTTCTGATGTTGCTCAAGTTCATTGCGAGTCTTGTTTGTTGTGCGACGTGATTTAGTTGAATTGGCATCGTTTGTAATTCATGGACATCTGAACTTCTAAGAATATAGTGCGTCAGCTGCTAAGTGAAGAAGGCTTGTTGGAGATATTAGTCGCGTTGCACGATGTTTGGCAATCAGTTACTCAAAAACTATGACATTTAGGACAAAAACAAATAGGGCGCTTTTTACAGGAAATTTAACCATCCTTAATGTTCTGTATAACTTTTATTTTTATAATTAGAGACAGTTTACAAGATATAGAAAAATCAAAAGCATTTATTTTTTTTTCAAGATGGCGGTAACTCCTCATCCCCAATTATTCAGGATTTTTTACATATTCAACATTAGGGCTAGATAAATAATTCCACATTCCAAAGCTTTTCTATTATTTTTTTGTTATTTATTGAAAAAGGAACTTTGTTGCTTGGGCTTCCGATCCTTAAAGCTGTACCGAATAGTTTTTGAACAAACTTGTTAATATTTAGTATTCATTGAAACGCAACTTCAAAGCGCAACTGCAGAATTATGGAGATATGCATTCGAGAATAGTAATGCACAGCCGTTTTCTATTTCTATGTGTCGCAGAGATTCTACGCGAAATGTGTATCGCATTTGAAATGTAATGGAACAATCTTTAAATAAAAAATATGTCAGCACTTGAGTTAATTTGAAACCACAGTGATAATTTATGGCAGCGTTGCTTTCTCGTGGTGGCATTTAACAATCCCATTCTTACTTGGAATCTCAATAATTTCGAGTCTTCGCCTTTGTCGCAGAAGTACAGGTGTAGTAATTACGAGTACATGCATAATTTATTAATCAATCTTGTATCCTCTCCAGTGCCCTTGAGTTAAACTACAATGCCCTAATTTAACGCGTTATTGGAATATACCCTCTCGGGGTTCGTCGTTCGTGAAATAACTATGAAGGCTAAATTAATTGTGTTGATGTTTACATAGGTATGAATTTCTGTTTAGTTATACGGATTGCAGTTCTAGATTATTACATAGTTGAGAGATTGATTTGATCTTTCTGAAAGGCTATCACATTTTTAAACATTAAATATAAATAGATACTAAAAAAGCAAAGTGTGTCCGCGTTGAAATTAGTATGGTTGCTATAAAGGGTGGGGTTAATACCTCATCGAGGAAGAGTTTTTATTCTGGTTTGTTATTACTGGCACAACACAACATATATCTATGTATTTTTACAGTAGTGGTTTTGACAAGGAACGGAAAAACTCACACCACGGCATATTGGCACACTTTAACCTCGTGAATGGTTAAAAAACTCGAATTATATTTAATGTCACCGTTTCGATTTATTTTAAAATCCTACATTCCTTCATAAGCGAGCCAACTTCGATAGCAAATCATGGAGCAAGGTAACAGGAACCCACCTCCATCTATCTTTCCCAAGAGAATCACATGGCTTCTTTTAATTTACAATGTTGCTTAATTATAGATAGTGGCTAGTTAGATCTCCGGGGGAAACTGTTTGTACAAGACGTGTATGAGTATGCGAAGCTAAAATTCATCAACTATAGTATTGCTATTCGTTAAATAGATCTTTCAAACCACATACATTCAAACAACGATCCAGAAACGTTGTAGACAAATGTCGAACAAATCATCTACACTACACAACTACTAAAGACTATCTCAAACCGCTTACAGAAAAAATTATATCTTGGATGACAAACAATACTGATTGAGGAGAAGAGAGATAACTAAGGTAACAAGTAAAGAAACTGCCGACAATACAAATCTAAACAAGGTACAGATATATGGGCAGAAATTAGATCAAGCACCAATAAAAAGACACACATGACTTTTTTCAAAAAATAAAACTCCTTACAAACTCCTTCGTTTTAAACATTAGATAGCCAACGACCGATAAAGTAACAGAAGTTTTTAGAGACATTGAGATACTACTGTCTCATGCTATTTAAGGACGATACTCCAGAAGCCATAGTCCATAATCCTGTAGAAAATGATATGGAAAGTGACATTATTCTTGCTGATCTAAGAAGCCATTAAGAAACGTAATAACAACAAAACTCCAAGCTGTGATGGCGTATGTGCTGCACTTTTAACAGTACTTTTGCTTAGCCCTATACCATACTGTACTATTAATTTATAGTGCCCTGGGTTCGCTAGCTTAAACAGTCGTAGAGACATAAAACTCTATTAAAATCGTCAGTGCGGTTAAGGGGAAACTAATATTGCTCTGGGGTTGCTCGTTGTCACTTGGAATGCTGAAATGATGCATGGAAACACTGCCAGCAATAAAAACCCAACAGTTTACATAAAAAGATATATAACCTGTAAGAAAAACACAAATACAAGAAAATACATGTAAATAAACCACTAAGAATAAACGACGTCCAAACATACAGTGAAACTGTCAACAATACGAGCGAAAGCTGTTTCTACTCGCGTTATTACATAAAAATACATGTAAAAATACACACTATTCACATATAAAAACTCTACGCTACATGCATGAAAGCCACTTAAATAATGCGTTAATGTTCAACTGTCGACGCAAAGTCAAACTCCGATAGTGGGAAATGTATTTAAGTTCCGCGCACAAATGCACTAGGCGAAGCTGTCTATTCTTTAAACGCGTTTGTTGCTGGAACACGCTGCCTTGGTACGTTCAATTTAAGCTGGCACGCTGCGTTGGCAGATTTATTACTTTTTATTGTAATTTTAACTAGAAACTGACCTTGCATTCAGTTGCTCGTAAGTGTCCTCGAGCTTGGACAAGAGCGATGCTTCTGTGGCGTTAAAGCAACGGCTCCCTTCTATTAAGGTGCAGCAACACTTTAGTGATGCTACAGAAGTAGTTTGATACCTTCGTAGTCTGTGTTCCTACTCAGGAACCTCTTTGTATCGGCAGCGAATAATGCAGGCCAACACCTCACTATTCTGTGCAATTTGGGGCCTTTATTAGCACGCGTCGTAGCTCGAAATGGGACGTTTCGTCGCCGCCGTTTCGCCACCGCCGGTTTGCCACGGCCGTTTCGCCGCCAAGCCGTTTCGCCACTAGCCATTTCGCCGCCGGGCCAGTTCGCCGCCACGGTTAACGCTTTCAAATTTACAGAATGTTAATGTCTACATTTAAGATTATTTTCAAAACAACAAATTCCGAGTGAACTTCGGTGTACTGTCCGGTCTATTCCGCATGCGCTGCCAGCGAAGTAAGGTTTATGGTACTATCAGCGTCCATCAAAATGTTGTGGGTCTCGTAATTTTTAAAGCAATGTTGTTGCGCTCTCGGCGGTGGTTCAGGTTAATGGTTTATGTTAGTTGTTAGGTCTTGATGGTTATTTTTAGAGAAAAAATACAAGAGAGAGTCTGTTCAACGTTACATTTTTTTGTTCACTGTTGCATTTTTGTGCATGCGCACTAGACCGGACCGTCCACCGAACTTTTACCCAAATTCCTTAACGTACCTAATTCGAAAATAATTACAGATTTAGTTAAGTTAGGTTAGGTAAGGTTAGGTCATGATCATGTGTGTGTATCTATATGTTATTCCAAATATTGAAATTGTTCTGGCGGCGAACTGGCTCGGTGGCGAAACGGCCGGTGGCGAAACGGCCTGGTGGAGAAGCGGCCGTGGCGAACCGGCGGTGGCGAAACGGCGGCGGCGAAACGTCCTAGACCCTCGTAGCTTGGGCTATCTAGGACGATACACGCACGGTTCGCTTGTTTGGCCGCGACTGCTCCCCCCCCCGGGCTCTCACGACATCGTTGCAGTTATTCATAAATGCAACGTTGCGCTCCACTGACTTCGTTCTATTTTTAACCATACTGCTGGGAATCCGCTGTCTTGCAAATTTACTCTCGCACATCCGATACACTTGATTTGTACATATAAGGAATACGGTTCAGCTTTATTACTGGCGGTATATGAAAAACGATATGAAATCTATATATAGGGTGACACGAATTGGTCCATTACACACTCCGCAAAGAACTCGGAGATGCAGCTTTATACCTAATATGCCATATATATATAACAACATTTAATAAAGTAAGGAATGGCATCAAAACTGGATGACATCGATATTCATTCACTCGTCAGAAAAAAAGATCAACAAAACTGTAAAATTGTAAAACGAACGCATTAATTTTCAATTCAAGCAAAATTATACTGCACATCATCAAGCAACGTATTAACAACTACCTCAACTGGCAGATCCCTGCTTGTGAGCGAACAAGCTTTGTAGCAGAGAAAAGTACAAGCTAACGAAGGCAAAAGATGCGCCAACTGACAGAAACATGCCGGTAATTTGAAATACTTGGCGTAGTATGGACTACAAAAATGCTTCAACTGTGTACAGTGGAGACTTCTAAACAAGGATTTATACTTTTCCCAGCCCTCTTTAGGATCTACAAGTATCCATGATGCATAAAGTACTAGAAAACTGCCATGGTGGCATATCTTCCTCTTCTTCTTTTCTTCTGTTTTCACCCATGCTGGGTGGCGTATCTATAAGTGCAAAAACCGTCCAAACTTAGCTACTTAGATGATATGACAGTCAGTACCGATAGTGAAATGGAGATAGCTGAACTTCTACGAAGGATAAAAATAGAGAGCGCAGCCAGCAGCTTCAACAGTGTCACATTCTCAATCGTAATGATCCAAGATGAAGTAAAGAAGAAGTCGCAAGACAAAGAGCTCTATGTTAAGGCTTTGGAAAGACACAGTTGTTCAAAGCTTAATAATTTTTCACTCTATCTGGTGTTGAAGCGTGAATAATGAAAGCTGCTGAACAGAATAGATTAGACACATTTGAAATGTAGTGTTGGCGGTGCATGCTGATAATCTGAAACAGATAAGCACACGAATACGTCTATTATAGAAGAGCTTCAAATTAAGACCATACTCTTTATCATTTGCTTAAGACGCATTTTGGCTATGTAGCACGAAAGGGCGATGGCAGCATTGAGAAGCTCATTGTGACAGATAAAATTGCAGGAGGCAGAGACAGATGATGATCCCAAATACGCGTAACAAATCAAGTAAAACCAGCCACAATTTTTTATTGAACAGAACACTACCTACAGTACAGTCCTGAGGGAACTGGAAGGGAGTTACAAAACATGTGGAAGAAAGCCACCACTTATGCAGCAGAGACATGAAGCTGATAGATAGATTTGATGCATTTGAGATGTTGGTGTATGATCGTATGCTGTGCATCTCATGGTCGGCCCGAAGAACCAACCTGTCTATTCTCGAAGAACTTAAAATTGCGAAAAGGATGAATATACTCATATCACATTCATACATAAAATATTTCAAACGCCATGGAGACTCTGATGATTCAGGGAATAATTGAAGGATGGCGACCGGGGCAAAAATCGTCAATGAGCTGGACTGGCCAGATGAAGCGTTTAATTGGTCATTAATCCGAGATACTCAACAATGGAAGAACAAGATTAATTCAATGGCGCAATTCACAATGTTACTATGCCCCTAGGAATGTTTAAAGGAAAGAAGAGATGCAGTGGGAGTGTATCAATAAAAAAATCAATTGATTAAAACTTAATATTTCAATAATTATGGTCAATTCAAAACTCAAAAACCACCTTTCCTGTACGTGACTTGGATCATTCTAAGAAATATTTAATAAACTATGGAAATAGAATGTTTTTTATGCTACCGGTGAAATGGATTTACAATAGTAATATTATACGAGAACAATTGAATAGTTTTAATATTGATTACGACATTGTTACAATGTATTGCACGTGAATTAAATTATTTTTGTGTTTCAGGTGAGTTGCACTCATAAATCTCGACAAGATTCTTTTCGATCATCATCGAGTCCGCCTTTCTCTGCACCACATAGTGCAAGTAAGCATAGCCTGTAATTATTAGTGTTATTTACTGAGGAATGGTTCAATTGGTGTTAAACTTTCCTTTTCAAAGAACAGACAATCAACATCAAATTATTCAGTTATTAAACATAGTTGAAGCTAGTTATTGATGTTAGCTCCAAACACTCTGTAAATGTGCTGTCCGTCAGTTCTTAAAATCGCTGTTATTTCATTATATCACTAAGGACCACTGTTATGGTTTAATAGTAGCTTATAAAGTATTGGAATAGATTCACTTTACAAAATCGATATGAAAACTTAGTTCGTCCACATCGTGTTACTTGAGAAATATTCAACCCTCAAAATGTAACTTTTTCTACTACTTTGGGCCAAAAAGTTATAAAACTTTAAAATTAAAACAGGGCTAAGTCATTTTCCAGATTTTAATTGTGTTTATACAACGTGGCCCTGAAAAAGGCAAAATTGGTAAAACTTCAACTAATTTTTAGCAATTTTTTTAATGCTACTATAATATCATTACAGATTTTTTCCTACATTATATTTTGCTAAAAATTAGGTAAGGAGTAAGGAAGCTAGTATTTATAACTACGTTGTTTAAGTATATTTAGTTTTTGACGTTAAGCTCTGATGTCAATAAATGAGATTATATCTTTATCTATAAACCAAGTGGCCATATACTACCGTATGATCGAAGACTATTATCTTCTACAGGGCTGTGGAATTTTACATCTGACAATTTAAGGTTATATTAGTACTGTCAGTATAACAAATACAGACATATCTGTTCAGTATATAAAAATGTTAATAACAGGAGCAGCTACAGACGTTCAAAGTGATTTCATTCATTTTCTATACACAGCATCACTTTGTGTTCAGTATTAAACATTGTGTAAAAGTTGAGTGATCTGTCAAAATTGTATAGGTTATACTATTAAGTACCTTTAATTTTTATCCCCAAATTTTTACTGAATACCAGGTACTTTTAACAAATTTGAGGAGAAATTACTGCTAATCATTTTTACCTTTTATTCATTTTATTCAACTGGATATTGAAAAATATTAATTACGGAACACCTATTTCAACATGCTAAATTTTAACGTGTATTTTACAGGGTATTTGACTGACTGAAGAAGACGCACAGTATGTCGAAATATATAATTATATCTTATGAAATTTCTTTTTAAATATTATTATTAGCTGCCAATCTCCTTTATACAAATTTAAATATTTTTTTATTTTATTTTTGGTACTCAGCCAACAGCCGTTAGGCCAATTATAGGCGTCGCTGTACATTTTATGGGGACTTCCAACCCCACTAACGACTGTCATGATGTTATTATTACATCCGGGACCAACTATTTCCATGACAGCCGTATCACGAGGCGCCGAGAGAAGCAGCCATGGAACTCTCATCCAAGTTCTGACCAGAAAGAGCGTTGCTTAACTCTGCTGATCGAACGTGGACGCTTGTTCAAGCTACACCACCCGGGACCTAAATATACTACACAGTATTGTAGCAACCCGCCGTATTCTACGATTCAATAATGTTAATACACGTGTGGCATGCACTTCCTTAACGGTCTTGTAAATAAGATGTCAAAAGTCCCCATCGGTAGGTTTTGCCTTTGGCATGGTTGACCATTGATTTACCATCCTATTTTGCTTTATCTCCTACTGATTCCCCTTCTAAAAACGGGTAAAACGTTGAGTTCTATCTCAAGGAGAACACGATCCAATCCCGGAAGTCGCTTTTAATTATAATAACGAAGGCTGTTGGCAAATATATCATTATTATGTTTGAGAAGAACTTGCTGATGATTTCGAAGGCTATCAGATTCAATCCCGGAAGTTGTTCGTTATACAAGAATTTTCTAAGTTTACTGTAATGGATTCGACAATTTGGAGCATTAATAATTTTTAGAATGAAGACGTAAAATAAAAAATCAAACATAAGAAGGAGGCGTGGAATAGATGGAAAATGAGCAACTCAGAAGCAAACCCAATGAACTACATACAAAAATTAAGCAAAGGTAATGGTAAAGCAAGCAAAGCGAGAGCCTGCTGGGAGGAATTTGGAAGCAAATTTAAAAAATAACTACGCCGGAAACCAAAAACAATTTTGGAATATGATTTAAAAACTAAAGGGAAACCAAGAAAAACGAATACGAAATATAAAAAACAAAAAAGGAGAGCTTGAGATAACAACAAACGGAGTTCTAAAAAGTTGGAGGAAATATTATGTGAACCACTTCAAAAATTAAAGAAGAAATGTAAGGCAAGAAACAGAAACAGAAAATCATGAGCACGAAAAAAGAAACGATGAAGAAATTAATATAACAGAACAAGAAATTAAGATATCTATAAAGACTACGAGGACAACATTGCACCAGAGCTGCTTAAAAAAGGCATAAACCAATAGCTAAAAAAGTATTCTAACAAGAAGGGAAACCTGAGAAAATACCAACTGACTGGGAACGGAACGTTATAGTGCCTATCTATAAAAAAGGCGGAACAACAGAATGCGAAAACTATAGAGCGATATGCTTGTGACCAATCAAAAATGCACTCCAAAGTTATAGGAAACGACTAAGGGCCGAAATTGAAGAAAAATTAAAAGACGAATAAGCGGTCTTTCGCCCAGGCAAACAAACATATGATCACATGTACTCGATTAGACAAATAATAGAAAAGATGATAGACAACAATAGAGAGATCGTCCTGCCGTTCATAGATTTTAAAACGGCATTCGATCAGGTACCACGAGAATACGTATGGAGTGCTCTGAGAGAAGTACAAACCAGCCCACGCATAAAGATAAATAAAAATGTGGTCAGAGTAGCAAGACTAAATGGGCGCAAGTTTCAAGAATTAGGATGGGAAATGGGGTAAACCAAGGCGAATGTCTAAGCCCACTGCCCTTTGTGGTATCTATGAACAGCATAATAAACAATGCAATAATGTGGTGGGAAGGACAAGGTTAAGGTACTACTACCTAAACCTCATAATTACAGGAGACTTATAATACGCAGATGATATATTAATACTGACAGGAAACACAAGACAACTGCAAAACAACATAGGTATATGAAAAAATAACAGAGGAGAAAAGAATGACGATAAATGTGGAAAAAATCAAAATACTACACATAAAAATAGAAGATCGTGTACCGATAAGTTTAGGAGGAAAACAACTACAATATGTGGGAAAGGTTGAATATCTAGGAACAATAATAAATAAATGTCGACGAATAGAAGATGAAATAAGGAACAGAATATACACAGCCAACAGACTGTATTGCCAAATAAACACCACTATGACAGGTGAAGCTGAACTAAATGTAAAGTCCAAAATGCACCTCTACAAAACAATATTTCTTCTCACATGACTGTACGTAGCGGAATCCTTGAAAATACTAGAAAAACACCGATCAACTGCAACAGCATACGAGATGAAATATCTACTTAGAGCAATAATCACAACAAAATGATACTAAGTTAGAAACAGAAGCATAAGAGATGAGCCAGACTAAAAGCCAGCGATCAGCGAACAAAAACAACTAAAATAGTATGGTCACATACTGCGCATGGACACCGAAAACTTCCCTGGGCAAACGCATGAAATGAGAACAGAAGGACGACGAACAAGAGCTAGACCCTGACTCCAATGGGAAGGTAATATCAAGGAGGTGGTAAGGAAAGGAGAAAAAAACGTCGAGGAAGACCGCAACAGCTATAGAAAATAGATAGAGGACCCAACGCCGTAAGTCATAACTGAGAAATGAGAAAGGAGAAGAAGAACCACCACATTTTTGATATCCAATCGAACAGAACCATACTTGCTCATCTTCTTCTTCTGCTTGATTCTCTTCTTCTCATTCTTTGTCTGCGATTTCTCTTCCTCATTCTCCTTCTTTTCTTCTCTATTTGATCGAGGTTGGGTGTGGTGCAACACTCAGACAAGATTGGGATTTGGAGATAATTACGTAAATTGTTTAGCAGTGAAGTTCGATTTTTCGACAGTCACATATTGGTCCACAACCTTTTGAACAATTGAGGAAAAACCCTGCTCAAAAGACAATCGGATGTAGGAAGCTGAAATGTTCAATTGCACTTGCTGTAGGTGTTAATAGTAACTCTGCTGGTTTTGTCTTCCTGCAGATTTAACACTGCATAAATAACAAATAACGATGTAGTCATTCATGGAAACTTCTTTAGCTGGAGCACCATTCATGGCCAGGAAAAATTGTATTCCATTAGAAGAAATTGATTAACGAGAAGCGACATGTTGATTAAAAACCTATTGTAGTTTTCTAATAACTTTAAAGCTACTGTTTTGCTTTTATTAAAAATGTCAGACGGGTCATCTTCGAAAAATACAAGTAAAAATAAAGCATGATCTTTGCAACTCCCATTCTCATTGAATCTTCGAGAAGCATAGTTTCTTCCTTTGCCTGATTTGAGGAAAAATCATTATCGACAGGCGTACCAGCTATTAAAATCACCTTAACCAATGGATTTTCTAACAAAAACCGTGGTATTGATACATGACTGTTCGAGAGCTTAAACAACGTTTATTGTTCATACTTCAGATTTAAATAGAATTTGATCACAATCATTCCAATTGTTGGAGTTGAAGTTTTCACATACTCACTCTCCCCACTACAAACAGAATTAAAGATTTCCCTTCTTTCCTATTGCGAATAATTACCTGGTTTACTTAGATTGAGGAAGTTTTATTAATATTCGAAATTTGACTCTAGCAGAGTTCTCGGTGTCTGCTTAACTTTCACATTATGGAAGATTAAAATTTAATTTTCAAATTTGATGAATTATGTTGCTAAGTTATCCAAAGCAGCCAAATTAAAACTGACGAGCAAGCAAGTTTTTATGCGGAAAAATCAACAAGTATTGTAGTACTTGTTATGTTTCAGAATTTTACTAAGTAAAGAGCTATTGAACGTTGCGAGTGCAGTCAATTGATATTATACTCGAGCTTTGTGTAACGTATTACATGACAAACTATACTTACGGCAGTGAAAAGAACTTCAGTAGGTATTAGTTCAAAGGGCAGACGGCGTGCACAACTGCTTTTAATTTCCATACAATAGCAGAACTCTGTCTATTCCGATTCAGTCCAATTATGTTACGGTATTTTGTGTAATCGGATTATTGTAGAACTAATGCCTTAATCTCCTCAGATGCTCTACAATTTGCATGAGAGCAAAAATTGCAATTGTTGTAAATGTTGTACCAACTAATGACATATTTCATAGCTATGAAAACATTGGTTCGAAATAAATCGATTTACAATGCAATCTTTTCGTTGCAATGCTTCTACACATACCTCTAATACTTCTTCTTGTTGAACTCATTTTGATGTATTTCACTACACCACAAATTGAAACTCTTTTGGAGCATTTCGTTTGTAAACGGGTGAATTTACCTAATTTTGGGTTATTGAATTCTCTCTATTACACCATATTTTCTAAACACACACCACTAATCCAAAGACAATAATACGATATTTGCGAAACATAACATTAACAAAGCACTAATGTTTTCTTGATAACATAAAATTCATATAAATCAACAAAAGAACTAAAATAATTTACAGTAATCCATAGTGTTAATATTTACAAAGTAAAATGTCAATTGTCTTGGGCAAAATAGTATGACGATGCTTTTCTTTTGTAAAGTGTGTCTCACCAGTCTCCCTAAAAATACAACAGTAATCGCCCATCATCGAAGGTATGCTTGGTAACTATGCTATATGGTAAGGATGTCTTGGTGAAACCTTCCAGCCTGTTCGTCAGTAACAGCATCACAGTATTCCGGGAAAGTTACGGTGCAAATGTAAAAATTCAATTGTTAGTGACATTCTACATCCCATGCTGGCGTAGTTTTACAATAGACCAGTCACTATGGGAAAATAGACACCATTCCTTCTGTTGTCCAAAAACGGTGAACAATGGATTTGAAAGAAGACCAAGCAGCTAGGTCGAGATTTGTGGCCCAATAAATATACCTTTAACGTTTCTCCCAATATTTAAGTAGGCACAGCTATTTCTTGTTCTAAAAATTGACATCGTTATCCCTTGCGTTAGAAGGTTCCATTGTTGCAGTCTATACATCTTCAAATCACAAATGAAATGATTCAGATTTTTCTCTTCTATGAGGTGAGGCGATCTATCATTAGATTCAAGGTGGTTGTGATGTAGTGGTTTGCAAATGACAGACAGGTGCATTGGAGTGTTTTCTATGGGACTGAAGATATTGGATACTATGCTTGGTTTTATTGGAATGTCGTGCAATATTTGTGGGGTCAAAATATCAGTCTGTATGATCTTCTGTCTCGCACTAAGCCATTGGAACAGCAAACGGTATGGCTTGGCAGTTTCCTATTATCCATTCTGTTGGTGTAGTTGTGCAATATGAGATGTTAAGGTGTTATCCTAATCTCAAACATTGGTTTTAATGTACTTTTTTAAATGCATTTATCCAATTCATTAGCTACACGCTATGACACGTCTTCCATTAAGCCGATGTACATTTAGTCGACTCTGTAGTCTCTCAAAGCTTTCTCAAAATGTACGAAGGTCAAGTACGCCCATTGTTAGCTATAGCCTTTTTTGTTGCTCTAATGATTGGTAGTCACCTTTTTTTCGCAAGTCCGTTAGTAGGTAATAATTTTAATAACATAAAGAGATGTAACAGCAAACTTATTCGTCTATAGTTATATACGTTTTTTCATTCATTTTTATGAGGTAAGAGCGCCATACCATTCAGATCTCAGGAATTCTACCTTGGTATAAGTACATTAACAGTAAAGTTATAAAAGATAGAGGACAATTAATAACAATAATCGAAACCCGACATAGCTGAGGACGAAGTTTTGTACAGGCTAAATTGCACGTCACAAAACAACTCCCCTCCCCCAGATGAAGACTCTATAGGTATTCTCACATGATTGCCTATATCTGTTTTTGAGGAAGATTCACTTAGTTATGCTTGTTTTAGTTTGAATGCCGATAAAAATTGCCTAAATAAGCGTTGTACAGCCTTTGAGCTGTACTATTTATATGGAAGCTATGGATTTCTGATATACACAGTTATTATTTTATTGGTAGTTGTTATTTGCCAACATGGCGTGAAAATGTATAGAAATAAGATCAAAAATATAAAAAATCGTTCAGTTTTATATCCGTACATTATTAGAAGAACTATTCAAGATCAAACTACGAGTGCAACGCCAAAGAGTAGATGATCTCAAGGCACAGAAGATTAAAATATTTTTAAAAAGATACTAAAATGTCAAGACAAGCATCCATAAACAGAGATACATTTTGAAAAGAAATTTAAAACAAGCAATTAGACTGTTCTATAACCAATTCTCAGTCGTCAAAAATGCTCCACATTGCCAAACTTGTTCAATATTTTCTCTTCTTTTTGTTATCAGCCTTCATTCGTGCATTTTTGGACAAAGGCATCCCGTAATAATTTCTAATTGTCTCAATTTTGAATCCTGCTTCTCTATACCAGTCCTGCGGTTCTTTTGATATTATCGGTCCATCTGAGTTGTGGTCTATCTCTGCTTCTGTTAGCTGTGTATCCATGGCCTTCATGTATGTTTGTTTTTATTCTACCGGTTATTGCCCTGTCTCATTGTGTGGCCATAAAATATTTTTTGGGCGGGGTTTTTAACTTTGGTTGTCTGCTGGATCCACTCACTCCCGTTAAAGACATATCTTGAATTTGCAATGAAAATCTTCAAAACAAAAGGCGAAGGCATGATGGTATCTGTCGGAGACGAAAATCTGTCTGCATCAAATTTTGCAGGCGAAGAAGAGTTAAACAATTTGGACACCAATGGAACCCAGAAATTGAAGGTACCGAAAAATTCAAATATTTAGGATACGTGATAACTGAAGATAGAACAACAGAAGCAGAGATAAAAGCTAGGTTGAGACAAAAGAGGACATTAAACAAATAAATCCGATAATATATAAAATTTCGTGCAATAATACAAAGTATAGTGATTTACGGGACGAAATATTAGGTAATAAATAAAACAGTACGAGAAAAATTACAACAAGAAGATTAGACAGAGTAGAGAATAACGAAATCCGGCAGATTACGGAGATATAAAGCAATAGAGTACAATGTATGGAAGAGAATCGATTGATGTGGTACAGACATGTAAGAAGAACTAATGACACAAGGTGTATAAAAAGAATTACGGACTGGAGTCTCATTGGAAGTAGAAGAATAAGCTGAATGAAGCAGTGGAAGGAATGTGGGAGAATAGAGATGTATGGAGAAACTGTTGAAGAGGCTCTGTCTGGCGTCGTTGGTTTTGTGGAATAATACTTTAAATTCCGTTCACGATATCGTAGAACTGCAAAATTTGGAAATTATCAGCATCATACCGCCCATACTTTAGTTCATCCCCGTCTGGATGCGCTAACCGCTATTTGAAATCTTGATTGACTTGCTGTCAGGCTATTAAACCTTATTTTCTGTAAGGGGTAAGCGACGTGACGTCACCTGGGATGACTAACCTTCAAGAGTTTCCTGTCACCTTGTGTGTATTGAATATAACCGTTTTAAATTAAATCCTGTTCTATTTTTGAAGAAATGCAGTCAGTGTTTTCCTCAAATATATAAGTGAAATCTTTCCAAGAGCATAGAGGCAAGGTATTACCACTTTATATGTTGAGTACGTACAGTCATTTAATTACAACCTATAAATATTTCTGGTGCCTACTAAGTTGACTGTCTCAAATAAATAGAATATTAAGTATATGTGTTACCACGACATGTGTACGTCTTGGTATGGCGTTTCGATCCTTCTTGAGTGCCTTAATAAATTATTTAATATTTATGTCATTAATCACTAACGTAGTGCAAGATTTTCTGGAATAAGCCTTATCAAGGATATTATAATGTCATATAGGTTTCTGTGTAATTTGAAGTTTTCTAAAATGGCGCAAGCCTAAACCGTTAACTTTGTTCATATATAAATCTGGGATGTTTATCAAGTTTAAATATCAAGTTCTAAGTTTTTAAAGCAACATGGACGCCTTTTTCCAACCTGATATATCAGATACATAAGCGCGGCTACAAGGCGCTTTGCTGCTAAACTTCACCCCATTTATCTTGAGGTATTCCCGGCATCCCTCTACAGCGGTCGCTAAATTTAAAACCCAACTTTAAGTAGTGTTCTACAATCGGTTGCAGTAAAACTTCGAACGCTTGTGTCCGCTCCGTTCAAAAATATTTTCCCGAGACGAGGGAAATACGGAATTTGCGTTTTCTATATCGCGCTGTAGTTTGATATAAACTTTACGTCGGCAGTTGTCAGTTTTTCACAGGTGGCTTCGACGTGATCTGGCGAAAAAACTTCTTCGTTGACCTATTTTGTCTATCGCGACTGTTTAGCACATAAACTGTAGAACTGTAGCGACGTTTATCGCGTTAACAGACCGTTTTCACTTTGTACGCGTTAAAAATAATGGGATTAAACGCTTATCCCGGAAAACATTTTAAAAGGCTTTCCTGGGCATACTCGATAGAAATTTTCCCGCTGCCGGGGTTTACGCAACTTTAAATTATTTTTCATAATAACAGTGTATGAACCCTAATAGGCAATAAACGAGGATGGCACAATGAAATCATTTCGTCGCAGCAGCTTTCAAACAGTGCCAAGTTTAAAGTCTTAATAATGACCTTTTAAGAGCATTAACAGCTACCACCTAAGTAAAGCGAGAAAGCAAAAGGAATCGGATACTAATTTGAACAGATTTATAGGTTTTACATTGCTTTCATATAATTCTAGCACTCCTATGGCCGCATAAAAATTCCATATTGCTCTCACGTTGAACCATCGGATTCATATTTCGGCTTCGAATATAGACAATATTGCACCTAAATCTTCAAAAGCGTTATGAAAACTTCCCGAATATTCCGACTGTTCGATGCAAATTTGGAATCAGACGAGCTTCCCTTTGTAACGCATTTCACATGACAGTAACAGGATACACGAACATTGTTAGATTGTTTTGCAATTTCGCTGATATAGATAAATCTACCACCCAGACTATTAAATAGGGTCGCTGCTATTTCTAATGAGCGGCGCCTTTTTTTAAGGTATTGACAAATGAAGTCTTTCATTTCAAAACCTCGTTGTACGAAGAATGTAACTACGGATTTTTGTATATTTGGCTTACAAACCAATCCGATAAATTGCTACATCAAATACGTCGCTTGTGTTTTCGAAAAGGTGGCGAAAATTTTGAACAAAATATGTTTGTACAAAATTAGCTAATTAAATATGAGGATCGCATTCAGAATTTGCGCCAGCTCCTAAAATTACAAATATACAAGGCGTTTCAGTTAAAGCTCGATATTTGGTTAAATCTAAGGAGTTATGACGTCGTTTTTCTGTGGCTTAGAAGCTACGCCTTCTCTCCTCAAATTTAGCTTTGTTATTTCTTTTTTTTTTTTTTTTTATTAACTCCACATATTGAACAATCTGTCCTAATTGGACAATAAGTTCTACCTTTGACATATTTACTGACATGTGGGAGATAATCCTTTGATTATCTCCACTTAGTTACTTAACCTAAGTTACTTATGTATTACTTACTTATAGTTATTACTTACATTATATATGCACTATTCTAACATACAGCTATTTATCATCTACCAAACGTTCAGTTACATTTAATTAAACCTAGTGGTTAGGTCTGATGGCTTAAACCTTTTTAATCTTCTCATTTCACCTGTTCTGTTCATTAAGTTATTAACAAGTTTGTTTGGATGCACTCGAACCCGTTTACTGTAATTATCACTATAACGTTGGATTTCCTCTTTGATGGAGGGCACACACAAATCACTTTGTATCACCTTGTTGGGTACGTACCAGGGCGCGTTGACTATGGCTCGTAGCACTTTGTTTTGATACCTTTGTAGGATTTCAATGTTGCTGTTACTGGCCGTTCCCCATAGTTGAAGCCCATATGTCCATATCGGCTTGATAATTGTTTTATACAACAGCAGTTTGTTCTCTATTGTTAATTGTGAGTGTTTGCCAATCATCCAGTACATAGTTCTGAATTTCAAGCCTAGTTGTTTTCTTTTCATGAAAATATGATGCTGCCATGTTAATCTTCTATCTAAGTGCATGCCTAAATATTTCGCTTGTTCCGATTGTTTGACCTGCTTTCCATTTAGCGTTACTGGGGGACAGTTGTCTCTTCTCATGGTGAATGTTACCTGTACTGATTTGTTTTCGTTTGCTTTCAGTCTCCATGTTTCTAACCACTTCTGTAACTTATTTATATGAGTTTGTAGGTTCCTTGATGCATTTACTGGGTTTGGATGAGATGACAGTATCGCCGTGTCATCGGCAAACGTGGCGATTGTGGTTAACCTGCTTTTCGGTAGATCTGCTGTAAATAACAGGTATAGTACTGGCCCCAACACACTCCCTTGTGGTACTCCAGATAGGACTGGTTTTAATTCTGTTAATACATCTTGCTGTTTGATTAAGAAATGTCGTTCAGTGAGATAGGAAATCCTGTTATTTCGAGCTAATTTTTACTTACCTCCAACAAATCATGTGACATGCGAATGACATGTGCTATTGCTAACAAAAAAAAAAACTAAGACAACGTCTTTTTAGCTGTGTGAATGTGAATTGTTATTTGGCAACTGAGATGTGAATAAATTTTTTTTTTCAAAACGGCACTCAGTTATTCCTAGAGTAAGTTTAGTTTTAAGAGCAAGGATTATTTCTTAGAAAACTGTATAACTACTCAGTAAATTGCACATGATTTAGGTTTCAACAGAAATCAATCAAAATATATTTAAATTTAATACGACATAACAGGTTAAAATTATTCGCATGACAGACAAGGTCATTCATTTAATCACCTGAACGAGTAAAATTCAATAGCTAATGGATTTAGAAATGGCCCTAGTTTTTTTTGTAGCACTAGTACATTTAAAATGTCAAAAAAATTATAGAATACGGCCCGTGATGGGCCACAAACTTAATTTTTGTATATTTAAGTGCAATACAATGATGAATTTCAGCGTACTACCAATTGTGCCATATGAAGAAATTTCTAATAATAAATGTGAAACTTTATATCTATAGCATGGGTCGAAACGTCAGAGTTATATCAACATATTTAAAACAATTTATGGAATATTGTTTGTAACGTTAGCCCCAGCGTAAAACTTACTTAAGGCACAAATAGTGTACTAGAAAATTGAATGGCGCTAATTCCCGCTATCTTTACTAACATCTCCATAGCGTTTGGATTTTAGATACGGCGATCTTAGGCGCTATGCGCGGACGTAACGTGAACCGTACACCACGCAGTTTTTTCATCAACTAAAAAGGGCTCGATAACGAGATGCTCAAAGAGTATAAAAAGAGACTTCGAAGCTAGTTAACGACACTTGAGACTTGAAACCTAAGAACCTGACTTGCCGATTCCGACTACAAGCCCGTAGCCCCCTTTTTCCTGTTCCTTTACCTGTCTGGCGACGGTGGACTCGATTTCCATCTCGCTGGCTGTACGTACCTGGCGACGGTGGATTTGGTTCCCATCTCACTGGAAAATCCCTTCACGTGTCCGCACCACCTACCCCCCCGACTATTATTGCCATACCCTATTTATGAAATTAACATAAAACACGGCTTATCAGAATATTAGGAGAATCTCCAGGCCGCCGGCATAATCCATATATCTCGACCGAAAATCTGCAGTGGTTCCCCGGCGAATATAGCTGTCAAAGGCGGACTTTTGCATAAGGTAAAAATGTGCAATATTTCGAGTGGTCCAAACTTATTCACAAAGGACGTACCACGTCCAGCCAAGTTTTATGCGCCCGCTGTAAATATAACAGACACCGTAACACACCTTTTTGCATTGAATGTGTCCGCCCGTGAACTATAAATAACAAACGCCATCTTTTCCGGCGCAAATATAGCTTGTCTTAGATCCGTCGGTTCCAGTACATCAGAACTACAGATCATGGACGTCTACCTAATTCGAACTTTCTTTGGGAAGATACAGGGGCAGCTAGCGGGTCAAACCAAGTGTCGTTTGGGTTGCGTAGTGTCCAGAAACATTGAACCGCAGAACCACTCCGCAGAAATATTTTTGTTTTATAGCATTTTAGTTACATTATATCTTCCTTAATAAAGAATTTTGTTGTATATATTTAAAGACAATATACAATTTATTTCTGCACTGTGTTATGCCTGTATTTTAAATATTTGAGTAGAATGAATCCCGGGCATCTGAGCTTTACCCAAGACAACCAGTTTTAAACTGAATTTATCAAATTTTGGTCAAGTTTAAATAAGCAGACTTTGCAGGGATAAGCAATTAAATTTGAAAATTCCGGTACAATGCAGGTTGATTACATGTTATAAACGCTTTTTATAATGTTTTAGCTTGTTGTTGCACAGAGAAGGAAATAAATAAAAATACCAAGTAAAAATACACCACCCAGTAACCGCGGACGCGATTCTCGATAACATAGGAGCGGTCCAACGATCGAAAAGGTCTTTTTATACAGTGCTGCCCAATGTCTCATTAATTCAGGCTTTCAATGTAACAGCCCTAAATGTTGGAATTTTTTGAAGGATTGTGTCATCGTTGAGCCATTACACTGGTCGTTGCTACAATGTACTAGAGAAGATAATGTATAGAACATGACACAAATACCGCAATTATTACATAAGTATTTCAAAAAGCACCCACAAACATGAAGTTGTAGGAGAGATAAAAACAATACCATTTTTGTAACGTTTTTACTTATATAGTTTAATTTTAATATTATGACACTCGACCAACGAATTTCAACGAAAACATTCAAACAAACATTTTTACTAAATTATTTTTTATTTTATGAAATATGATTGATTGATGAAAAATGTAAGTTTAATGAGATATAGAAATACTTTATGTATCTTTAAATGGCGTTTACGCCATTATGATCTTAAAACCATTGTTCAACATTGTGAAGAAGCACTTTCTTAAATGTTATTATTAAAATTTTTGACCCAAAAAGCCATAACGGCATATTTCAGTAAATGGGTTGATTTATGTGTTATTGATTGTCTGTTTGTCTGAAAAAATACATATTGATATAAATTGGCCCATATTGTATGTTTATGTTCCTTTAAAGAAGAAAATTGACTTTTATCTATAATATTTATACGAAGTACCATACATGTGTATATGGTGGATTAAGTACAGGGTTCCTCTTAACAGACTACCCATTTTGATTTTCTAACAGCATCTTCTAGAGTATTTAATCAAATTATAGGTAATTCATTGGATTTCACTACAAATTTCCTTTTGAAAATTAGGTCTTCTAAGTGACCACCATTAGCAAGGCCGTAACTAAGCAACATGTTATTGTAGGCAAGCCAACCTTTTTGTGTACCTCAGAACACTAACGATAGAGGTGGCCTAAAATACTCATTTTAGTGCATGACTTCTGCATTTATTTCTATATACAGGGTGGGTAAAAAGTATGGATACATTTAAATATTATGACAACTGTTCATCAAAACTTGTTGAAATTTAGTACATATATGGTTAAAAGTACTTAAATTCCATCCTCTAAGATGTTTTTCAAATTTCGATCTTCATTTATTGTGGGGATATAAGGCAAATTTAATATTTTTTAAAAGAGTATTTTTTCTGAATTCAGTGATGTAACACATGCATATCTTATCTAGCTTTATTCACTGTTGAGCTATTGAATTCGAAATTTATTTATTTGCAAATTTGTAATTACTTCCCGTGGTTTAATTCATAATTTTAAAAATCATAGAAGTGGCTTAGTTAACACATTTTAATTTTTATTTAAATTATTATGCAATAGCGATATTATAACAATACAATAAAAAATCTAGGCCTATGGTGATAGATAAATACGAAAAATAGGTTATGATGTTATTGTCATAATTTTGATTAACTCGTCCTAGTTGTACCTACCTTTATGTGGTAAAGTAGTGACGCCATCTGTTCGTAATATCGGAAAGTACCCCCCAGGAGACCGTTCAAAGTCATTCAAATCGGTTTTCTAACATCAAAGGAACCGACAGTGAATGTCTCTACTTGTTTGATTTATGTACGCTGGTTCTACTTTATACTATTGGTAAAGGCTGTAAACGAGTTATCGAAAATTTGCTGATAAATGTACTATGTAAAGTTGGATTAATGTATATTGTCATCATGGGTTCTAGCTGAGTGGCGACAGTAATTTTAAGCTATTCGCGGAGTTTACCCCACGTAGCTTCTAGAGGAAAACGTTTCCACAAATGGCAATCAAACAAAGAGCGCCTCACGAGAGCAAGTGTAAAGACGCTCACTACACTCGGAGGAAATTGTAAACGAACTGGCTATGCTCTTCACAAATATGACATACTACCGCTAGATAGGTCATGCGCAAACCGCTACATAGTATTTAGATATATAACTGTAAGAGGGTGTTACAGCTGTCTATCATGAAGGTGGTTTGAAATTGTAGGTAAGTTGCCAGGTCTTACATTTTATTTATATCCGCTTATCTAACGTTCTACAATGGTAGAATAATTTAAACTATTCACAGCGCATTCATTTCTTGTTGCTTTCTAAGAGAAGCAACGATTTAGTAGCGTATTATCCGAGGTTGTTCTATCGCATCATTGCAAATGGAACCAACTAGAATATCTGAATATGAAAGTGAAAGTGATTTCCTCTTGGAATTTTTTTTATCTACGCTTCAGAGCAACCACCTCGCGATAACGATGCAGTATGTCATTACGTATTATATTTTCCTTTCAACTTGACAACTCCGACTTTCGGTCGAGCTTTTATCGTTTCAAATTGTGCGTATTAAGGTGAAATTAAATATAACGAACAGTTTAAAATCCTATACGATTCCAAGTTTAAATTGAAAAAGTGGCCGGGTAAGCTCAATTATACGGATCACATTTATCACTGTTAGACGCCTCGCTTTAGCGTAATTTTGCGAATAAAAGGTAATCCGACTTTCACTCGAGTACCTGTGGTTTGAGTACCAAAGTCGCGCCATTTAAAATTAAATAGTTTTAGGTCAAAACTTGTCTGGTACCTAGAGAAGTTACAGAATCAGCAAATTCAAAGTAAATTTAAACTAAATTGAAAACTAACTATTAAAGTCACTGTTTATTTTGGCCATTTTGCTCACACCTTTAAACATCACACCTGTAATAATAATAATTGTGAGGGTAACTTTCAAGTGGAAGAAGGTCATTTAGTATTCTTATTATTGCGAACGTAACGTTCTTCGGAGAGCTTTTGAAACTGACAAATAACGTTTCAGTTCACGAAATCTTTAAATTCATGAATACATTTGTGCTTAGCTTAGTATTTGGAAACATAAATTTATTATATTTTGTTAATAAACATTCTGATAATATTCGGACGATTTTTCATATTTACAAATAAAGGAAACACAATTTTATGTACGTTTCGTCCTGTTGTAATATCTATTAATTCTTCATACATCAATATAATTTTTTTTCTGATAATGGTTAACAAAATTATTTTACATATCTTTGACGTTTACTTATCAGGTAAAAGCATCCTATAATGTTAATTAGTTCTAGTCTTTTTGTCAACCAATCAACAGTTGCAACTTTGTGTAATTATACAAGGGGATTCATAAATATGATAATTAAATTTAAGGCTAGGTAGAGATCATCAAACAGGTCAACTGTGCATCACAAATTATTCGTCAAAAATTGATGATTCCACAAAAAATAAAATACTTAATTGCTTAAATTTATTGACGGTCACTGAAATGTGTTTTTATGAACATGAATTCGTACAGTTGGTTGCCATAAGTCCGAATTTGGATAAAATGTAGCAAACACCGTTATTTAGGTATTTCCCGTTAGCGAAACTGGTACTGAATGGAAAAATTCAATAAACGCTCTAGTAAAATTACAAATTGACTAGCGAATACGGTCGTCGAAAAAGCCTTCTCGAACGCATTGCTTTCGTCTAAAGAACTGATAATGTTACTGATCGTTTCCAACATGCAATCTTCGCTTTAACTGAATAACGCATGTGATTGACTGTTCTTGTTACAATGAAACATGTAATACGCAATAGAAGTCTTAAATAACAAAAGTAGGATGATAAGCGGTGGGTGATGAGCATATGGTATATAAATGTAAAATTCCGGAAACCAAACACTTGAGTCCCGCGTCGATTAATCTCCACAGCAACAAAAGAATTTGTTCTTTCTATGGTTCAGTTTTCTCAAAAATTCAATTTTTGTGGCGATGGTTATTTCTACTGAAAATTTTCCAAGCGATTCTTAAAGTGCAACGTTTACATAAATATGAAACTTGAGCAGCCAAATGTCTTCCAAGCACTGCTCAATAAATGCCTCGTAGAGAGTATAATGCCACCCGAAAGGAATAACGCATTTCTTATCATAATGGACAAGAAGGGAGATCCTACAGAACTGACAAATTGCTGGCCTATTAGTTTTCTTTCCAACGCTTACAAGCTGTTCACAAAAATTCTGACAAAGCGGTAACTGCAAAGTTTGATCTATTCTAATCTCGAGAACAAGCGAAGTTTTAATGGTGTTTTAAAACCAGTGTTCATATATTGGTTGTTAAATTATTAATTGAGAAGTGTATGTAATTCAACAAACCACTTAGGCATGTATTTATTTATGAGCTACGAAAACACGTTTGAGTCAATAGATCAACACAGATTGTTACAAACAACCAGCTGAACGAGTGAGAACAGTGCAGATCAATATGGTAAAAAACTGAATCATCTACGTTTCACCGATAATACTCGCATAGTATTGATATAAAATCCAGTCGACGAAGCAAATAAGCCGATTAATCGATTGAAAACTGCCTCGTAACAAATTCATTTTTCTAAAACTGAATTTATACATATCTGGTAAAAATACCTGGCTTATTGTAATAAAGATAATAATGATTGTTTTATTTAAATATATGGGACACCAATAAAAATACTAACGGCTAATGAAACTCTTGAATTCCATACAAGGGTAGGTTTCCAATCCACGCATGCTGCTAGTACTTACTTAAAGTAGGGAGTGTTTTTTGTAGAAAATCTGATATATAAAGATCAAGTAGCACAAAGGGACACGTAGCGGTCCATGTTAACCCAAAACCGATCAAAGATATCCAAATCCCTGTTAATGATCCGCAATTTACAAAATAACTATCTAAGGTTACAAAAAGTTTACAGATAGGTAATCTAAGTTGGGCTGAAAAATACGTACAAATTGGAAGAACTTGTTATAGTGATAGTGGAATAAAAATAGAAACTCACAAAATATTTTTTCGGCGAAATAAATTATTTGCAGAACATAAAAGGCGATTCCCTAGAAGAACTAAAGGGAATTTTAGAGTTTTACGGTACACGGCGAGTAGACCGAACTCAATAGGCCGAAAGCAATTGACCGAACTCAATTGACCGAATAGCAATAGACCGAAACGTCACTAGACCGAAGCAGCAATAGACCGAAACGTCACTAGACCGAAGCAGCAATAGACCGAAAATCACTCTGTCGAAAATATATTACGGTTACATTTATTAACATTAATAGCATCAACTTTTCTTCACACTTTATTCAAGCTTAGGACTGGCGTGTTTAGAAGTTTTTTTTGTTTTTTATTTTATTTTAACTTTATTCTAGTAAATCAAACAATACTTAACAAATATATCCTACCCAATTACATATCTACTAATATTAAAAATTAAAATTATGCGCAATCCCACGTAAATAATCGACGATGTTTTCTTGAATATCGAAGTTACTGACAAGGCGCTTTATTCTGTCAGCACAATCCCGATACCTTTTCTGGCTTCTGGGTGGTTCTTCGCCACTTACATATTGCTCTATTTTGAGTTCGTTAAGACTCTGCTCTCGCTGCAGTGCTTCTATAAATTTCCAAATATTTGGATGGTTTGAAGAAACTTGCTGGTCAAAGCCTCGATGCCATCCTTCCACGGAATTGTTGGTTTTAGGTAAATCTTCATTCACACCATCAAAACAATTCCACATAACATGAGGAAAACGCGGCGGGCGACGGTGACGTCGTTGAGGGCGTCCTATCCACGTATCCTCAAAGTAGTCTAGCACACCTTGAGCTTCTTGTGGAATAACATTTTCTTCGCACAACTGTTCAAAGATATCTACTACATTTGCTGCAGGCACGAATGCCAGAGCAGGCAACAATCGCATTGTTAGGGCAAATTCAGGTTCTGCTTCATATCGACGCTGAAGTCCTTCTGACTGGATGTGACGGAAACAACATTGAGAAAAATGGAAAAAGCATCCCCGTTGCCTGGTTTGCGGAAATGCTGCAGACACTGCATTCATCATCCCTAATTCAAAGTCCATAAGTATGCTTATTGGTGAAACTGTCGGTTCAATGTCTTTCAAACTTGTAAGCAATCGAGTGTAGGTTTCTTCGGTTTTATCTGGCAGTAGTGCATATACTAATGGTATAGCATTGTTATATTGCAACCCATGGATTGTATATAATTGGCAAAATAGATGTGGCACAGTTTTAAACGTGCCATCTACGTACCAATGTATGGACTGAGCTAATAGCCGCAAGTTCCTTCTTGTGGAAAAAATTAATATTCGATCGTCAGCGGGTCCAGAATCAAGTAATAGAAAATCTGCTCCATTTTTAGTAATTTTGTAATTATCTGGGATTACAAGTTCTCTTCGATGACCAGGTATAGCTGGAGCAGCATCATGCTTAGTTCGAATGTTTCGTATAGTTCTTTTCATGTTGTCCACTTTTGGCAGTTTTGCTGACGCTGCCTGTGATAATCCTAAAGATGCTTGCGATACTATGAAGTGTGGAGCGTCCTGGGTACGTCTTGCACCTTCTCTAACATTTTGCATTACTTGAGCTGCCTCTATTTCTGCAGCATCAGCTGCATGGTTATGTTGGCCATTTTTTTGTGTAATATCGTTGTCCACTGATACAACACGAACACTACACTTGAATTTTTTATGACGTTCACACCTCCAGTATATCTTCGTATCAATTTGTTTGTCTTTGATGTACAAATGACCATCTAATAACAATTTGCGATGGCCCTTTACACTCTCTATGTACTGCAACACCATTTTCAATATTAACTTTCTACAACACTCCTTAGCAAGCTGTAGACTTGGAATAAATCGAAAAATAAGAAAAATTGCATTTATACCATGGAAAATCCTTAGCGCACAATGCAATTAAGTAAGGTATGTGCCTTACAAGCTATTAGTGTGCTTAATATTCTTATCTATCTTTGTGAGGATTTTTTGACAATAGGATTTAACCAACTTTAACATTCCTATCTCATCGTTAACGATAGGGCCTTTGTTATATATCATTTATACCTTCAATTTAAAAACATCTCTAAGATTTTGTGATTACCATTTTTATGCAGATGACACACAACTATTAATCAAATTTAATCCCGATAAAGTAGATGATGTCAATGCTAAAGGTAATTTTGATCTTAAAAATCTTATAGAATATTCGGAAAAACATAATCTTCAAATTAATGCAAGTAAATGTTATGTGATGTTATTTGGTAGGGCAAAAACTAGAGATGCCAATGTTAATAACATATCTATTAAAATAAGGGATATGTCATTGGAAATTAAAGATTCTTGTAAAAATCTAGGACTTATCATCGATAATAAATTAAGATTTAAGGAACATATTTCTAGCAAATTACAAAAATCATATTTAAATTTAAAAATTATCTTTCAGAACCGATTTTCCTTGAATAAAAAAATAAAATGATTGAAAAAAAAGGTACTCTTATTTTTTAAAATACACAAAAATGTTAATTGGAAGTATTTGTTATATCATATCTCTTAATAGTTATTTAACAAACAAGTATGTTAATGAGAGCGATTAATAATCGAGACATTTTAATGCGCGAGCGCTAGCGAGCGCGTTAATTGTAGATATTATTAATCGCCGATTAACATACGAGTTAGTTACAATATTTTTCCGTTGATCGTATATTATTTGAAGAGAATCTAATTTTATTCCATGAAAAGAATTTGACACTTAAAGTTTTGACATTAATGGTACCGGGTGACCATAAATGGTTGTGATTTTTTTCTTAGGTTGGCACTGTTTATGTTCGTGACATTGTAAGTCATGTCAAATATGAGGTTAGCAGATTAGGTTTTGAGTCAGTTTGTGTCAAAACTGACGCAAAACCTAACCTGTTAACCTCGAATTTGACACCCTAGTAGCACAAAATAGTTGGGCCAACGTTGGCTCATTGAAGTGTCCCACAGTTGGCCAACGGTATGTAATGTCCTCTTTTACAGTCAAACCCCAACCATCGATTTCCCAACTGAGGGCCAACTATACACATTAAAGTATTCCCAACCAGCATCCAACAATTGAACAACCAAAAGCCAACAAATAATCTAACTCAGCTTTCTGTATTAATCGGTAGGTATGAAAAGACAAATAAACAAGTGTAAATAAAAATGCCATTTATTATACATAAAGGAAAACATAAATACAATACTTACAAATCTTGTATAAAACAAGTAAGTTATAATATATTTGAAAAACGAATAATTTTCAGCAATATTAAAAAGCACCAAGTATATCAACCTTGCAAGGTTCAGAAAATAAAGTTTATGTTATTTTATTTTATTTATTTCATCCCCACTATCATCACTGCTGTATAAAATTCTTCTCTTCGCCTTCCTTTTTCTCACCTTCGTTTCTTCCGATGCAGAAACTAGTTCTGATTCACTTTCGGCCTCCTTTTTAGCGTTTCTCTTGCTTTTAAAATATTTTCTGGAAATGCAAAGACAAAATTAATATTAAATCCACGTCATTTAAATTTGACCCGCTACAAATATAAATCGCACTTCAAAATACAAATATAATTATTATAGTTTAGGCAAGGTTTATAGATTTTAAAACTTCATATTGCTATTGCATTATCTAGTTTAAAGTAGAATTAAGGTTGTAGTGTGGGGCGCTAATAGTTATTAAAGTATCAAGGGCATTATGAGCAAAATAAGCCCCCAAAATTGTTAGTGTACAAACCAAGAGCCTTTGGCTCGAGGTGTACAACAATCGCGGCACTTAGTTCATAATGCTTTCAACGTTGTATGTCATACCAGTTTTCTTATCTAATTCAAGTCAAAGTGATTTTGAATTACATGTTCCTAGTTATCGCTTGTAATCTTCAATGGAAACAAATAGTGTTTATCTACTCCGGTGGGATAAGTAACTCATTACGTCACTCATTTGACACTATTTCAGTTAGGTAATGAAGCTCATTACACCACTCAGTTATGTAATGGTTTCATTACGCAACTGAGTTGTGTAGTGACTTCATTACGTAACTGAAATAGTGTCAAATGAATGACATAATGACATTTGCTTACTAAAATATTTTTGAAAATGACAGATCTGACAGTTCTCTTAATGCACTTTTCTCAATTTTAGGCAGTCGTAGATAAAATTTTGTACAATACATGTGTGATAATGCATCATTAATATACTTGTGTGCTTACATAACTCGTGCTACGCACTCGTTTGTAACTTACACACACGTATATTAATGATGCTGTTATCCCACTTGTATAGTAAATAACTATTATTTTATCCTATTATGTTATTATGATTCTAAGCATAACTCCTTAGCAACAAGTTGCGTTAAGATGCATTTAACAACACTAGTGTCGTTAAGAAAAATAACATACAATACTTTATTAGCATTTAATCACATGTTGGCAGTACTGACGTGTATTGTCAATCTATGTCAAATTCGATGTTAGTAGGTTAGGTTTTGTTTGTTACTTGACACAGACTGACGCAAAACTTAACCTGCTAATCTCCAATTTAACATAACCTGACAGTGTTACCATCTTACCAGTGATACCACCACAGCCGATATAAGTCTCGCTGTTGTAAGTGTCACTAATAACAATTTTTCCTTTTTTAAAAAAATAGAATTTTAGGATAAAATAAACCGTGTTACGATATACGTAACGTTATCTGCTTTCTACATTACTCGAGAATTTTAAAGAACTCGCTCGTAACGTCGCTCGTTCATTCAAACTATTCTCTCGTAATGTAAAAAGCTTGATAACATTACTTGAATCGTAAATTACTATTACTTTTTCATAATAACATTATAAAAAAATAATTTCCCTGGAGCGTTATTTTGTTATAACATACCTTAAAATAGAGTAATTATTATCAATTGATATACCCACTGGTATGATATAAACATTATAAATTACATATGAGATAAAGATCTGTTTGTATGTAGAAACAAATTTGTATTCTCGATTTTTCTTGAAAACTGCTATTATTTTAACCAAACTCAACAAAAATATGTTTAAATTTTCATTACTACTTGCAGACAAAACTTAGCTTTTTAATGGGTTCATTAACGATACTGAAAATAAAGAGCACAGAAAACAATCCTGTATGAAAGAAATATTGCAACAATCTATTTTTCAACTTGTGCTACTTAGAGACATGTGTTAATATAGATCCCAAAACTGCAAGATTACTGTGTAACGTTCGTATACTGACCAGTACTAGAAAATATTCGCTTTACAGCATACACCATCCACGTTTCACATGCAGGATCTCCATTAACGAAACATTTATTGTGAAGTTAATTTAAACGGAGGCCAAAAACTGTCTTGCTTCCTCGATGTCAACCACTCATCATCTCGAACTAGTCCCAGCAGGCCTCCTTCGAACTCCACAACGTGAAACATGTTTGTGTATTCTTCTAAAAATTGGGAAAAACAGTTATAATATTGAATATATAAGAAACAAGAGTGATCACAAAGTAAA
Organism: Agriotes lineatus; assembly: GCA_940337035.1. Classification (NCBI taxonomy): domain Eukaryota; kingdom Metazoa; phylum Arthropoda; class Insecta; order Coleoptera; family Elateridae; genus Agriotes; species Agriotes lineatus. The sequence goes on from OW679202.1 coordinate 97,532,404, forward strand.
AGATTTACAGAAATAAGTACTCATATCGGCCTAAATTGTTTATAGCAAATTTGTTAGGTTAGGTTGCACGTCCCTTTTCTATTTATCCATAATGTGGGTTATTTCAAAACATAAATAAGTTACAGTACATGAGGATCATATTATTGTTAATTTTACTTACCAAATCTTGGATATGTAGGAAGAAAAGGACCCACAAGTACAAAAACAAACAACGCAAGTTCGCATGGATAATGGCGCCGGGCTCGTTGCGGAGGGCAGAAACCAGAAACCACGAACAGCGGGGTGGCGCCGGTGGCGGTTGCTTGGCTTGCGCAATGCGCAATACGTCATTAATAACATCACGGGGCATGCGTCAGCTGTTGTACAAAAATTGATTGATAAACGTAATAGACAAATTTATTTATGATCATACCAAAATGTGCCATAATTACTGATGGAATTAATAAATTGTCAATTGATGAATTGGCTTCAGTATTCACTCATTCAACTTCCCTGTTATAAATAACTAAAATTCACAACAAAATATTACAGTTGGGCCAACGCACGGTTATTGTTAATAAATGCAACAACTATCTTCCTAGCACACTGATGATATCCCAACGCTGGGCCAACGTATGATTATTGTTGACAAATTCAACAAATATTTCCTATTATACCAATGTTGGCCCAACGTAGGATATTAGTTGGCAAATCTACCAACCATTTACCAACCATGCCAACTATATCCCGACGTTGGGCCAACAATCTGTGCTACTAGGGCATAGACTTACAGTTCCACCAACATAAACAGATTTTTAAAATCGTTTATTAATAAAAAATATTCATTAGTAAGGGTCATTAATAGACGATTCTCTATACATTAATGGACCCATAAATAAACGATCAACGAAAAAAAATTATAATTGATTTTAAATAATTTGGTCCATTTGTTATTAAATTATTTAAAAATTTGACACAAAAATGAAATTTGTTTGCACTGATTTTGAATCACGTAATATCCTGGTTGCTAAGTGAGGGAAACTCAGGTTTGACAATACACGTTTATCGTATCCGTTGATAAGTTAACTTTGAAGTATTTCATTTGGTAATACACAGCGTGGTAAGAAAAAAATAGGAGAAACCAGAAAAAAATGTATTCGGAGCAAGCAACTGTGACTTTATGTTTGACACCTACTTTTAACCTCTTTAAATAACATTTTTGTCTATTTTGAAAAATAACGGTACTTTATTCTTGAACCATTTTCATTTCATTTTTGAACCTCCCCTGTATACGAATATATTTAAATTTTGGCAAGTGCATTTTTAGTTTGAGAAGATGTAGAACTTGTGTCAGGAATAAAACACTCTGATAAATGGATGATAAAAAATCCATGTGTTACAAATTTATGAGGGACAGTATATGTTATATTATACAGATTGGTGGTGGATAGTGTGAATATAGGCAGTCCATTGAGTTAGAATACAGTTTATGGGCTTTGTATGCGTTAGACAGAAGTAGACATATATGATTTAAAATCTAGTATCCTAGAATTCGGTGTTTTCTAAAAACAAAACCTTTTGATTCTGCGAATACTAGATGTTAATCGCATATAGGTCTGTTTATGCCTAACGCATACAAAGTCCATAAACTGTATTCACAAACATTTGATTACTTATGTTCACATTTTCCGCCACCAATCTGTATATTATGATATATAACACTGGAATGGGAAAAACATCTCTTACTCATGATACCACATACAACTATGGATTTCATCTACAAAAATACAATTTTATGGTATAACTAGAATTTTAAAACTTTTTTTGAATAACTGACTACCCACTGCATTTGTATCGAAAAGGTGCCAGAAGAACGTCAAATTACTTTTATCTATTTTTATAAATAAGCGAGATATTGTCAAAAAACGAAAAATCGAAAAATTAAAGTTTTGTTTATAACTCGAAAACAAAAGACGGTAGCCCATTTTGGTTTAAACCATTAAGCTTTTCTGGAAAAAAGAGTTCGAGGATGGGAATCAATTTTTCCATATCTCCTATAGTTATCGAGATTCCCTATGAAAACATAGAAATTGCCTTAACCTGAAGACTGCGACAGAGACCAAGCTTATTCACGAAAATAGATTTGAGCTCCCTTAGCAAAAGAAAAGATAATTAGGTATTGTAGGTATCCGAATGTTAAGAATTTGCTAAGTCTTGTAATGTGTATTCTGAATTTCCACCCATTGAGTTTTCCGTCGAAATTTTAATGCCTCTAATGTTCTCTCGCGAAAGGCAAGTTGGGTTGAAATGACAGAATTGGTTAAATTGCTAGTTAGCTTTATACAGATTGGTGGCGGAAAATGTGAACAAAGGTAATCAAATGAGTTGGAATACAGCTTATGAGCTTTGTATGCATTAGACAGAAATAATTATATGCGATTAACATCTAGTATCCGCAGAATGGAGGTGTTTCGTTTTCAGAAAACACTAAATCCTAGGATACTAGATTTTACATCATATGTCTATTTCCGTCTAACGCATACGAAGCCCATAAACTGTATTCCAAGGTTACAGGTTAAGGCAATTTCGATGTTTTCATAGGGAATCTCGATAACTATAGGAGTGCCTGGAAAACAGTGCCGATGGAAAAAAGTGCCGCGGAAAAAAGTTCCGCGGAAAAAAGTGCCGACGGAAAAAGATGCAGCGGAAAAAAGTGTCGACGGGAAAAAATAATAATAAAGTAATAACCGGACGAAGAAGGTTTACAAAATTTTAAAAAACTGGAAGTTACCCTTTTATTTTTAAAAATCTCTGCATTGCGCAGTATTATGCAGTATTTGAACATGTATTGTGCTTATCTGTTCCCAAATTGATAGGAATGCAGATTTATAGATAATACGTAGAACTATTTCAATTTGAAGATTTTTATCTAAAGTGCATGTGGATTATGTCTACCATCTTAAGTGCAATTACCGCCAACAAATCTTTTAAGGTAAGTAACAAAAGAGGAAATATATTATAAAATACAAAATTGTTATACAGTATGTCCACGGATTGGGTTACAATGGGGGAAAAAAGTTTATTTTTGACTTCTCAAAAAAATCACTCTTTATAAAAAAACCCTGCTTGTTCTCAAACTATAAATGCAATTGTTAAAATTTAATTATCCCTTTTCGTACACGGGGGAAGTTCGAAAATATGAAAATGGCTCAAGAATAAAGTACCCTTATTTTCCAAAATATGCAATAATGTTATTTGGAAATATTTGTTATAACATTTCTATTAAAAATTATAATTGCTTTGAATTGCTATTGATGTTTGGATCGCGTATTATTAATTTTTTTAAGATACTCGTGTCTTTGTTGACAGAAATATGAGATTTTTAGCATCAATTTCGGGCCACACAAATTTCAGGTTAAGTGACCGAAACTCAACTTTGACGATACACTCTTATGGTATCCGTCAATAAATTAACTTTGAAGTATCGCGTTTAGTAATTCGCAGGGTAGTAGAAGAATAAGAAAAACCAGTGGAAATTGTTTTTTAGAGCAGGTGGCTGTGACCTTATATGTGACACCTACTATTAATTCTAAGCAACATTTCAAATAACATTCTTTATCTAATAGACTTCTCTGTTTGGGACGTTGTTTGAGTAAATGTTTCTATTGATGCTATTGTTAATAAATAAATGTAATTTTTCAAGATATTTAATGTGCACATTTACCGAATGTGTACTTTAACCATAACATATTTTCGACTAAGTGATTTTCGGTCTATTGCTGTTTCGGTCTAGTGACGTTTCGGTCTATTGCGTTTCGGTCAATTGAGTTCGGCCAACTGCCTTTCGGTCTATTGAGTTCGGTCTATTTACCTAGAACCGTAGCTCCTATTAA